>JAWZYT010002826.1:165000-180000 GCA_034508575.1 Petrolisthes manimaculis | reverse complement strand
CAAGGAGGAATCAGAAACCTTCAGAAATTTTCGTACACATGATCATCCCATTATTTTTGTTAATCTGGTCCTGTTTCCTGACATACTTTGGAGGAATCAAGACGTTGTAATAATGTACCAGAAAGTGTATTAACTGTATACCCTCGTTCGTAACATAAAAAACACTTGTACAACTCGCACTTAAACCCAGGCATGCAAAACTGAACACCTTTTTTTTTTCTCTGTCTTTCTTTATTTTTATTTTTTTTTATTATATTTTTTTATTTTTTTTGAGGGGGAGTCTGTTGCGTGGCATAGTTTGAAGGAATCATCAGCTTCCAGTTCACCAACGATCATAAAACACCTCCATATGACATTCTCAAAGAAAGAAGAAAAAGAAAAATTACGAAAATGAAAGGAAGAAGAAAAAGAAAAAAACACGAAAATGAAAGGAAGAAGAAAAAGAAAAATTACGAAAATGAAAGGAAGAAGAAAAAGAAAAAAACACGAAATGAAAGGAAGAAGAAAAAGAAAAATTACGAAAATGAAAGGAAGAAGAAAAAAAAACGAAAATGAAAGAAAAGCAATTATTTTTTTCTTCGTCGTGATAGAAGGGAAGGAATATATTTCACTGTTGTGGGTACTGAAAGAATGTGTGGGGTTGACCTTGTCTGTGTGTCTGGCGTGTAAACAGTTTGTATGTATATGTACAGCCTCCTGCATCACTTAGTTGGTCTGCACACACACACACACACCACCATGCACACAAATATATCAGTCTTGTACAAAGGTCTCTCTCTCTCTCTCTGTGTGTGTGTGTGTGTGCAGTAGTAGTAGTAGTAGTAGTAGTAGTAGTAGTAGTAGTAGTAGTAATAGTAGTAGTAGTAGTAGTAGTAGTAGTAGTAGTAGTAGTAGTAGTAGTAGTAGTAGTAGTAGTAGTAGTAGTAGTAGTATATATATATATATTTTTTTTTTCCCTGATCCTATTATTATTATTTTATCATTCGTCAGTGTTACACATGGGTTATCAACTTGCTATTGCTCACTGGGGTAATTGTGAAGTGGATGCAAAAGTGACGACCATTTCCAAGACAGATTAACCTTTTATCCCTCCCTAGTCCAAAAGAAAACAATGAATGGGAGTATGATTAATGTCTGGAGAGAGAGAGAGAGAGAGAGAGAGAGAGAGAGAGAGAGAGAGAGAGAGAGAGAGAGAGAGAGAGAGAGAGAGAGAGAGAGGACACTTACACCACAAACAGAGAGAGAGACAGACAAACAGATACCGGTATACACTCACACACACACACACACACACACAGAGAGAGAGAGAGAGAGAGAGAGAGAGAGAGAGAGAGAGAGAGAGAGAGAGAGAGAGAGAGAGAGAGAGTGGGTGTGGTAGGTGTTACTGAAAACTGACAACCCTGACCTCCAGTAAGCTATGATATTACACTTATTAGTAAGTCGAGGGCCACGTCAAGAAACACCATCATCACATTACAAATTGACACAAAGCTCAGTTCAGGCAGGCAGGCAGGGAGACAGGGAGGAAGTCAGGGAGGCAGGGAGGGAGACAGGTAGGTGAAGGTGAGAGAGATTTGGTGAGGAGGAGGAGAAGGAGGAGGAGAGACTTGGAGGGATGATGGAAGGAGAGGAAAGGTGAATGGAAGATGGAAGGAAGTGAAATGGGAGTAAAGATGGATGGAGGGAAGAAAAATAAAAGGGAAGGAAGGATGGAAGTGGAAAAAGAAAGGGAAGAATGTGTAGGAGGGAGAGAGTTGAGGAAGGGGAAGGAAGGGAAGAGGAAGAGTGAGGAAAGGTGGAGGTAAGGAGAGAAAGAGGATAGGTGGAGGTAAGGTGAGGGCAAAGTGGAAGGAGGGTGAGTGGAAAAGTGGAAGTAAAGGGTGTCATGGGGTGAAGGTGAGATCACGTGAAGTAAACTGAACTGAAGAGAAAGAATGAACACTAAACATGGAAGCTCCTCTAACACGTGGAAGAAGGAGATGGAAAAGGAAGAATGATACAGAGTGACAGAGATGAATAGATAGATAGATAGATAGATAGATAGATAGATAGACAAACAGATAGAATATAGACTGATAAATAGATAGATAGATAGATAGATAGATAGATAGATAGAATATAGACTGATCAACAGATGGACAGATAGATAGATAGATAGAGTGATAGATACATAGATAGATAGACAGATAGACAGATAGGATATAGGCTGATAAACATATAGACAGATAAATAGACAGATATTATAAAAGAGAAAAAAAGAGAGAGAGACACGTGGATATAGGACAATAGATAAACTGATAGAGAGAGAAACAGGAGAGAGAAAAAAAATGAAAAAGAAAAAAAAAGTAAAAAAAAAAAAAAAAAAAAGGGGGAAGGAGGTCTGGCGAAGTGGCCGTCCACAATGCCACGTCTTGTTACCAGAGGGTGGAGGGCGAAGGAGGGGCGCGATGGCATGTCAACACCCACAGAAAAGACCATTGTAGAGACGCTGAAAGGACCAGCTGAAGAAAAGAAAAGGGGTAGGGAAGGGAAGGGAAGGGAAGGGTCCGTGAGAGCAAAGAGGTGAAACATGAGCCGACGCGCAAACACACACACACACACACACACACACACACACACAACCCCCTCATCCACCAGTCGTTTGTTGTGTTGGAGATGGGAAGTAAAGTAGTATCTAGCTATAAGTTGGTCTGGGTTCTTTCTTCTTCTTTATAATTTTACAGTACCTGCTCGTGTACATCTCCAGGCACGAGTATACATTCATTACCTGGTTGTAAACGTTTTTGTAGAAGGTTAAAAGTCAAGTTAGATATCTACAGAGAACGTTTTGTAGATTTTTATACTCCATCTGTATATTTTTAGGATTTGATACTAGACATATGCTTCATGGTGGCTGTTACCGAGGTCCTGTTCATCAGCAACATCCCAACCCATTACCACACACACACACACACCACACACACACACACACACACACACATTACGACTCCCGGACTGGCACCTTACCACAAAGAGAGAGAGAGAATGTGAGAATAAATCCCAACTACTGTGTCTGTTATGGTACCAGCAGTGAGGGTGTTGTACTTTTCACAGAAGGACAATGGGTCGTTTGTGTCTTGTCAGAATATCTATGCTTGGCCGGACCTGCCTACACTGATGCCCTCACCTTCACCTTACACTGACACTGACACCCTCACCACCACCACCACCCACGATCATCCTCACCACCCACTGCCACTCTCACCACCCACTACTACCCTCATCTCGCACTGACACTCTCACCACCCACTGCTAACCTTACCACTCACTGACACCCTCACCTTACACTGATACTGACACCCTCACCACCCACTACCATCCTCACCACCCACACTACCACCCTCATCTCGTACTGCCACCTTCACCACCCACTCACAAAAGACATACACAGGATTTGAGGTTACTGTTTTGTGTATCAGTGTTCGTAGTTGTCTGAAGTAAAAAATGTTAAGCGTTGTTTATTAAACCTTGTAAACATGGGTACACAAAGAAGGAAGGAAAATATTCAAATTTATATATACAATACATTTCCAGTGACGAATCTTGTATGGAGACGAGGTATATCAGATGTACTGTACAACTCCTGAGCGATTGGCAACTGTCCCTATGATCGATGAGGCTGAGTATACACAGACAAATAGTTTTAATTTTCAGAAACACGGAGCCTTACAAAACAATAACATACCTGTTTGTACTGTGGTTGAAGCTGCCAGTGAAGTATATGAGAGAGTTTTGTGAACAGATGCCGTGGGAGTGATGGAGGGGTGGTTACGCAAGATGGCACGGATGGGTCAGCTGTCTGGTCACTGGAAGAAGGAAACACCAGTCAACTCCTCAGAAGGATATTAGGATTATAGGACATGAAGTACCTCATGTCCTCAAAAATTAATCCCATGTGACTCGTGAATCTACTGTAGCTATTGAGTCGATTTTTATCTAGCTTTCATACTTAATTTTATTCACAGAGGTATAATAAACAGCAGTGGTGACAGATTTGTGTGTTGGTGATGGTATAGGAACATGGTGACCCTTTCGTCCAACACTTGTGGTTGTCTTGGTAGCCAGGTTTAGTGCACACAGCCTATGGGTTCTCAGGGTAAAAGTTTAGCCCCGTGTCACTCATTCCTTCAGGGGTAAGGTGTGATTTTGTAACCCTTTTGCTGTGAACTATAAAGACCCCTAATTAAACTAAAAGAAGCCTATTATGAAAGGTGTGATTTTTTTAACCTTTTTGCTGTAAACCCACAACTAAAAGAAGAAGCCTATTAATAAAGAAGAACTATTGCTCTTCTTCCATGGTGATATTTGTATGGATTGTTGGTGAGAGGAAGCAAGTATCAATCAATATGCTGCCAGTCTGATTGATGACCTGAATCCCTAGAAAGAGAAAGAAGAAATGAGTTTGAACAGAAGAATCTCCCCAACCATTAACCCAATACTGTCATATAAATAATACAAGCTTCAGCACATTACTAACTCCTTGGTATTGTTTTCGTGTTGTTGTTGGTTTTTTTCCTTTCTTTTCATTCCTGGGTTAAGGGAATGGGAGACTGGAGGGAGGGAGAGAGGGAGGGAGAGAGGGAGGGGGTGAGGGAGGTAGGGTGGGTGGGCAAGAGGTGAGGGAGAGATCATTAGCTGTGGCGGGCGAGAGAGATGAGGTGTGCTGTGTTGCAAGCCGGTGTTGATATGGCAAACAAAAGCTTTATTCTGTAATTACACCACAAAGTTCCAACCTTCGGTGCGCTGTTTGGTCTGGCATTAGCACGGACTGTCAACACACGCCAGAATTATTTTAGTTGGAGGGTGGTTTGGGTACTTGGGGAGGGTCTGGGAGAGGGGGGGGAGGGTGTTGGGAGATGGTGAGGGAGGGAGGGAGGGTGCTAGAGGATGGTGGTCAGGGAGGGAGTGTGTTGGAGGATGGTGGTCAGGGAGGGAGGGTGTTGGAGACTGGTGGTCAGGGAGGGAGGGTGCTGGAGGCTGGTGGTCAGGGAGGGATGGGTGTTCTGTTGCTGGGAGAGTAATTAGGATGAATCAGTTGCTCCAGATTTACCAACACTGTACTATCTATCCCCTTAACGTTGACAACCATAGACTATTCAAAGATATAATAATAGTAAACTGGGGAATATCTGATATCTCTACATTGGTTTGATAATTATATTGATCATGATGGTGATAATAATGATGATAATGAAAATGAAATGATGATGATAATGAAATGATAATGATGATGATGATAATAATGATGATAATGAAAATGAAATGATGATGATGATAATGATGATATGTTAACTAAACTTTGTGTGTGTGTGGAGGTGGAAAGATTACAAGTGTGTCGAGTGTGTTGTGATGTGATGTAGTGATGTATGTGTGTGTAAGATACTATAAGTCTGTTCAAAACTTGTGTTCCATTTTCCTCTATCTATCTGTCTCTATTTCTATCTATATCTTTATATCTATATCTATTTCTATCTATCTCTATCTGTCTTTATTTCTATCTATCTCTTATCTGTCTATCTATTTTTTTATCTATCTAAGCATAAGAGGCCAAAAGGAACACAAGTTTTGAACAGAGTATAGTATAATGAGAGACTCTTGATAATTATATGGATGGCACTGGCCCCCTTCTCTCTCACTCAATCCCTCCCTCACTCCTTCGGCTATCCCTCCCTCCCTTCTCTCTCCCTCCATTACTCCCTCACTCCTTCTCCTGTCCATCCCTCCCTCACTCCTTCTCCCGTCCCTCTCTCCCTCCCTCACTCCTTCTCCCGTCCCTCTCTCCCTCACTCCTTCTCCTGTCCCTCTCTCCCTTGGCTATCCCTCTCTCCCTCCCTCCCTCCCTCCCTCCTGCATTGGCTTACCCCCTCCCCCCTCCCGCCCCCCCTCCCCCCCTCCCCCCTCCGATGCCAGACGTCCTTGGTAAATATGCCAGGTGTGTGAGGGCGTTCCCAGTCACCATCTCCTACACGAGACATTCCTACACACACACACACACACACACACACACACACACACACACATAATAACTAATAGCCAATTTAATACACCGGAGTCATCATATTAATTAAAGCAACATTGATGGTGTCAGAATATTGAAGGTAAATAAATAAATGAGTCCTTCAAATATTGTCACGAAACACCAACTAAAACATTGAAGGAGTTTGTTGTTTCGTGGCCATAGTCTGGAGGAATCAACTTGAAGCCTACAATTATTATTCTCGTACACGATCACAGGGCCATTAAAATTATTATTATTATAACCAACTGTACATTTAATTACATACGAATAAGATAAAGTCGACCCATAATACAAAAAAAAAAAAAAATAGGGAAATAAATTTAGGATTATTTTAAGAAATGTTTTATATACCTTTTAAGGGGGTTGGGGTTTTTTTGGGGGGAGGTGCGGAAGTAGGGGGACAGACATATGGGGTGGGGTTAGGGAGTTTGTTGGGAATAGGGGACAGGCTTTCTACCCACCCAGAGCCTGTCCCCCTACTCCAGTACCCCCCCAAAAAAAACCTAAGCCCCCACAAGCCTGTCCACCTATTCCCTTACCCTCTATTTAATCTCCTAATATTATGGTAACCTTGTCTCAGAGATTCCAGAAAGCCTACACAACACAACACAACACAACACAACACAACCCTTCATGGACACACAAACCAAACCAGCTGAATCTTCAAGTGTATAAACAAGGTCCACATTCCTGCATCTCTTCCCACGAGTTTCAACCCTATGTGCTCACTGACTGACGGTGTTTTTATTAAGGCCATGCAGCTGGAAGGACGGACAGGTGTGTGTGTGTGTGTGTGTGTGTGTGTGTGTGTGTGTGTGTGTGTGTGTGTGTGTGTGTGTGTGTGTGTGTGTGTGTGTGTGTGTGTGTGTGTGTGTGTGTGTGTGTGTTAAAGCTTGTAATCTGAGCATGAATTTACACATTTAAGATAAGATTTATTTTTATACCTGGTTGTTGAGACATGTACCCACACAACACAAACAAACACACACAATACACACACACATAATACACACACACACACACACATACACACACACACACACACATTTACTCTTTAAGATTTACACTGTTTTTGTATACATTGTCTTTGTATCTCTCTTTAAGTCTTTGTATCCCTTCCCTTCCCTTCCCTTTCCCTTCCCTTCCCTTCCCTTCCCTTCCCTTCCCTTCCCTTTCCCTTCCCTTCCCATTCCCTTCCCTTCACATTCCCTTCCCTTACCTTCTCTTCCCTTCCCTTCCCTCATCACCAACACCACTACCACCCACAGGATTGCATTCTAGTAAATAAACAAGCATTCGAGAGGGAAGAAGATGTTTTTATATTTTTTTATTTTATTTTTTAATTACGACTTTCCACAACGGATTTTGATTAACCTTAAGATTTATGTAATTAGCAGTAGGTAGTTATCTCACCATCCTCGAGTTTCTAGTTAATAATTAATTAATGGAGACAGGTGGATATTCAACAGTCGACGATGTTTCATTACTAACATGGACCAATAAGGTGGGAAGGAGTATGCAGTAAGTAAGTAAGTAAGTAGTCGGTCTCTACTGTATATACTTCACCAACTACTACTACTACTACTACCTATAAAATTCTAAAGTATAAACACGTATTTTAGAGGAAGGACACATTTTGTATGACATTGTTCCTCTACTGATTCCCCCCACAAAGCTCTTCAACAGATGGCCTTTATGATTCTTCAGACATTCCCACACACATGATGAAATTTTAGCTCGGTTCCTGTTTATCATAATTTGCTACGACGGACACAGGGTTAATTATTATTTTGCATCACTATTCTATATTTACATCTGTTTTACTCCTACTTCTTCTACACGTCTGTCACAATTCTTTCTCCATTTTCCATTTCTTAACACTGTATAATAATAATAATATGCTTCTGTTTAAACCTACATCTGTTTCTCCTCATTTTCTTCCAACTCCTTCTCCTTTTTTCTCCCTATTTATTTTTCACCTCCTCATCCTTTCCCTCTTCTTTTTGCATCTCCTCCTCCTCATCATCATCATCCATTTCCTCCTCCTCCTCATCATCATCATCATCCATTTTCTCTTCCTCCTCCTCCTCATCATCCATTTCCTCCTCCTCCTCCTCTTCTTGTTCACCTCTCCACATCTCTGCCACCTCCTCCTCCAGTCTCTCCTTCACATATATCAGTGCAGCATAACCCACCGTGACCGTCACTGACCCCTCCCGCCACCACCACCGCCACTACCACTTCCATCACTACCGCAACATAAATCACCACCAACCATCTCTCGCTGCTATCACCACCACCAACAACAACAACAACTCTCACTGATACTACTACCATCACCACCACCACTATCACCACTACCATAACCATCACCACCACCAACAACAATAACAACATCAAATCTCCCTGTTACTTCCACCATCACCATCACCAACACCACCACTACTACCATCACTACCATCACTACACTTGCCTTCACCCCAGCCAATACCACCATCACATCATTGCTACCGTTAACACCATCACTATTATCCTCCCAGTTGCTTCGAATAGCCTGATCGAGTCTAAAGCGAGCTCAAGCAAACATGAAACAGGATAAGCGTTGAAATTGGTTCACTAGTATGTCAAATGATTCGAAACTTCAACAAGACCTGGACACAAATTTTGGATTGCGAGTGTACCACCATTACTACTACCACCATCACCACCACCATCACCACCACTACCACCATCACTACCACTACCACCACCATTCTTTACTGTCGCCACTAGCATGCACCTGTCACAACTCTTTACTCGGGTAATTAGTTATACAAATTACCTTCACCACCACCGTGCACTTATTACGTTCACTGACACACTACTACTACTACTACTACTACTACTACTACCACCACTACTACCACTACTACTACTTGTATTTGTACTTGTACTTCTACTACTACTACCTCCTCTACTATACTACTACTACCTCCTCTACTACTACTACCACCACCACCCCAATAACCCAATCACTAACCAGACCCCAATACCCCATCTCTAACCACCACCACTACCACCACCAACACTATCAACCCAATCCCCCACTCACTAATAAACCACCTACTGTTCTTTCCTATTCCCCACCTCACCACCACCACCACCTCTCCATCCACCAACCAACCAACCAACCAGCCAGTCTGCCAGTCAGCTTGCCACTGTATGGAAATGTATGCAAACTATGATTAATTGATTATTACAAAATGCTGTGCTTACGAGCTATTACTGGCTATGGGCACGTCATTACTCATTCATGCCCACTGACAGAGCTCTGGTACCCGTCGTAAATAATGTGTGTTGGGGGAGAGAGAGGGGGAGAGGGGTTGATGGGAGAGAAGGAGAAGAGGTGAAGGAAGAAGAAGGAGGAACAGAAGGAGAGAGATCGTGTTAGATGTGAGGTTGAGTTGTGGGTAGGTGGGTGAGTTAGTAGTAGGTAGGTAAGTGAGTAGGTGAGTAGGTAGAGGGTTATAGGTGTGGTATAGAAGTACGTAAGTAAGTAATAATGCTAGTAAGATATTTGTTTGGGTGGCTTAATAAATGAATGGGATGGTTAGGTGGGTGGCTTATTGGTTGGTCGGTAGATAGGAAGGAAGGTAGACTGGTTGGTCGGTAGAAAAAAAGGAAGGTAGACTGGTTGGTAGGTAGATAGGAAGGAAGGTAGACTGGTTCAGAGCCGTAGAATAGAAGAGTTTGGACAACTCCGTTTTAGACCTCACCCCGCGCGGTGGCCTGTGATTGGCCGAGGACAGGTCACCTGATATATGGGCGCCATATTGCAGCGACACCTCACCTGCTCAGTACCCTGGCTGCCTTAAGAAAGTACACATAAGACGTCATCTGGTCGTCCAAGCGGAGGATTGGGGTACCAAGACCGTCTTGGGAGCGCTTGGTTTCAGTGACGAGAACTGACCAAATACGTAAAATCTTAAATTATTAAATAATAAATTAAATTAAATAAATTAAATAAATTAAATAAAATCTTAAAAAACGACGGCGGCGGCGGCGGCAACAGCGGCGGCGGCGGCAACAGCGGCGGCGGCGGCGGCGGCGGCGGCGGCGGGGCGTCGGCGGTGGCGGGGCGGCGGCGGCGGGGCGGCGGTGTCGGGGCGGCGGCTACGGGGGCGGCGGCGGGGCGGCGGCGGCGGGTCGGAAACGGCGGCGGGGCGGCGCGGCGGGGCGGCGGCGGCGGCGGCGGCGAGGCGGCAGCGGTGACGACGACGAAAAAAATAAAATAATAATAATAATAATAAAAAAAAAGTTAATTATTACAAAAAAAAATATATATATATATATATATATTATTTAAAAAACAACAACTAATTATTAAAAAACGACGGTGGCGTATTATGTATTAATAAAGTAATATGAATAAGATGTTTTAAAACATCTTATAGGGGAGGCCTTGGTTGGGTTTTCATTGTCTTTCTTCCCATTTATATATATTAAAAGACTACTATCATTATAATAAGTCATATGTACATACACATGTACATAATATATACATGTGTATTTATATATATAAACAATCTGTACTGAAATAAAAGGCTGGGAAGTTAATGTTTGTAGTTTGGCTATTGTTGTCATACGGCCGCTCACTGACATTTCGATGCAAGATGGCGCCCAGCAGAGCGGTTGTCCAAACTCTTCTATTCTACAGCTCTGGACTGGTTGGTAGGTAAAAATGAAGACAGGCAGGCAGAAACATAAGTCGGTATTTGGTGATTTCCTGATTGTGTTAATGTTTGCTCCAAAAAGAATTCCTAAGCCAGTGACGAAGGAAACAGAGGTGGAGGTTGGTGGGACTGACGACTTTGTACCCAAGTAAAGGAAAATGATCTCCACGGGTTCATTGTTATCTCTTTTAAGGTTTGGGGACATTTGATGAGTTGACAAGGACGTCTTTGTACCCAAGTATCAGGACAAGCAAAATTTTCTCTACGAAATCATTTTGTATCTCTTTTAAGGTGTACATACATACATACATAGCCAAGGAAATTCAGGACCTGTGTGTATGTATGTATGTATGTACCCTCCTCTATTATGCACTACTTTTCATGTAATTTCACCATTAAGCACTAATGACCGATACTTACATTATATCACTATGCATCATCAGTCAAACCCAACTGAAAAACAATGCTTACCAGCCGTCAATTATCTAATACTCATCATCGTCAACATCATCATATATATCCTTGGTCACCATCAATTACTGTTCACCATACATCATGTCTTCAGTAGTTCCCTTGTACACTATATTATCAAATCACTACCGGTCAGTCATCAGTATTCAACCACCATGGCCATCAATTTCCTAATACTAATCTTGCCTAACATCGTATCGTTATTCCTCATCAATAACCATTAACCATATATTATCCCTTCACTACTTATATCATCAAATCACTACTGGTCATCTGTATTCACCCATCACGGCCATCCATCAACGGACATCACCACGCACTACCACCACTACCACTACCACTACCACCATCGACAGCCACCAACCAGCCATCCGTAACCACACGCCTCAGGACTCCACAACACCAACCATCACTCACTCAACTCGGCTGCTTGGTTTGGGTTTAAGATACACTCCTCGTTCGTAAGTGGCCACGCTTCTCTCATATCTAATTAACATCACACACACACACACACACGATCATAATAATTCACTCACACGTAGTACTAGTTCTTTCATACATGCGACCATATTAATATTATTCCCTCACACATCCTCCAGTATGGTTCAACTCCTTACAAGTGATTATAATCTTCACGCATCCTCACACAATTTCATTCTCAGACCTCCTTTGACACGATCATAATCCTCACAGCCTCACACTCACTCATACGTCCTCACACACTCCTCAAATACAGCCAACCTTACCACATATTCCTTCACACTTTTAATATTTCTAAGTACATCTTACACACCACAGGTGACTGATAAGCTACAGGTGAACGATCCTTCTAAAGGACCAAATTTAATGTAAATACCCAAACATTTTACTATTTGAATACGGTACGTCATACAAAGTTAATCACTTACAAGTCGTAAAAGTTCTTCATCATCCACGTAATTATGTAAAGTTACGTGTGCAATGTCTTGAATACTTATGAAGATAATGACAGTTCTTGATTGATGTATACTGCATTAATGAATGCAAGAACCCTTCATGTACTGCATAAATATAATTGATATGTCTTTATAATGAAGACATTTCTATTCTATCTACTGCATTTGTAGCACACGAATAATAGCTAAGACAGTGATGGCTATATCATCATGGACCTTCAGTAAAATGGAAGGTAATTATACGGTGCCTATGAAAACATAATAAAAATAAAACAAAGAAAATTATGTCAAACCAAAAGTCAAGGATGATGAAACATAAACAAAAACAAATCAACACGTGTTGTATCTCATTCTTTTGTAGTCAATTATTACGTTTGGCATCACGCTGACTTTACTTTCTCCATCCCCTTTACTTATCAATGACACTCAATCAATATTACGAAGTCTTTGTTGTTGTTGTTGTTAATGATGATGAACTGAAGACATCTAACTCCTCCAAAGTGTGCCACGAAACAGACTCCTCTTAGTATAACTCCTCTGTTTTGTGGCACAGTCTGAATGAAACACGAAGACTCAAAACTTAGCCAACTAGTCCACCAAAAGACCTTGACAACAACAACAACAACAACAACAATGCGTAATTAATATTCAGTAATTAGTTGATATATATTTATGCCTGTCGACGGAACGAAAGTCATTAACGTTGACAATCACATAAGGTTTAATTTGGTTTGATTTATGTCCATCACAACCCTGGCGAACACATCATCAATACGTTAAGGGTCCTAATTCAGTCTTTTGTTTACATTGGAGTTACTTTGATTCTTCCAAACTATGCCGGGAAACAGCACCAGATGGACAAACAGTATGGGGTTTTCTGTTGCTTGGAATAATATGGAGGAATCAGTTGCTCCAGATTTTGCCAACACAAACTTTTCCCCCCGTAAGTACCATTCATTATAAGCACCACATTATAAACCACAACTACCACCATCACTACTACTACTACTACTACTACTACCATCACCATCACTACTACTACTACTACTACTACCATCACTACTACTACTACTACTACCACCAACAACAACCACCACCCCCATCACCAACACCAACACCACCACTACCACCATCACCCCCCCCCATCACCACCACCACTACCATCACTAAGCACCCTACAGCACTGCCTTCACCCACACCGCTTCTAAAATTAACTCATCAGTCACAGAGCCAACAACATCTTAATTACAGTCGTTCAACTTCCATCTACTTTGTTATACAACATCAAAATAAATGGATCATCCTTTATATATTATTTTTTCCCTCTCTCTCCCCCGTGTGTTTTGATGAATGGCCTGAGAGAGTGTGTAGCCCCTTCCCCTCTCTCCCTCCCTCCCCCCTTCCATCCCATTGAGGAGGAGTGAGAGAGAAGATGGGGAGGGGGAGGGTTGGTAGGTAGGTAGGTGGTAGGAGGAGAGGAGAGGAATGGAAAGTGAGTACAGGGTGGGAGGCATGAAGGGAGAGCATTTGATGTCTAGCCTAGTTGGGGAAGAAAGGAGGTAAGGGAGGGTCTTGAGTAAGTGCAGAGAATGAAGAAGAAGATGAAGAGAGAGGGAGAAGAACAGGAGGAAGAGTAGGCGGGAAGAGATGATGCATGGTTGGGGAAGAGAGGCGAGGTAATAAGAGTAGAGAATGAATGAGGCAGAGAAAGTGGAAAGGGTACGAGGAAGGAAAGGGTACGAGGAAGGAAAGGGTACGAGGAAGGAAAGGGTACGAGGAAGGAAAGGGTAGAAAATATTACGAAACAGGAGAAGGTGAGGGTGAGTTGTGAAAGAAAATATAAAGCAAAAGGTAAAAGGGAAAGAGATGGATGTAAATAAAGAGATGGGGATAGTAAAAGTAATGAGAGAAGAGAGACTGACATGTTGGCAATGGGGTGAGAGAGAAAAAGACAGGGTAAAGATTGTAAGAGGAAAAGGAGAACGAAAATAAAGTGAGAAGTGAGAACGAATAGACTGGGAGGGAAATGTGTGTCTGTGTCTGTGTGTGTGTGTGTAGGAGTGAGGGCGACGAACTGAGGAAATGAGGTGAGAGTTATTGGAGGCGTGGGAAGAAGGAAACATCCAGTCGACACTAAAAATAAAGTCTAACAAACCATTGTTCTAAGCGTGTCAGAAATGGCTCTGTTGGTGTTTTCGTTTACCCTGTATACTGACAGCCGATTCTAGCAGATTTTGTATGTGAAAATGATATTGTACACTCGCAATGCATAATATGTATCCAGGCTTGCTTCAAATGAGCTCAAGCAAATATGAAACAGGATAAGCGTTGAAATTGGTTCACGAGTATGTCAAATGATTCGAAATTTCAACAAGACTTGGATATAAATTTTGGATTGCCAGTGTACACCTTGTGTGTCATGAGAAAACTCTTCAGGTTGAATGAACTTCTATCCGTAGTTGTTCGTCGTGTTGATGTTTAAACTAATTAAGCTCTGTTTGTTGTTGTATTCAAAACCACTATTACATTTTGATAATCTCAATCAGCTGACTGACCTCTAACAAGAAGACATCCAGTGCCTCAAGTGCCTGATCTTTTTTATATATACAGTCTGTTGTAACACGTGGATGACCTGTTCTACCTTTAGTGTCTAGTGAACTCGGTCTAGACTCACAATAGCCTTCATTAGAGTCGACGACCAGAACTGTACAGCAATATTCCCAATGAGGCAGAACAAGGGAATCATACAAAGTGAAGGTTATAATATATACTCTTGTTTCTATACTTTAGTTGTCTCTTTACTGTGATGCAACAAGACTCTTAA
>JAWZYT010002826.1:157500-160000 GCA_034508575.1 Petrolisthes manimaculis | reverse complement strand
AACAGGCCACCAATATTTTTGTTAATCTCGCCTTGTTTCGTGGCATACGTTGGAGGAATCAAGGCTCTCTAATAATGTACCAAAAGTGTATTGTTATCTTAAGAAGAAATTTGGAGGGCCAGTGATTCCTCCAGGTTATGCCAAGAAACACAGATACTAAGTCTAAACATTTTTTTTTTTCTAGCAGTTCATTTATCATCTTGTGTTTGTGTGTGTGTGTGTGTGTTCGTTTTATGTATATATGTGTGTGTATTATGTGTGTGTGTACTGTATGTATGTGTATGTATGTTCGTTGTATGTATGTATGTGTGTATGTTTGTGTTGGTGATTTAAGCATTGTCCCCACGACCCTCTTTATGTGTTCCTTAATAGGCTTTACTACCTCTATACCTACTGGAGACTCAGAGTACATAATGCATTATAAATATACCGTATATCCATTGAGGTTTTAGACGTGGAACAAACATAATAAAAATACTGATAACAACAACAACAGCTACTGAAAATAATATATACCCATTGAAGTTTTAGACGTGGGACAAAGATGATAATACTGACGACAACAACAACAACAAAAACAACAACAACAACAACAGCTACTGAAAATAATATATACCCATTAGAGTTTTAGACGTGAGACAAAGATGATAATAATACTGATAACAACAACAACAACCACAACAGCTACTGAAAATAATATACACCCATTAGAGTTTTAGACGTGGGGAAAAACATAATAATAATACTGAAAGAAATGTGGTGGTGTATATCTTGGGGGTCTACTGTTGAGTGTGTGTGTGTGTGTGTGTACTGCATCACCTCACTCGGTAATCAGTCAGTCAGTCACGTGGCCAGTCATTCAGAATTCCACTCAGGTATCCAGGAAGCCAGTCAATGTCCATATCCTTCAGGCTTCCCTCTATGTATAGGTATGTGTGTTCTCTTCCCTTTCTCTTCATCTTTTCTTCTCCTCTCTCTCTCTCTCTCTCTCTCTCTCTCTCTCTCTCTTCTCTCTCTCTCTCTCTCTCTCTCTCTCTCTCTCTCTCTCTCTCTCTCTCTGTCTTTATCTATCTCTCTCTCTCTCTCTTTATCTCTCTCTCTCTCTCTCTTCATCTTTTCTTCTCCTCTCTCTCTCTCTCTCTCTCTCTCTCTCTTTGTCCCTCTCGCCTCTCTTCATTTTCCCACAACACCCATTCTTCCCTTTTCCCGTCTTTCTCAATCTGTCTATCTATCTAAAATATCTTTCTCCCTCATTATCCATTCCCATTCAAGCCTTCCTTAACCTTCGTGTTGTTCCCCCTTTACTTCCCCCCACCATCTACCTACCTACCCCTTCCACCCCTCCCAATCTGTCATACATTCATACCTCCCATCCCATCCCATCTTCTGTCCCATTTCTCATACTCTCTTCCAACCCTCACTCACTCACTCACTCACTCACACACTCACTCACTCACTCACTCACACACTGCTACTCTTTCACTTCGATACTCTCTTACCATCCAACTCTTATTACCCTCTTTATCACACCCATCATCATCACCATCACCACCAACACCATCACCACCATCAACATCACCATCACCATCACCATCATCACCATCACCATCATCTAACATTACCTCAACCACCAACAACACCAACAACACCATTTCCTAGCTCACTCCTACCAACAACAACAACAACAACAACCCTATATACCCTACTCACCCCTGTCCCTGTCACCCCAACACCCCTTCCATCACACACACACACACCTACCCAGTCCATTTACACCCCCGTTTCCCAGCCAGCCATCCTCACCCCCACACTTACACCTCCACACTTCACACTTTTTGATTGACGTTAAGATTATGTACAGCTCTTTCCTTCACCCTTCAGGCCCAAGTGCTCACACGAACACGTCACATAACACCTCTCTCTCTCTCACCCTCTCTCTCTCTCTCTCTCTCTCTCTCTCTCTCTCTCTCTCTCTCTCTCTCTCTCTCCCCATATAATTTGTCTATCTATCTCCCTATCTTTCCATTCATCTATTTATCTCTCTGTCACACGCACACACACACACACACACACACACACACACACACACCCGTACACTACATATTAAGAAGTATACTGCACACACAACCAAGCATCGAAACTTAATTAATCGCCCGAGAATCAGACTCTTGTGTACAAACTAATTTCTGTCTGTTAGCTTTCTCGAAATCAGATAATAATGATGATGATGGTACTGAAAGGAAGAGCAGCCAGCCAGCACTGAGGGAAAAGTCAAGGGAGGTAATGAAGGAACAGATGAAGAGAGGAAAAGGAGGAATATCGAAATCAAATACAAACATGCAGACACAACAATCATGATGTAGAAAAAAAAAAACTGTCCCCCTATTCCCGCACTCCCAAACACCCCCCAAGCCTGTCCCCCTACTCCCACACCCCCCTTAAGGACCCTGCATGTGATCGTGTATGAAAATTATTAGAGCTTTCTGATTCCTCCTGACCA
>JAWZYT010002826.1:135000-152500 GCA_034508575.1 Petrolisthes manimaculis | reverse complement strand
GCTTGATGGGAAAGGAAAGGAAAGGAAGGAAAAAAGGGGGTATCGTATAATTATAGTAGTAGTAACCTTCAGATTCCTCCAAACTTTGCTACGAAACAGAGACACCACTTACTTGTACATTGAGTGGGTAAGTAAGTCTGTTTCCCAGGATGGTTTGAAGGAATCGGTAGCCCTCTATTTTTTTTTTTAACCATAACTTCTCATTATCATTACCCTTTTAACTCGGTGTATTTAAGGTGTGACAGGCGGTGACAAGACTCAAGTAGGCGTGTGTGTGTGTGTGTGTGTGTGTGTGTGTGTGTGTGTGTGTGTGTGTGTGTGTGTGTGTGTGTGTGTGTGTGTGTGTGTGTGTGTGTGTGTGTGTGAAGGAGTGATTGTGTGTGCAGGCGTGTGGGTGAGAGAGAGTGACTGTGTGTGTGATGGTATATAATGAGAGAAGGTTGGAGTGTGTGTGTGTGTGTGTGTGTGCGTAAGGGAGGAGGGTACAGGGGTATGGTTTTGAATAAGGTGGAGATAGGTATGGGTACCCCTAAGTGTCTGTGTGTGTGTGAGAGAGAGAGAGAGAGAGAGAGAGAGAGAGAGAGAGAGAGAGAGAGAGAGAGAGAGAGAGAGAGAGAGAGAGAGAGAGAGAGAGAGAGAGAGCATGTGTGTGTGTGTGTGAGTTAGGTGAAATACACATGGGTACCCCTAAGTATCTGTGAGAGAGAAAGAGAGAAAGAGAGAGCATATGTGTGTGTGTGTGTGAGTTAGGTAGAAGACACATAGGTTGGGAATGGTAAATAGGAAGGCGTGAGTGAGAGAGTGAGTGATGTAAATACAGATGAGGTGTGAATGGGTGAGGCTTAAATGAGTGAGGCATGGCATGGGTGGAGGAGGATTTGATGGGTGTGAATGGGTGAGGCATGAATGGGTAGAACGTGGTTACCTAAAGCGAGTGAAGGGTGTGGGCTGAGATGTGTGGGTTGAGGGGTGTGGGTGAAGGGTGTGGGCTGAGATGTGTGTGTGTCGTGGGTGAGCTGTGAGTGGATGAGACATTAACGTGTAGTAAAATAAAGTTGGGTAGAAAAAAAATATATTAATCACTTAGTAGTATGTACATTCACGAGTACAAATAAATATTCAGTTGTACTTTGAATACTTAGAGACATGTAAACAATCAAATGCACAAGAAAATCTCCATTAGAATTACTTCTTTGGTGAATTCAGGGACTGTTTAAATCTTCAACCAAAGCAGCTGTATACTCATTAGTGCACGTGGCTGTACAAAGTAATGACCAGGAGGCAGTAAATAGCAAAGGAGTGTGTAGATAATTATGTTGGTGTTAAACTGTAAATATTAGATGCAGGGCGTGGAGAATTAAGGAGAGTGTCAGGAACCTAAGAGGAAGAATGTGTGTGGAGGAAGGGCTATGAAAGGAATGAAAATTTGACTGTCGAGGGAGGAAAGAATAGATAGATGTGGTGAGAATTGGGAGGATGGGGGAAAGGAGGGGGGGAAGGAGGGGGGGAAGGAGGGGGAAAAGGAGGAGAGGGAGGAGGGGGAAAGAGGAGGGGAAGGAGGGGAAAGGAGGAGAGGGAGGATGGGGAAAATGAGGATGGGGAGGATGGGGGTATGTGAAGGAATAAATGTTGGAGGAAAGAGAGAGGAAGGAAGAGATGTTGGAGGAAAGGGAGAAGAAAGAAGGGGAAGGGGAAGGAGTGATTCTATGCAACACAATCTATTTGGAAACTGAACAATACACAATGGAGGTTGAAGAAGAGAGAGGAGAATGAAGGATGAAGGATTGGTGGTGAAGAGGGAAGAGAGAGTGGATGATGGGATGGTGGAGAAGGAATAGATGGAGAGGAGGATGAGATGATGGAGAGAAGGATGAAATGATGGAGAAGAAATAGATGGAGAGAAGGATGTGATGATGGAGATAGATAGGTGGAGACACATTCCCAAGAAGACTCAGAAATTTTATCATGTACACGATAATATAATATATATATTTTTTTTTTCACCTCCCTTTTCTCTTCTTTCCCTCCACCCCCTCCTCCTACCCCCTCCCCCCCGTCCCCCCCAGCAGTAAGGCAGACAAGTGGGGGAGGGTTGGGGGTGGGGGGGGGGGGGGTTGGGGGGGGGAGGTGGGGGGGGGTAAAGGGGGCGACTCTGGATCCACCACCTTCCCACGACACTCCATCAAACCCTGTCACTCTCTCCCTCTCTCCCCTCTCTCCCTTCCCTCCCTCTCTCCCTCTCTCCCTCGCCTTGCTGGAGTGCCGAGGAAAACAACAACAACAACAACAAAGAGTAAAGGAAGGAATTGGAAAAGTGAGGAAAAGAGAGAATTGGAGGAGAGGGATAATAAAATAAAGGAGAGAATTGGAGAAGAGGGAAAAATAGAAGAAAGGAGGGAATTTGAAGAGTGGGAAAAATAGAGAAATGGAGAAGTGGGATTACAAAAAGAGATAATTGGAGAAGTGGGAAAATAGAAAAAAGGAAAACAATTAAAAAAAGTGGGGAAATAAGAGAGAAATGCAGAAGTGGAAAAATAGAAGAAAGGAGAAAATTGGAGAAGTGGAGAAAAAGGAGCGAAAATATATGAGAGGAAAATAATATATCAAAATTGTAACTCATGACTTTTCCCAATAGTATAAAGAATAATTATCTTCGTAGGAAAAGCAACAGGACACCATTATTTTTGTCCATCTGGTCCTGTTTCCTGACATACATACAGTATTACACTTTAGTATTCAGAGATAATTAGGAAGATGCTATAATTATACACCGTCACACTATTCATCATTAATTAATATATACGACAACAAACAAACCTTCTCTTATTTTTTACTATTACACTTTAACTATTACACCTTACTATTCACTTATAATTAATAATAACTCATCATCATTAATATATACGACAACAAACAAATCCTCTCTTACACTTTACTATTACACTTTAACTATTACACTTTACTATTCACGTATAATTAGGAGGATGCTATAAAGCTACACCGTCACACACACTCATTATCATTTATTATTATATACGACAACAAAACAACAAAACCTCTTATTCCTTCTCATGCAGTCAGGAAGGAAGGAAGGAAGGAAGGAAGGAAGGATGGAAGGAAGGAAGGGAGGGAGGGAGGGAGGGAGGGAGGAAGGGAGGGAGGGAGGGAGGGAGGAAGGGAGGAAGGAAGGAAGGAAGGAAGGAAGGAAGGAAGGAAGGAAGGAAGGAAGGATGGAAGGAAGGTGGAAAAGAGTTGGTTAAAGATAAATATTCAAAACCCCAACAGTGTTTCTCTTATCGATTCTGTCTTCATATACCAACTTAAGATGCGAGGAGAATCGGGGAAATATTATTATTGTTGTGCGTGACTGCAAACACGGTAAAACACGAACCATATTTCACAGTTTTGCACCAAGACGATATTATATTATACAACTACAAACATTCCTGGACAAAATATTTCCTAAAGTCGGTTCATGAAATATTTGTGTAAGCCCTCTCCTGATTGGCTCACACACTCATTGGTTACTAAGCTGTCTCCTGATTGGCTGACACACTCATTGGTTACTAAGCTGTCTCCTGATTGGCTGACACATTCATTGGTAAACTCTTTCCTGATTGGCTAATTAACACACTCAATAGGTTCCCACTCCACTCCTGCCCTACCAAAGTGAGTATCCTTTCTCTTACCATTGCTCACGGTGGTATAAGTAAGTATAATATTTACAGTAGCTCATCTGTTATTTCTCTCTCTGTCATCATTGCTTGTTCACGGTGGTATAAGTAAGTATAATATTTACAGTAGCTCATCTGTTATTTCTCTCTCTGTCATCATTGCTTGTTCACGGTGGTATAAGTAAGTATAATATTTACAGTAGCTCATCTGTTATTTCTCTCTCTGTCATCATTGCTTGTTCACGGTGGTATAAGTAAGTATAATATTTACAGTAGCTCTTCCCTTATTTCTCTCTCTGTCATCATTGCTTGTTCACGGTGGTATATGTTTGTATGGTATTTACAGTAGCTCTTCTGTTATGTCTCTCTCTGTCACCATGCTTGTTCACGGTGGTATAAATCTATGTGTATAGTATTTACTCTAACTCTTCTCTTATTATAGTTGATAGCATTGGTTTCAGCAAGTGATTTGTAGCATCTAGATATGTTTGTTCGCCAAATCCATAAGAAGTTAATGTAATTGCGTAATACTAGAGAGAGCAGGAGGAGGAGGAGGAGGAGGAGGAGAAGGAGAAGGAGGAAGAGGAGGAAGAGAAGAAGGATATATATTTTTTTTTTTTTTTTTTTTTTTTTTTTGTACTGTCCTTATATTAGAGTCGATCGATCAGTTTTACTCCTAATATGAAACGTGGGACTTGTCGAAACTCTTGACGTTGTGTTCATCTTATTGCCCTTCTTCATCGTTTATTATCTTATGTTTATTTTTATCTTCTCTACTGTATATATGTATTTTTGCTTCTTTTTTTTTTTTAGTCACCCATCCATTTTATATGTTGTTATTTTTTTCCTACATTTTCTTCCTTCTCTTTTATTTATTTTTCTTTTCTATATATTTGATTTTTTTTTGTTTTTTTAGTCACCCATCCATCTTATATGTTTTTGTTTTTTTCCTACATTTTCTTCCTTCTCTTTCTTCTCTTTCTGCCTCTTTTATTTATTTTTCTTCTCTTCTCAATTTTTTTTAATTTTTGGTCTTTTTAGTCTCCTTATTTATCTTTCTTCTCTTTTATTCATTTTTCTTCTCTTTTATATTTTTTCATATTTTGTCTTTTTAATCACCCATCCATCTTATATGTTTTCATCTATATTTTCTTCCTTTTCCTTCTGCGTTTTTTCTTTTTTTATTTCACTCTCTCTTTTCGTTGCTATTTTCTTCTCCTTTCTTCTCCTTTCTTCTCATCCATCTCATTTTTTCCTTCCTATTCCCATTTCCTCTTTTTCTCTTTCATATTCGTAATCTTTTTCTTTTTTTTCCTTTTCCTCCTCATTTTAATTTTAATTTTTACATTATATATTATTCCTCTTCTTTTCCTCTTCTTCTCATCATCTCCCTCATCATTCTGTTTTATTTCTTTTCCACCTCATTTTATTTGCTTCATCTTATTTTCTTCATCTCTTTTATCCTCCTTCTCATCTTCCTCTTTATCTAGGTGTGGTGAGCTAGCTAGGGTATTAATTCTATATATTTAATTCTTTATATTCTCTCTAACTCTTTATCATCCTTCCTCATTTTCAAGTTACACCAAAATACCATCTCTTCTTTATAGGCTATCATGGACATCCTCTATCTCCTCTTCCTTTTCATCTAGGTAAGGGTATGAGGGTATAGGGACTTCACCTGTCATTGACCCAGATATTTCACGATCGTTTCCAAGGGCATGAAAGAACGTGTGTGTGTGTGTGTGTGTGTGTGTGTGTGTGTGTGTGTGTGTGTGTGTGTGTGTGTGTGTGTGTGTGTGTGTGTGTGTGTGTCTGTTATCTGGCAGAGAAAGGACTGTAGGCGGGGGACAAGTAAAGGAGCCGCCAGCCAGACACCCAGACAGAAAGACAAGACAGACAGACAGACAGACACACCAACTATCTCACCGTTTCCTCGCCAGGGTTGAAGGACTCCTATCCCTCCTATCATTCTTTCAAGAGTTTATCACAAAAACTATTATAACAGATTGATGCTGCAAGTGGATAATGATAATGATGTTGTTGTTTTCATTCCCTCGTCTTTACTCTCACACGATGTATGTACCTTTTCAGAGATATGGCCCAGACGAGTTATGGGTCACTCAGTATAAAACAAATAAATTATGTGAAAATAAACAATGAAAAGGATCAACAAGGGAAGGTGAAGAAGACTACTGGAACTTTCAAACCATGCGAGGAAACAAACAGACCCCAGAACACAACACATTCCAACCGGTGAACAATAAAACCCTACTTCCCTCTATCTAGAATGGGTGAGGCTATAGAGACATGGAGCTTGTTGTGAGATGTATAGGGGCAAGTCCACCAGGCCTCGCGACGCGCTTAACTTTCATGTCACACGGAAAAACGGGGTAAAACACAGAGACAGAGGAACTGCGAGACGTGGACATAATATACGAACCCTGGGGACGCCTGTTGGACCATATCACTCCTGGTTAGACACATTACAAAGACGACCATCTCGACCACCACCCAGCCACACCCTATATACCAACTCGTCCCCCTCTTGTTCCAGTTGTAAACATGTGGTGCAGTGACTTCTAACACGGGCTTCACTCTGTCGTCAGATTGAGTTAAACCGGAATCAGGGGAAAAAATTGAGACAGTCTTGGTAATAATATCCAATAGCAGAGCTAAAATCTAATCTGTACAATCCCAATCATATCCATACAATCTGAATTACATGACATTTGAAAAGTCCAAAGAAATACAAAACAACATAAAATGGAATCAGGAAGTTGTGGTGGTTTGTTTGTGTTGGTTGGCAATGAGCTTCACGATTCCTCTAACAATATTATCCTATAGTGTCGAAACATAATGAAAATCAGTGTGGATGAGTTGTGCTTATCTTATTAATTAAAGGAGACTCGTATTTATCACCGTCAAATCGTCATAAATCCCTTCACAAGGCAACGCAGTGGAATGAATAAAGTGTTGTTGGAGTGTGTATGTATAGTGGAGGAGGAGGGGAAGGGCAATGGGGCGTGGACGTGGGTTATGGCAATGTGTCTACTGTATAATGAACCATGACATGGGGTGGACACGTAGGTTGCTGAGGGGTAGGGTGGGGTTGGTGGAGTCTAGAGGTGGTGGGGACATTTATGCAGTGTCGTGTACCCAGGTAAAGGTGTGGATATTCATTGATGGAGGGAAGGAAGGTCAAGTGTTGTACTGTACAGTCGATGGTATTGTAATGTTTGTTTTGTGATTTACCTTCTCGACACATTTCTTTCCACAGTAACAATTATTGAAAGCATTTCTATTTATGTGTTGCTGTAAGTTGGTTGGTTGATTGGTTAATTGATTGGTTGGTTGGTTGGTTGGTTGGTTGGTTGGTTGGTTGATTGGATGGTTGGTTGGTTGGTTGGTTGGTTGGTTGTTTGGTTGGTTGGTTGATTGGTTGGTTGGTTGGTTGGTTGGTTGATTGGTTGGTTGGTTAGTTGATTGGTTGGTTGGTTGGTTAGTTGATTGGTTGGTTGATTATTTGGTTGGTTAGTTGTTTGGTGGATGTTGCTTAAAATCGACCACCCACGATTCAAGGTGCAAGGGTGGGCGGATTCCCTCTTTCCTTAATTCCACCCACGTCACGCCCACTACAGTATACTCTCTCTCTCTCTCTCTCTCTCTCTCTCTCTCTCTCTCTCTCTCTCTCTCTCTCTCTCTCTCTCTCTCATGACAGGCACCTACCCCTACCCTTAGCCTTCCTTTCATCCATTTACCACCATCACTAATGCCTATCCCTTCCTTTCATCTGTCTATCTGTCTGCATGTATGGCTGTCAGTCTGTATCTATCTATCTATCTATCTATTAATCTATCTATCTATCCACTAATGCCTATCCCTTCCTTTCATCTGTCTGTCTGTCTGTATGGCTGTCAGTCTGTATCTATCTATCTGTTTATTAATCTATCTATCTATCTATCTGCTTATATATCTATCTACCTTTCTATTTATTTGTCTATTAATCTACCTACCTATCTTTTAGTCGGTCTATCTATCTATATACCTATCACTCTATATATTCTTATGCATCTCTCTCTCTCTCTCTCTCTCTCTCTCTCTCTCTCTCTCTCTCTCAACATCCTAATCCCCTGCCTCTTCTTGAGCCTCCACGCCGTGGGATAAAAGGGCCTGAACATTCATGCCTGTACGTTTATGCAAATTCCCTTTAGTACAGTGTGACACATAAGGCAGTTGTGGTCTGATGTGTCCTCCACTGGCCCAGCCCTGTAATAACACAACATCTGTATGCCAACCAACAACTCACAAATAAATGTATACTAGCAACTTTATACTTTATACATATTTTTATACCGGTATATTAAATATTATACGCCCACAAATATGTAAATATATAGTCATATCTGAGAGGAATTCTTCATAATATAACTTTTGTGTATAGGTAGATGAGGTCAAATTTATCGCCTCGGCTGAACACACACACACACACACACACACACACACACACACACACACACACAAGGGATGGACAGGGTAGGTTAGTAGAGGAAGGAGTGTGGAGTTTCTTTACCATACAGGCAACAGAAAATAATATTATATCTGTGGTTTGGACTGTTTTCTACATTATATTTTTATGTTTATGCATATTGATAGTCATATAATAAATCATAGTCACTATATTATTGATAATATTGAAATAATATGTGTTGTACATGTCTTAATTATAATTATAGTATTTGTTGTCTCATGTTATTCTTCAACAGTTCAACTATTTGGTATTTTTATTATTTTCCGTTTACTGTTACAAAATATCTGTAATAGCCACTAAGATGTCAGCGAATATTATACATATATATATATATATATATATATATATATATATATATATATATATATATATATATATATATATATATATATATATATATATATATATATATATATATACTGTATAATTGTTTATATTGTATTTATATGACATTAAGTCCTGCAGAACTCGACGTGCCACTCTTTCTTCGGCGTGTACAGACGAAGGAAGAGGAAGTGGAGGAAGAATAGGAAGAAAATAAGAAGCAGCAGCAGCAGGAGGAGAAGGAGCAGAAAGATGAGGATAAGGAGGAAGAGGAAGGAGAAGAGCAGAAAAAAGAAGAAGACGAGTAAGAGGAAGAGTCAGAAAAAGAAAAAAAAGATTAAAATGATGGACAGCACGAGACATTATTTACAGTAGGTGATGACTGGGTTGAGAGTTTGAGACAGACACACGGGTGGAAATGCCTCTATAGTACAGTCCACCTGATGACAGTGTACCGTGTTAGGGAACCAATCACTACTAACTTTAATGAGGGAGAGTCCATGTACCTGTGACCAACGCATACCAAATTATAATCAATATGTTGGAAGCGCGTGTTCTCATGTGTTTGTGTGTGTTTGTATATGTTTGGTTGTGTGTGTATGTGCTCGAATGTGTGTGTTTATGTTTGTTTGTGTGTGAGTACTCGTATGTGTGTGTGTATTCATGTGTGCTTGTATGTTTGTGTGTGTGTGCGTGCTCGTATATATATATATATATATATATATATATATATATATATATATATATATATATATATATATATATATATATATATGTTTGTGTGTATGTATGTTTGTGTGTGTGTATGCTCGTATGTGTGTGTGTGTGTGTGTGTGTGTACCATGCAGGCTTCAGCACTACATTGACTTCGAACCCAATGTTTACCAAGCTGGAACATGGAATAAAACCTACATAGTAATTATACGAAGTGGTGCTTCCTCTGATTGGGTTACGAAGTTAAGACGAATTTATGGACATCAACAACACGAGAATTATTCATTAAGGATTAATCTGGTGTCGGGGAAGAAATGAAGTGTTATTGATTCTTTTAAATAATACCATAAAACAAATTCACTTATACAGTATATTATTATCTACCGAAGTAAAAATTAGATTCACTTACAGTATATTATTATCTACCGAGGTAAAAAATCTGTTTCCTGGTGATGCTTGAAGGTTTGCTAATTCCTCCAGTCTATGTATAGGGATACAAATAACCTCGGTATATAGAGAGGGGTATGTATGTATGTATGTATGTATGTCAGGGGTTTTGTTGATGTGGTAGAGAGAGGGTCATTTTGCTCGTAATAGCCTTCATTCTGCATAAGCTTAAGGAGGTAATTCACTTTTGTTACATTGGAGTGCCTTGATTCCTCCAAAGTATGTCAGGAAACAGGACCAGATGAACAAAAATAATGGTGTTCTGTTGCTTGGAATAGACTGGAGGAATCATTTACTCCAAATTTACCAACACTGTACTTGCCCCTTAATTAAAGAGCCTTGAAGGACCTCTGCTTCAAGTCCATCTCCGTAACAAGCTCTCTATGAACAAGGGATGGTCGTGTAGCGTTAAGCGAAGATGGCTACAAGGCCCCACTGGGTTGAGTACTTTGAGATGTTGTGTACAGTACATTGTGGTTCTTCCCGTCGCTTGGCTGACCTTCATGGGTGGTGTGTGGCCCCTTGGTTGCTGGCTCTACTATTGACGAAGGCTTTACTCTTTATCGCAGAGGTGAGGAGAGTTATAGCTAAGCCGAAGGAAGGGGAGTTTATCTGCTGTGGGGTTGTTGAAGGCAGGGGGATGAAGCAATGATCCAGGGGTTGTTACATGTACTGTAGTTCTCTTTGTTACACGGCAGACAGACAGGTACAGTTTGGGTCTATTGGTGTCCTGGACTGAAGCCAAGGAAGGTCTTTACGATTATAGGAAATGGTTGGGAGACAAATGATTGTTCTTCAGTTTGTGAATACTTGTGGTGAGAACATTGTCATTTTGAATAGTTTCATTTTTATGTTGACAGTGTAAGTCCAGAACAGCGTTACTTCTATACTAAAATAATGGTGTTCTGTTGCTTGGAATAGTTTAGAGGAATAATCTACTCCATATTTACCAACCCTGATATCTTGGTCTGGTCGAAGTACGTGGTATTATCGTCATGTATTGTGATTCCCAGGAGCAATTAATTACCATGAAAGGTGAAGAGGAGAAAAAAATTATATGTGTTGGAGTTAAGAGGGTTACAAATGAGAAAAAAATGACCAAGCAACTCCACCCACCCAGGAATCGAACCCTCCTCGATACTACAATATAATATGATCTTTAGAGTTGAGGAATGAGATATAATGGGTTGAGGAAAGAGAAAATAAAGAGATACATAAAGTGTGTTGAAAAATGAGATATAATGGGTTGAGGAAAGAGAAAATAAAGAGATAAATAAAGTGTGTTGAGGTGAGGAGAGAAAGAGGTGTGTATTAAGAGGTGTGTATTAGGATGTAAGTGAGATGTGCCTGGGGTGAGAGAAGTAATGATTTTGGTGGGTTTGTGAGGCGTGTTGACAGCTGGACAGGTGAGTGAAGTGTGTTCGGGAGTGGATAGTGAGGGAGGCAAAATGTAAGGTGTGTGTATGTGTGTGTGAAGAGGAAGAGATGGAGAAAGTATGAAGAGGGAAATGTAAGTGTGTGTGTGTGTGTGTGTGTGTGTGTGTGTGTGTGTGTGTATGGAGGAGGGTAGGATGGGAGAAGAGGGTATGATGAGTGAGGTGTGTGTGTGTGTGTGTGTGTGTAGCAGTGGACGTGTGGTGGCATGCTAATGTCTGCATTATTACGACATCACCACCTTCCTTCCTCCTTCCCTTCTTTCCTTCACGACCCGCTGCTCATCCCTCAATAGCACAACCAACCAACCATCAAGGATCAACATTACTAGCCAGCCAGTCAGCCAGTCAGACCTCCATGATAGTACAAACAGTCAGACACAAGAGTTACATTCAGGATCAACATTACCAGTCAGTCAGCCAGCCAGTCAGACTTCCATGATAGTACAAACAGTCAGACACAAGAGTTACATTCAGGATCAACATTACCAGTCAGTCAGCCAGCCAGTCAGACTTCCATGATAGTACAAACAGTCAGACACAAGAGTTGTTTACATCCTGGTCACTCGTCTGTCTATTCTACTGGCTGATGAAAAAAAAAAGCCCTTAAGGAGGAGGAAATTTTGTGTTGTTGGTAAATCTGGAGCAACTGAATCCTCCAAACTTATTCCAAGCAACAGAATACTATTATTTATGCATCTTCTGGTTCTGTTTCCTGGTATATACTACTTTGACGGAATCAAGGCACTCCAATGTAACAAAAGTGAATTACCATCCTTAATGAGTGAATAATTAACATATATACAACAGCAATACAAAACTCCAAAATATTTTACTGTACTTCGGGGATCCAAGAATACGTCCTTTATTCCCTTCTATAATAACTCAATATAATGTAGTTTGTAATGTAAATGTTCCATACTTCATCTATACTTACATAAAACCATAAAACTGGAGGCACCTATACACCTATACTCCTATACCTTCTACATAGTCATACTCCCTAAACAACTACACCATCATACCTTCTCTCTCACACACACACACATTACTATCCACAACCTTCTAGTAATCCCTCTCTCTCTCTCTCTCTCTCTCTCTCTCTCTCTCTCTCTCTCTCTCTCTCTCACCTTAATATATATCCACTGTTGTACCTTCCAACCAAACCCACACCTCCCCTCCATCAGCGTTAAGATAATATATAATAAACATTTATGTATCGTCCACATCACACACACACACCTCTATTTACCACACCACTCGTATAGTGTAAAGACCTCCCTCCACCTTCCCCTGCACCTCAAGGCATCAGTGTTACGGTCACATTCCAATTAATCATCACAACAGACAGTACAGGTCCTTATAGGAGGAAGTATGTACAGTACGTAGAGTGTTGGTAAATGTAGAGTGTTGGTAAATGTGGAGCTGGTAGTGAGTGATTCACCCAAACTATCCCTTTCTAACAGGCCACCAATACTTTTATTTTATTTTATTTTTTGTTTGTCCTGTTTCCTGGCCTACTGTAGAGGAATCCAGGCATTGTACCAGAAGTATAATACCTCTTTAATTCGTGTGTGTCGTGCTAGCGGTCAGCTGTTGGAACTGAACATAATGGCTAGAAATTACATGTGATATAGTAGACGCGCAGATTTCCTTGATATATGACTTTAAAAGAAGACGCTAATCGTATTTCATAATAATTTTAGGTGATAAATTTCATAATAACTGTCTGTGGCCACAAGAGATGAATACAGAGACCTTTAGAGCGGAACCTTCCAACACGAAGGTTCACACTCACACTTTAATAATCCACCTGTTGGCCTCAGGCTTTATATTTCATTAAAAGCAGCTCTTTTTAACACGAACCCACAGTCCCAAACAGCATACACTGAATTATGATAATTTGCAAATACTGGGTTGAGAAAAATTATGCAAAGGTAGCATCAGATTTATTGTTGCATTCGTTATTATAATCATTTAACAAAGCTGGTAGTGTATGTGGCATCATTTATAGTACAGCCCCCTGCCATCTGCCCCCTGCCACTACTAGTACAGCCCCCTGCCATCTGCTCCCTGCCACTCCATGGTGTTCCTTGCCTTGGTATAGGATGGTGATGAGTGCTGGTGTGTGTGTGTGTGTGTGTGTGTGTGTGTGTGTGTGTGTGTGTGTGTGTGTGTCGGTATGAAGCTGATGAGTGCTGGTGTGTGTGTGTGTGTGTGTGTCAGTATGAAGCACCTCAGCACCTGGCCTAGTGTTGCCCCCCGTCGAGGGAACACCGTGTTGTGACTCTCCATAAGCCTTCATTATCACCTTCATGTGCAACCCACGGCTACCTCAACTGTGCAGGGGAATGGGTCGGGTTCGATAGGGTTCAGACTCGGTTCAACTGGACGTGTACGGTCAGGTGTAAATGGGTCGGGTTCGGTAGGGTCCAGACTCGGTTCAACTGGACGGGTACGGTCAGGTATAAATGGGTCTGGTTCGGTAGGGTCCAGACTCGGTTCAACTGGATGGGTACATACAGTGAGGTGTAACTGTGGCTGCTGCAGGACATAATGGGTCTAATGACAGGGTGTTGTACTGCAGCTATTAATGTGGAGTACTGTACTGCCCTAAAGTGGACGGTGATTTCCATAACAGTTAGTGTACCTATTCTAAGTCAGTTTAGGCAAGTATGTATTATCTATGATACACGAAGGTCTCATACATGCAGTTTAGGCAAGTATGTATTATCTATGATTTAGGCAAGTATGTATTATCTATGATTTAGGCAAGTATGTATTATCTATGATACACGAATTACACATACAGTTGGTAGTGTAAGAGTGAAGTGGATACAGGAAGGTCTGACACATACAGTTGGGAGTGTAAGAGTGAGTAGCTGCATGGGTATACAGACTTAGACCACCACACGTCACCTCAATAGTTAGTTAGTTATTAAAGATGCAGCCGTGGCCTTCCTGGTTAATGAGCCATGAAGAAGTCATTGATATGCTGATTACGTCCCGCGTCAAGGTGCTGATGGGGTACTTTAAACTCCCCGCGGCCACACTGTCATACGCATGCACACACACACACACACACATGGAACCACTCCCCACCATTGCTTTGAAGTCAAGGTCTGATAGATGAAACGTGGAGTAGATAGATGAAGGACTCACTAACCTTCAATTTTCTGACAATGATTCCTCCAAACTATTCCATGCAACAGAACACCATTATATTTGTCCATCTAATTCTGTTTCCTGGCATACTTTGGAGGAATCAAGGCACTCCAATCTACCAAAAGTATACTATCCCCTTAATTAAACCATAAAAGAAATAAGCATCCAATTCCTACCGTCAATGTTTAATTAGGTAATGGCTATCAACTACACGAAGGTCATAAAGGTAAACAACAACAACAACAACAACAACCACAACAACAACCCATTATTGATGTCTGAAGGCTCTACAATTAACAACAACGATTTTACAGACTTGTTCAATACGACGAGTTATTTAATCATTACAAACGGATCAGTGTGACTCGATTTATATTTCATCATCATCATTATTATTATTATTATCATCATTGTCATCATCATCATCATCATTATTTTCACCATCATCATCTTTATCACCATTTCCATCACTGTCTTCATCATCATCATCATCATCATCATCATCATCACCATCATCATCACATTTACCACCATCAGCCACAATCAGTTCACAGCAGATTAAAAAGTTTGTAGGCACTAGTCTTTATCACTCTCCTCTCTCTCTCTCTCTCTCTCTCTCTCTCTCTCTCTCTCTCTCTCTCTCGTCGTATCCTTGGGCTGCCATTCATTCCGTCACTTTGTAATAACTGTTCGTCGATTATCAGCTCTGAGTATAACATGACCTGTCCAAATTCCACAGAGCACCAGAATACCGACCAAATAAAGCCTTGGAATAGATCTTTAAGGACCCTATGATCGTGTATAAAACTTGGCTTCTGATTCCTCCAAACTGTGCCACAAAACAAAAAACAGGCTTCTTCAGTATATGGGTGGTGGTGTTGGTGTTTCGTGGCAATGTTTGAAGGACTCACTTGAACCTCCAATTTTCTGACTTGGTCCTTTCTTCTTAACCTTGCCTTGGCGTGCTGGAAGCGACCGAGTGACTGGGTTGTGGGTCTGTGCCGAGCCAAACACGAACTACTACGCTTCAATTACTGTTCGCACGAGAGGAAAAAAACACGCAACAACGACATGACACGGCGGCGGGGTGGGGTGGGGCGGGGCGGGGGAAAAAGCCAAGGAACGCATACATGTCTCTCCTCAGATGCTGCAGTGTGTTGTTGTTCCCAGGTATGTGATGTGATGTGATTTGGTGTACACATTCCACGCTACATTCTCCCTCTTCCAGGAAAGTATAAGTACATTTTATGCCGTGTTGTTCTCGTTATATTTATATTTTTATTTTATTTTATTTTTTATTTCTTATTTTTGCGAAGGTTTTACTGTTGTGTTTTGCCTTATGGTATCTTGAGCTTTTGAATATTGAGTGGCTTATTAGATGGAGAGAAATAAATACACAGAGGGAAACGATAAAGAAAGAGCTTGGCAAACTTTGATAAAAGGAACAAAATAAGAAGTACAAGATAAAGACCAGAAAGTTAATTATGCAGGACCAAAGTAACGTCAACAAAACCCTGTAAACATTGACTATATTTCTGCCTTAATTAATTCCAACGAAACCTATTCTGATACAGATTTATGTCATGAGCTAACCAGTACTGTTATAATATACGGTTCATGCAAACTCTTCCAAGCAACAGAACAACACCATTATTTTCGTTAATCTGGTCCTGTTTCCTGTCATACTGTGGAGGAATCATGGCACTCCAATATAATAGAAGTGAATTGACTCCTGAAAAAAAACAAAAGCATTTACCAGAGAGTACACTTAGATGACGTATTTCCTGACTCACTCCCACTTTCAACTCCCACCCCACCTCCCACTGCCTCCTTCAACTCCCACCTCCCACTGACACGTTCAAATCCCACCTCCCACCTCCCACTGCCACTTTCAACTCCCACCCCAACTCCCACTGCCACCTCCCACTACCACCTTTGACTCCCACCTCCCACTACCACCTTCGACTCCCACCTCCCACCTCCCACCTTCAACTTCCACCTTCCACCTCCCACTTACTACTGTAACTCACATCAAACCAATTTTACGTTCAGCAAATTCGGGCACTCAGCATTATTACTATCATCATTTATTAATAACACACCCAGTCAAAACCTTAAATGGAAAAGTCAGAAGACGAAAGAAAACCTGAAGGCCAAAACAGGTAACGGAGATCCGAAGAGAGAAACAACAACAACAACAACAACTATAACAAAATGCAGGTGAAGAAATATGGTATTGATATTTAGCAAAGTGTGTAATTATTAATCGAGCTTCCGAAACGAGATACAGAGAGCAATAATTATCCAAACCCAAAAACAAAACGAGACAAACCTCTCCAACACGAAACCCCCCAAAACTCCTCTTCCTCCTCCTACTCCTCCTTCTCTTCCACGTGCTGGCCGAGATTCTGTTGTCTGATAGTTCCGCAAATTGGTAAATGGCCATGAAAGATCGCGTGTGGCTCATGTTGGCAAATTATTACAACATCTGTTTTGCTGTGTGTGGGTGAAGCCAGTGTGGTGGTGGTGGTGTTGTGGGAGGGAGGGAGGGAAGGGTGTGTGTTGTGGGAGGGAGGGAGGGAAGGAGGGAGGGAGGGATGGATGGGTGTGTGTGTGGGTGTGGTGGTAGCGTGTGACTGCTGCATGGAATGAAGGAAAGGATGGGTGTGGTGGGGGAGGTGGTGGTGGTGGAGAGGAAATATGAGAACGAGGAGATGGGAAAATGGATCGAGTTTTGGGGGAGGTGGTGGTGGAGAGGGAAGATGAGAGAGAGAGGAAATGGAAAAATGGATCGAGTGGGGGGAGGGGATAGAGTGGGGGGAGGGGATAGATGGATTGGAGGGGGAAAATGAGATGGATAAATGAGGCAAAAACGAATAATAGAAGGAAGGATGAAAGAAGGGTAAGGAAGAAAGGAGAATGAAAGAGGAGGAAGAGGAAGAGCAGGAGGAGGGATAGCAAATCAAATAGGAAGAATGAGAGGTATAGAAGAATGAAGTATAGTAAAAAGTGGATGATGTATGGAGGAGAAGAAGGAAGGGACTACCAAGAATTACAGAATAATAGCCTTTAAACAGAAGCTCTTAGTAATCCTCACAAGACTATCTATCAAATCTTGTGATCAAAACAGAAGAAGGCTACTTAAGGCTATATGAATAAAAAGAGTATGTCCTTTTACACAATATATAAAAAAAATAGCTTATCTTTTAACATAT
>JAWZYT010002826.1:102500-132500 GCA_034508575.1 Petrolisthes manimaculis | reverse complement strand
TCTGGGCTATGTTAGGTCAGATTTAGTTTACTCTGGGCTATGTTAGGTCAGATTTAGTTTACTCTGGGCTATGTTAGATCAGATTTAGTTTACTCTGAGCTGCATCGATCAACATTACGATACTGTATAAGATAAAGTGACTAAAAAAAACAAATAAGTAACTAAATAAATAAATCTTTGGAATAGAAAACTTACACAGAAGAAGGGGATCACAAACCTATAGTCAGTCGTATAAAAAAAAAATCTTAATTAAGGGACCCTGTGATGTAGTCAGAAAATTGGAGGTATATGAGTCCTTCATATATTGCCACGAAACACACACCTATATGGAAGGAGCGTGTTTCGTGGTATAGTCAGTAGGAATCAGAAGCCTCCAATAAAGGGACGAACGAAACATAATTTAAACACTGCTAAAATCATAATATTCTTTGCCACAAGCGCTGAGTTCCAATTTTACAAGATACCTTTTTTTTTTATGAGAGGCTGTAACACGACGAGGAGGGGCTGGGGGGTAGTGTGTGTGTGTGGGGGGGGTGAGAGTCTGAGAGTAGTGGGTGGGTGTGGGTGTAAGATAATGAGTGGGTGGGGAGCTGGGGGGAGGTGAGGGGATGTGAGTGGGTGTGGGTATGAGGGAGAATGAATATAGCCTCCAACTCCATCCACCAGTATACCCCAACCCGACGAAACCAACCCACTAAGCTGATCTTTATCGAGAGAAGTGAAGTAGAGTGTGATTTTAAGAGCATCTGCCCTGATCATACCGATTCTGGGAGGAGATAACGGGTTCGCCCTGAGCTCCATCACGGAAATAGTGTAACAATCCTCACAGTTATCACAGGATCCTCGTAGATGATGTGGCGAGGGAGAGGTGTGTAATTTGAGTGTGATTTTCGGAGGGTTATTTTGCCACGAGAGATGAGGGAGGGAGGGAGGTTGCGTGCAGTGTGTGTATGTGTGTGTGTGTGTGTGTGTGTATGTGTGTGTGGTGAGGTGTTGAGAGCTAGTGATGGAGAGGGAAAAAGGAAAATACCAATTGTCTGATGAGGTAATGGAGAAATATGAAGCAAAGATAGGAATTGTTTTCTGTCAGTGGATGTAGATAATAAGTGTTAGGAATGAATGGAGAGGCACGAAACCATAATTAAATACTAACTCGTATACATTATTTTTAGCAGAGCAATATTGTGCTATACTGAAATATGGGATTGTAATTGGTTGTATATTTCACTCTTGTATTATCTGAGGTAAGTTTTGGCTTGGTTATGTATGCAGTGTTCGTAATAATAAATTTACACTTACAGTATCATACAAACTACATACAACAATACACTTTTCTTACATACTTTTCATACAACTACAGTACATACTTTTCTTCCATACTTTCCATACAACTATACATACTTTTCTTACATACTTTTCATATAAACTACATACTTTTCTTACATACTTTTCATACAACTATATACTTTTCTTACATACTTTTCAGAGCTATAAACTTTGCTTATAAATTCCTACTATTTTTTCATGAGTTATTATTAATTTTTGAGAAGTAAGTTATTATCAAAGGCAAATAATTTTTAAAAATGAGGCAAGCACAGTAAAAGCAAAATACGTGAAGTGAGAAGGATTGATTGATGGATATTAGGAGCCGCAACATCGAGGTCCTATAGCGCCAGAAAAAGGTGAAGAAGTGAGAAGGAGAGATTATGAGAGTAGAAGGCAGAGGGATGCGAGGAGATAAGGAGAGAGTAGTAGCCTATATCAAAGTAGCAGGAGTCTGAGCAAATATATAAACTTTGGAGTGAGTGAGTGAGTGAGTGAGTGAGTAAGTGAGTGAGGTCTGGTGTGAATGAGTGAGTGAGGGAGGGAGGGAGTGAGTAAGAGAGTGAGTAAGTAAGGGAGTGAGTGAGTAAGAGAGTGAGTGAGTAAGAGAGTGAGTGAGTAAGTAACAGAGTGAGTAAGTAAGTTAGAGAATGAGTGAGTAAGTAAGAGAGAGTGAATAAGAGAGCGAGTGAATGAGTAAGTGAGGGCAACATACGGGGTCAAGGATGAGAGGAGAGAACAACAACAACAACAACAACAACAACAGCAGTGAAGGGGGTATAAGAAGTAACCTGAGGCCTGGGTGTTTACTGCCTCACGTCCACCTGCTGGCCTGGCACGCTACTCACGACACACCCAACCCAACATACTCACTCACTCACTCACCCCCCTTGCCCCTACTTGCCCCTGCCCCACCCACCCACTTGCTCGTCTCCCATTGCCCCTGCTTGCCCCTGCCCCACCTACCCACCCACTCACTCACACGCCTCACCTTGCCCCCCATTTGCCCCTGCCCCACCCACCCACCCACTCACACGCCTCCCCTTGCCCCTGCTCTCACACACACACACATACATACATACACAGGATAGAGCCGCCCTTGCCTCAGGTCTCTCACACATACACATACATACACACACACACATACACATACACACACACATACACACAACATAACCGCTTGGCTCAATACTACACGCCTTTAATCTACCTAACCTCATCTCTCTCTCTCTCTCTCTCTCTCTCTCTCTCTCTCTCTCTCTCTCTCTCTCTCTCTCTCCATAGTCATAAATTTAACACCTACGAATGAAACAGATTCGACTATTGGTGCGAAACTATAACAGCTGATGATTTCCTCAATATTGTGTTCAAATGATTCACTCAAACGATTCATTCACGTTCACCGGGTGCAGGTTTTTTTTTTATCGTGACTGTACATATCAGAAAAGGTAGTTTATTAGTTTTATGAGCTATTGAGACCTAACCTATATTTAATTAAGGGGAGTAAGTAACCTATTATTAATGGGAAATCTGAAGGCTACTGATTCCTCCAAACTATGCCAGGAAACAAACAGAACACCTCCATGTGGAATTATACAGGGAATGTGTTTTACAGGTGAGTTTGGAGGACTACATTGACTCCAAACTGAACACTAAACTTTACTTCCCTTAATTAATAGTACCAAGAAATCTTTTATAAATACGAATGAGTTCATCTTTTATGGCTGTGGGAAATAGAACCATCGACCATTGCATTGTAAAATATTGTGCCTCCTAATTATGGAGATAGTATACTTTTGATAACATTGGAGATATTGATTCCTCCAATAGTATATCAGGAAACAGCACCAGAGTAATAACACAATATTAATAATGTTGAGCGTGTTGCTTTGAGTACTATGAAGGAATTAATAGTTTGCTCCAGATTTACCACCAACACCAATGTACTATAACCCTCAATTTAACTTCTCTGCCACCTACCTACCTACCTCTCTTTATAATCTCACTCATTACTATGCACGTAAGCAGCTTGAAGTGAAATTCTTCTGTTGGACTGCAATGTGCCTTACAATTATCATCCTCCTTCTTTATCGTATAATCGTAAACGTTCTGCCTCAACAATGGTAGAAATGTAGCTGACAATAATCATGATATCTTTTGTTGGTTGTGCCTGGTTTAAAGACACTCATTACCTCACAACAGTAACGCTTCAGCAGTTCCCACTCGTTCAATATTACCATTTAAGATTATCAGTTAAACGGGGTTTCACCATTCTCGACTGTACTTTAAATATTCGACGCGGATAATTTGCATGCTATCCCAAATGAAGACGTGGACGAAAGCTTTCAAAGTTACATGCATAAACACTGATTATACGCGCCGGCCAACACACGCACAGTCTAATTTTCTTCCTCCCGTCAAGAGAAGGAGGGTTGTTGCAGCACTTGGGGTACATACATACATACATACATACATACATACATACATACATACATACATACATACATACATACATACGTGGTTAAGGCGATAATATTATCTCGTTGGAAATATGGGACGCTACTGATTCCTCCAAACTATGCTGGAAAACAGACTCCCTCGATGGTACTACTAATAGGTCATCTGTTTCTTGGCCTAGTGTTGGAGGAAGCAAAAGACTCCCTTCTTCCCCAATGCATCAACCAGAGAATCTCCTCCTTATTAAGTCTGGCCAGGGATAGACTGAAGCCACAGAGTGTTGTGTTGTATATAATTATGTATGCAAGGAAATGTATCTAGTAATTAGCTGCGATAAAGTTTACGCCCGTCAGTCACCAATATATAAGTGAGGACCATTTAGGTAACCCAAGGCAAAAGTTCAAGTCTGGATACGTGTTCTGCGTTACCCACATTGAAGTCTGGATACGTGTTCTGCGTTACTCACATTATTTAATTCACTTCAATTTTGGTCACTGAAAAGAAAATATATAACAAACATCATGACCAAGTAAGTGCCTGCCTTTATTGACAATGTTTCGTTCAGGGAATTGATAATAACTTTTGGCACATTAGAGTCCCTTGATTCCACCAAAGTATGTCAGGAAACATGAGGATCGAATGAACCTAAAATAGTGGTGTCTTGTTGCCTGATATAGTTTGGAGGAATAATTTACTCCAGATTTACCAACATTTCCTATACCCCATTAATGCATCTTCAGTTCAGTCAGTCAGTCAGTCAGCCAGTGAGTGAGTGAGTGAGTGAGTGAGTGAGTGAGTGAGTGAGTGAGTGAGTGAGTGAGTGAGTCAGTCAGTCAGTGAGTCAGTTCAGTCAGTCAGTCAGTCAGTCAGTCAGTCAGTTAGATAGTCAGTTAGTCAGTCAGTCAGTCAGTCAGTCAGTCAGTCAGTCAGTCATCCAGTCAGTCAGTTAGTTAGTGAGTGGCTTTTTGACTGGAAGAAGAAACAACAACAACAGCAACAGCAGTAGTAGTAGTAGTGGTGAAGCCAAGTCAATGAAAGTTGCTTCTCAAATGGTGATTTAAATTTACAGGAGAACATCTGCTGATAAACACATAAATGACCCCCAAAAGTGAACCTGATGCACACACATACACACACACACACACACGCATACATAAACACACACACCCACACACACACCCACGAAGGCGTACACACACACACACACACACACGCACATATACAGACACAAGCACACACGAACACACATAGAAACACACACACGAAGGCGTACACACACACACACACACACACACAGGCATTCATAGTCCAAATGTGTGGCGCCATAAATACACTCGCATACATTTACATACACATTACTATACATAAATGAAGGGAACTATAATAACATTCACATAAAATAACTTGAGAACTCCAACAGAAACATACTGTGGTTTGTATATATAAATTTTGTTATATATATTTTGTTATATATATTTTGTTATATATATTTTGTTATATATACAAATTTTGGTCGAACTGAATATCATCCAAGACCGAATCTGCGCCACGAACCCCAGAAATTGAATATCTAGATCCGAACCCAAATAAAACTGAATCGAAACCCAAGAAAACTGAATTAACAAAACTCGAACCCCAAAATTGAAAATCTAGATCTGAACCCCTCAAAAAAAAAAAAAAAATGAATATCAACACCTCGAAACCAAAAAAACTGAATTATGAAGACCTCGAACTCCCAAAACTGAATTATCACACGCCGAAACCCCCCAAAATTTACATTGAAAAAAATAAATTAATATCAAGGCCTCGAAACACCCCCCCCCCCCCAAAAAAAAAAATATATCCACACCTCAAAATCCAAAAAACAAAAGAGTGAAATACCAAAACCTCAAAAAACTAACAAAATAATCTGTATCTTGTTGAAGGGAGAGAAAGAATGAGGGATGGTGTTGCTCTTCCCACCACTACCACCACCACCACTACTAATACTACCACCACTACCACTACCACTACCACCACCACCACCACTACTACCACCACCACCACCACTACTACTACCAATACCACTACTACTACCACCACCACCACTACCACTACCACTACCACCATCACCACCACTATCACCACCAATACCACCACAACCACCACCACCACTACCACCACCACAACTACCACCACCACCACAACTACCACTACCACTACCATGCAGTTACTATACACAACCTCATGGACACCAGACAATAAATTATAACATTTTCTATAAACTTCACCAGTATTCAATTCTCTTCTCCATTCTATCACCATAAATTTGATCCTCCCAGACACTTGAAAATTAGGATATATTAAAGAGAGAGAGAGAGAGAGAGAGAGAGAGAGAGAGAGAGAGAGAGAGAGAGAGAGAGAGAGAGAGAGAGAGAGAGAGAGAGAGAGAGAGAGAGAGAGAGAGAGAGAGAGAGAGAGAGAGAGACAGACAGAGAGAGAGAAAGAATGCACTTATAAATTGTGTATTCAGGTATGCATGACTTATAGGGGACATTTATAGTTGGCAGTGTAGTACATAGGGACCACTGACTCCTCCAAACTATACCACGAATCAGGACCAGATGAACAAAAACAATGGTGTTCTGTTGCTTGGAATAGTCTGGAGGAATCATTTGCTCCAGATATACCAACTCTTCCTTACCACTTCCTCCTTAACGCGAATGAAAGGTGAGAAATATTTTTAGTCTCGTGGTAATTTAGGTATGTTTTGATGGGTCAGGTGTTGTGAGAGGCTTTTAAAATTATAGTCATAAATCACAATGTTGTACTTGATGGTGGGAGTCTAGCTGTGGTTTTATTTTAAGGTCCCTGTGGTCGTGTATTAAAATTGGAGGCTTCTGATTCTTCCTGACCATGCCATGAAACAAGCCCCTTCCATGTAGTTGGTGTTTCGTGGCAATATTTGAAGGTCTCGTTTACCTCCAATTTACTGACTACATCACCACAAGGTCCCTATAAGTCAGTCTGAACTCTTTGGTACATACATACATTGGAGCGCCTTAATTTCTCCAAAACATAAATTACGCCAGGAAACAGAACCAGATCAACAAAAATAATGGTGACTTGTTGCTTGAAATAGTTTGGAAGAATCACTAGACCTCCAAGTTACAAAAAAAAAAAAAAAAATAGTTACTCCCCCAAAAGGAAGGAGTAAGAACCTCTTCAGTAAAACTGGTATATATCGTCTGTGGATCATAAGGCTATTCATGGAAAGGTATGGATGGGTTCAGACTGACTTATGGGGACCTTGTGGTGATGTAGTCAGTAAATTGGAGGTAAACGAGTCCTTCAAATATTGCCACGAAACACACACACCTATAGGGAAGGAGCTTGTTTCGTGGTGTAGTCAGGAGGAATCAGAAGCCTTCATTTCAATTCTCACACACGAACGATTACAGGGTCCTTTAACTGGAAGTGATTATTTTAAACTTGACCTTGGCTTCACTCCTTCCCTCCCCTTCATCTTTTCGTATTCATCCTCTACGCCTCACCTTCTGTTTATCTCTTCCCCCAACCCTTCCACTATTCAATTAATCACCTCTTCATTCCTAAGAGAACACGGGACCTCAGTTAGCCATTGTAAGAGAGGCAGAAATTCTTACGTATTTTTGCACGCGAGAGCAGGATGACTTTACAACAATATATTCCCAGAGACTGTGTGGGAGTTGAAACGTGTCTTGTGTTTACTTTTTCCATGTGTCTTGTTATCTGTGGTTTGGTGATTTTTTTGTGTTTAGCCTAATGAGAGTTTTTGTTCAATACTTAACAATTATATATGTTTATTTTTCACTACCACTTTTCTTTAACTTTATAACGTAATGAGAGGGTATATACAGTTCTTTATGACTCTCTTAAGCTTAATACAAGTAAACATACAATACATAAATATTGTACTACATAAATACATGATTATACTGTATCAACGAGCTATGTTGATGTTGCATTATTGAAGAAACTTAAGTGGACTACGCAGAAGAAGTGGGCGAAGTTGATGGTGTAAGGGAGGGAGTTAGGGAGAGGAAGGATGAGGGAGAGAGAGAGACAGTGAAAGTGGGAGGGTGAGGGAGGGAGATAGGGGCGGTGAGAGAGAGAGAGAGAGAGAGAGAGAGAGAGAGAGAGAGAGAGAGGGTGAGGAAGGGAGGTAGTGGTATGGGCGTCATTGAATACTGTGAGTGGGCGGAATGGGCGGCGTGGACTTGAGTAAGGGGCGGGGGTGGTGTTATCAGGTTGATCAGCGAGTGAGTCCGTGAGGCGCCGCCCTTACCTCACCTTACCTCACTCATCCCCTTCCTTCCTTCACTCCCTTACTTACCTATACCATCCTTCCTACCTCACATCACCTCATTCACCCCTTCCCTTACCTACCTATAAAATCCTTCCTAACTCACCTTACCTCACTCACCCCTTTCCTTCCCTCACTCCCTTACCTACCTATACCATCCTTCCTACCTCGTAACACATAATATACACAGTTAACTTGTGACTATACATACACACAATATACATAGTTAAGTTATAATGTTGTTTTTTCATACACGTCAAAGGGTACACTGTCAGACCTGGACCTTCCACTTGTTGCCTTTATAAAACTCAAGCAGGAAACGCGTCAACAATTACGAATTTAATTCCTTTATCGAGAATCTCGTTCCTCCAGACGGCATCAAATCATGAAATATAATAACAAGGAAAGTGGGATTTAGTCACACAAAAGAGAAATTATTCACGTCCTTATTAGGTCTTGCATAAACTTTAATATGACGCGGCAACAAGGAATAATCCAGAGATTCTCCCCAAAGGAATCTTAACGAGATATCTCAGGCGTGCAAGCGTCTTCCCTCGCAGAGCCCTCTGGCGGACTTTCCTGGAGTTTACAGTGACAGTGAATGTTGCAGTGTGATGGCGTGAGTCCCAGCTCAAGTGACGGCCAGTCCACCGTCAGTCTGATGAGATACTGGCCAGAAGTAAAGGAAAAGCAACTCACAACACCAACGGAGGAATTATCAGTCGTGACGAAAACTCAGCTAAAAGAGACAAGAAAAGGAAAAGAGACGGATACTCGACTATAAAGAGTAAACTGCACTACGGTACCATACAAATGAAAAGTAAATAACCAAATGTGATGAAGAACCAACCACTGTGACTTGTGGTGGTGACAGAGAAACAAAAAATCTCATATGTAGATCTTAAAGGGGAAATTTGGAGGTAAATGAGTCCTTCAAATATTGCCACGAAACACCCCCTATATGGCAGGAGCTTGTTTCGTGGCATAGTGAAGAGGAATCAGAAGCCTCCACCAATAAGATAATATGCCCTTTAAGAGTCTGTTACATTTACATACACAGTTTTCTTCGTCCATTTACAAATTAATATGTTCTTCCATCCTTCGCCTTGCTTGTCGTAAAAGTCAATAAAAAATGGGCTGTAAATACTTCTCTAACTGTCCCCTTTATTTTTTTATCGTTTTTTTTTATGTGCTTAGTGTCCCACCTCTCAATCACCTTCTTCCCCGGGCGTCATATGACATCGATGTTGCAGCCCTTAATATCAATCAATCAATCAATCAATCAATCAATCAATCAATCAATCCAAAAACCTCCAACATACTTTCTGAAACTTTGAGAAACCACAGGGGATCAAACTAATAAATAATTACCGTACATAAATAAATAAAAAAATAAATAAATAAATAAATCTAGACCGAGAATGAAGAACGAATGAACAACAAAAGAAAAACGAAAAAACGATACTGTAAAGTCGACCCATTAGCAGACTGGAAAAGAGAGAGAGAGAGAGAGAGAGAGAGAGAGAGAGAGAGAGAGAGAGAGAGAGAGAGAGAGAGAGAGAGAGAGTGGAGTGTGGCAGAGGTTAAGGGTAAAATATAATACTTTTACAACCTACATTAGAGTGCCTTAATTCCTCCAAAGTATGCCAGGAAACAAGGACTTGCAGATTAACAAACAAAATAATAATAGTAGGTGTTGGTCTGTTGCTGGGAATAGTTTGGAGGAATCATTATCTCCAAAACTATCTATACACTCACTCACTCACTCACTCACTCACTCACTCACTCACTCACTCACTCACTCACTCACTCACTCACTCACTCACTCACTCACTCACTCACTCACTCCTCCAAACCCACTCACTCACTCACTCCAAACCCACTCACGGTCAGTCACGTCCTCACTAAGATCAATAAAGAGATAACCCAGAGAGAGAGAGAGAGAGAGAGAGAGAGAGAGAAAGAGAGAGAGAGAGAGAGATGGAGGGAAGGAGAGAGAGAGTGAGAGAGAGATGGAGGGAGGGAGAGAGAGATGGAGGGAGAGAGAGAGAGAGAGAGAGAGAGAGAGAGATGGAGGGAGGGAGAGAGAGTGTCAGTGTGAGAGTAAGTGATGTGTGTGTGTATGAGAGAGAGATAGAAAGAGAGAGAGAGAAAGAGAGAGAGAGAGAGAGAGAGAGTGTGTGTGTGTGTGTGTGTGAGTGGGGGGGGAGGGGGTTGTGAGTCATATACACAGGCTCTAAGTGCGAGGAGCTGTACATGTGACGGAGGGCGTGACGAGGCGGTTTGGTATAGTGTGTGTGTGTGTGTATGTGTGTGTGTGCAAGTGAGTGTAAATGTGTGTGTGTGTGTGTGTGTGTGTGTGTGTGTGTGTGCAAACGAGTGAGTGTAAGTGTGTGTTTTTTGTGTGTTTTTTGCGTTTGTGTCTGATATATATATATATATATATATATATATATATATATATATATATATATATATATATATATATATATATATATATATATATATATATATATATATATATATATATGTGTGTGTGTGTGTGTGTGTGTGTGTGTGCATTTTGTTTGTTTTAGTGTTCTAATGCTTGTTTGTGATATCCTGGTGTGTGCTTGGATGGTCTGTAATTCGCTGGTATATCTGCAGACACTGTGTAAAAATATGTGTGTACTTTCTATATGATTGTGTGTGTAAAAAAAACAAAACAAGGACAATGAAGATGCACGGTAGACCACACAAAAAAAAATATTAATAATAATAAAAAAGGTGTTATATTATTCAGTTATTATACTTTAGATTGAACGATAAATCACACATCTTTTTAATTAAGAAAGCAAAGATGATAAACAAGTCTGAACACGAGGCAAGAAACAACAACACAAACAACAACAACATCCCAAGAAAGAGAAGGACACGGTGAAGGATACTGAAGGATACTGAAGGATACTGAAGGACACTGAAGGGAAGGAAACGATGGCACAAGCAAGAAAAGACGACAGAGAATGACAAGGAATGAATTAACAACATGATTACGGAACATGACACACAGGACATTACAGGACACTACAGGACACTACAGGACATTACAGGACATTGCAAGACACGTAGCAACATTATTAGGGAGCAGACGAAAGGACACATATACAGGATATACGGTGTTGGATTACGATGTAGTAAAATAAAATAATGCCAGGGAAGAGAAGGAAGGTAAAGGTGGATCCTGACTACTGAGGAATACTACTGCTGCTGCCTGGACAACATCTGCTTCAAAACACTGCTAGGCTGAGTCAACATCTTTGTCAGACCAGGTGTTGTTGTGTGTGTGTTGTTGTGTGTGTGTTGTGTGTGTGTGTGTGTGTGTGTGTGTGTGTTTGTGTGTGTGTGGGAAGGAGGAGGAGGAGGAGGAGGAAGGGGAGTTGGGACGGGGGAGAAGGTGTGGGTAGGAGAAAGAGAGATGGTGTTGGAAGGAAGAGGAGGAAGGAAGGAGTGTAGAAACAGTCAACTCGTAGCAATACAGAAATTTCCCAGTATATATAATACAGATAATAACAGATATAAACAACTGAACACATATAAACAAGTGAACGTATAAGTTTACACAGCTTTAAGAGGGAAGTACAGTGTTGGCAAATCTGGAGCAACTGATTCCTCCAAACTATTCCAAGAAACAGGACTCCTTTATTTTTGTCCATCTGGTCCTGTTTCCTGGCATATTTTAGAATTAGACACGTGTGTGAGACTGAAAAGGTGTAAGTCTGAACACATACCAACATTTACGTAAGTGAAGTAGCCAAATTACGTGAGAATTTAGACAGAGATTAGTGGAGAGATTGGACGTGTATGAGAGATTAGACGTGTGTGAGAGATGGGACAGATACGAGAGATAGGACAAATATGCGAGATAGGACATGTGTGAGAGATGAGACAGACAGCTTGTGAGAGATGAGACAGGTGTGAAAGACTGCACATGTGTGAGAGATTGGATGGACAGATAAGAGGGAGAGGACAGGAGCAGAGGAGAGACAGAATGAGGGAAAGACAGTAGCATAAACAAAGTAGAAACAAGAGGTTAGGAGGCGTGAATGGGGATGTATGGGAAGGGAAATATACACAAACTCTGACATACTTGGACAGCAATGGGGAGGTGGGAGGTGGGGGTAGATGGGGTTAAATAAAGGGGTTGTAGGTGTGTGATGTGAGGAAGGGTTGGGATAGGGAGGGAAAGGTCAGGTGTGTGTGTGTACGTGGGAGAGAGTAGAAGGGGTGAGAAAGTCAGTTTGGGAGAAGGAAGGAAGGATTATTATTAAGGTAGGAGTGGTTAGTGAGAGGAAGGACAGGAAGCAGGGGAGGTAGACGGGGAAGAGTAAGAAAGAGATAATGAGAGGAGAAGAGAGAGAGGGAGGTGGGGAGAGGAGAAGAGAGAGAGGGAGGTGGGGAGAGGAGAAGAGAGAGAGGGAGGTGGGGAGAGGAGAAGAGAGAGAGGAAGGTGGGGAGAGGAGAAGAGAGAGAGGGAGGTGGTGGGAGGAGAAGAGAGAGAGGGAGGTGGTGGGCGGGAAAGAGTGAGAGAGAAGTAGGTGGGCGGAGAAGAATGAGAGGGAGGTCAGTGGGCGGGGAAGTATAAGAAGAAGGTTGTGGGCGGGGAAGAGTAAGAGGGAGAGAGGGAGAGGTCAGTGGGCGGGGAATAGTGAGGGGAAGGTCAGTGGGCGGGGAAGAGAGAGAAGAGAGAGATAATGAGAGGAGAAGAGTGAGGGGAAGGTCAGTGGGCGGGGACTTAGGGTGGGCAGGTAAGTGGGCGGGATAAAATAAGAGGGAGGAGATGGGCGGGGAAGAATCAGAAGAGGTGGAGGTGGGCGGGGAAGAGTGAGAGGAGGGAAGGTCAGTGGGCGGGGACTGAGGGTGGGCAGGTGGGCGGGGACTGAGGGTGGGCAGGTGGGCAGGTGGGTATAATACGTTCAAAGGTGTACCATATAAGGGCCAACTTTTACAGGGAGACTCAGATAAACTCAATGGATGATTTTTTTTTTCCTCTTTGTGGTGGGAGGAGGAGGAGAAGGAGGAGGAGGAGGAGGAGAAAGAGGAAGAGGAGGAGGAGTCTGACTGTTGGGGCAACGTGCATGTGTTTTTATGTTTGTTTGTGTGTGTGTGTGTGTGTCCTTTTTCCCGCGCGTGTGTGTGTGTGTATATATGTGTCTGTCTGTCTGTGTGTGTGTGTAATGAATGTATGCAATTATTGTACACTACTGTACATTGCACACCCATTACACACACTACATAAAAAATTGCACACCCAAAATCCCATGCAGTGAAGAAATGAAAGTTCACTGTAGCAATGCACTTAAGTGAATATATTAGAAAAAAAAAAAATAGTTTAAAAGGGAACAAAAAAAAATAATGATAAAAAAACAAACAAGTTTAAAAAGGAACAAAAAAAATAATGATTAAAAAAAAAAAAAAGCGAGATAAAAACTTGGAAATGAATGTATGTATCTGTTAGTGTGATGTATATGGAGCCATCTGTCTGTCTATGGTGTGTGTGAGATGGTGGAGTGATAGCGTTATCTCTTTAAGACTCGGTATTTATCAAAGACTTGAACATAGATAATATATATGTATTCATCTACCAGGCTTCTTCCTTCGTCATTATATATTCATGTGGGAAATTCATCATCCTCACACCACACACTTATTTAAGAAAGAAAAGTAAGGGAAGTTTTGTGTGTTGGTTAAATAATATGTAGCAAACTGAATCCTCCAAACTATTTCAAGCAACAACAGAATACCATTATTTATTCATGTGGGAAATTTATCATCCTCACACACATACACTCATTTAAGGGGAGAGTATACTTTTGGTACATTGGAGTGCCTTGATTCCTCCAAAGTATGCCAGGAAACAGACCAAGATGAAGAAAAATAATGGTATCCTGTTGCCTGGAATAGTTTGGAGGAATCATAATTTCCAAAAATGTCAAATTATACCCTCCATTTAAGAAAGAAAGGAGGGGAAGTTTTGTGTTGGTAAATAATATGTAGCAAACTGAATCCACCAAACTATTCCAAGCAACAACAGAATACCATTATTTAGTTTTGGTTCTTTTGGTCCTGTTTCCTAGCATATATACTTTGGAGGACACAAGACACTTCAATGTATCAAAAATAAATTACAACCTTAATTAAGAATGGGAGATTATTATTATTATTATTATTATTTTTTTTTTTTTTTTTTTTTTTTTTTTTTGGTGAGTTGGAAGGTCTTTGATTCCTCCAAACTATCCAACGAAACAGATCTCTATATTATAATCTGTTCAAAACTTGTGTTCCATTTTCCTCTATCTAACTGTCTCTATTTCTATCTATATCTTTATATCTATCTCTATCTGTCTCTATTTCTATCTATCTGTTTTGTATATATGTAAAAAAAGGATCTGTTTTGTTTATGTGTAAAAAATGGATCTGTTTAGTATATGTGTAAAAAATGGATCTGTTTTGTTTATGTGTAAAAAATGGATCTGTTTTGTATATGTGTAAAAAAAGGATCTGTTTTGTAGCACTGTTGGGAGTCATCAGTGTCCCTCCGTTTTTCTACCCACACATACACACACACACACACACACACACATACATTCGCTTCTGCTGTTGCATGGGCTGGACGTAAGCCACAAAATGGGTTGTTTTCTTCATATCAGCCATGCAACTTCCAACTCTAAATTTCCATCCAGTATCTTTAATTTTCAGCAAGGTTCTTCAATTTGCAACTTCTTATAAACAGCTCACATCTCCCTATCAGCAAGTTATCAATTCCTGCATGCAACTTTAAGGAGGATATTCGGTGTTGGTAACTTTTGGAGCAACTGAATCCTCCAAACTATTCCAAGCAACAGAACAACACCATTATTCAAGCCCCTACGGTCCTGTTTCCTAGCGTACTTTAGAGGAATCAAAGGCACTCCAATGTAACAAGAGTGAATTACAACCTTAATTTCCAACCTCTCTCTCTTGTTCCCTCGTCTCATCTCTCTATCAGTACTTGCCTTCATCTTGGCATTTAGACCTTTCAAAACTGGGGTTATATATTGCTCTTGGCTTCGTACTACTTCACCAGGGAGATAGAAAGAGAGGGAGAGTAGAGAGAAAGAGAGGGAGAGTAGAGAGAGAGGGAGAGAAGGGGTAATTAAAGACCATTTGTCTAATTAACTCTTATCGTTTGACTGGCTCTTTCCAATCTCTGGGAGTTTGATCACATCGCTGCCCCGCCCTCTCTTTACAAGCTCATGCTAATATAACACTATTCTCCACAACTCCTTCCTTCGTAGTGGTGTGTGTGTGTGTGTGTGTGTGTGTGTGTGTGTGTGTGTGTGTGTGTGTCTGTCCCTTCGTTCCTTGAGGCTCAACACGCACTATCAGACTCACAGCAAACTCTCATTTATATTCCGTACAGCCAGCTAATGCAAGATTTAATCGGTAATCATAGACTTTCATAAACACAACCGATAAACTAGGGAATTGTATCTCCACCTCTCCTCACCATTCCAGGCACATCACCATCACAAAGATTTATTTCACAATCTTAAAAGAAATTCATTTTAATAGTATTTCTTTTGTAGATCCTATCTTTATACACATACACAGACTGAGAAAAACAACAACAACAACAACAACAACAACAACAACAACAACAACAACAACAACAACACCTCTTTCACTGCCTCAGGGTATACATCTTATCTGTTCGTTTTATTTTTTATGTTTATGATTTATTTAAGGAAAAGACTAAATATTCATTCATTCCTTGCAACCTTTTGGACCACTAGAATATAATTATCAATACCCTGCCATCCAACCACACCAAACCTTCACTCACTCTCACCATTCACTAAACCTACACACACACATACACACACACTCTCATAAACACACACACACTCTCATAAACACACACACTCTCATAAATACACACACTCATAAACACACACACTCATAAACACACACACACTCACATACACACACACTCATAACCACACACACTCTCATAAACAAACACACACATACACACACACGTTCACACACATACACACTCATAAACAAACACACACACACACACACAAGACAATATAATACCACCAGCCAGTCGCACGTTACTAGAATGTCCATTACTCTGTCACCATAACTACCACCACTACCCTATCTTCAAACACACTACCACCACTACCCTATCTTCAAACTCACTACTACTTTTCCACTATTACCTGCCGACACTAACCTGCCACTGTTTATACTGTACCTACTACTACTACTACTACCAATACAACTGTCAGGAACCACACACAACAACTACTACTCTGTCACTACAACCACTATTATCATCACTACCATTATCACACAACAACAACAACAACAACAACTACCAATACTACCATTCTACCATTTTACCACAACCACCATCCCACACAACCATTCTACCACAACAACAACCACTATACCTTCTCACTACAAGCCCCACCACCATCACTACCACCACTACCATCACTATAGCTATCTCTTGAATCACCACTACCCTGAAATCATACAGTAACTATCACTACTACCCTGCCACTGTTACTACTACATCTACCCTTATACCAAAATCACCACTATCAGCCCTAACCATCAAAACTACTACCACTACTATTAACTAACCACACACACGTACTACCACTACCACCACCATCACTACCTACACTGCTACTACCTCTCTACCACCACAACGACCCAGTACTACTAACTACCCATACCTACCACTGCCACCGCTACCACCACCACTCTTACAACTACTACCACGACCATCAACCTACCCCTACTACCACTACCACCACCACCACCACTACCACCATCACCACTACCACTACTACCCCTCTACCACCACCAAAACGACCACTAACTAACACCACCTCTACTATATACATGTGAGAAGCTAGTGACGTGTGGCCAGGCTCCGACACGCCCACCACTGTCATCTCCACCCTACGCCCATTTTAAGGAGGCCATCTGGTGTGTGTGTGGGTGAATGGAAAGTGCTACACATTCCTCCATCTTATACTACGAAACAGGAAACCTCAGTGGTACTAATTGGACATTTTGTTTTGTGGCATAGTTTGGAGGAAGCAGTAGCCCCTCCAATTGACACACACACACACAAAAAGGAAATAACAGGACCAGAAGGACAAAAATAATAGTGTTCTGTTGCTTGGAATAGTTTGAAGGATTAAGTTGCTCCAGATTTACCAACACAAAACTTTCCCCTTAAGGAAGTAATTTGTCACGAGTGAATTTAAATGCTACTGATTCCTCCAAGCAGAACCACAAAACAACTACTAGCCTGAGGGAGCATGTTTCGTGGAATATTGTGGAGGAATCAATAGTCTCCATATCGTCAGTATTATCAGTGCCCAATTAAGGATCCCGTGATACAAAAGAAAATTAAAGGTTTATACTAAGTCCTACAAACGTTGCCACAAAACACATTGTTATTTTGTTTCGTGGTACAGTCTGGAGGATTTAGTAGTCTCCAAATTCAACAACAAAAGAATATATATCTACTTAATTAAGACGTAATAAAAGAACGTTAGGGATAAACTAAGACATAAAGTAAAAACATATTTACACACACACACACACACTTACTTATAATACAGTCAGAACATTTTGTATTTCCTTTTTAATTAAAAACAGCATTTCAAATAATACAAAATCCTATTCCCAAACCTCTGGAAATAGTTTGTGTAATGAATGGTAGGCAGAGTTTAATAGGCATTTTACAGACACGCAGACAGATGGAATATTTATGTCTCCTTGTCAGTGCCTTCATCGTTTAGAAAATTATGTTCATGCAATGGCAGAAAGAAAATATATTGTGGACTGTTGAATGCACGCAGACACAACACAACACAACACAACACAACACAACGCAACACAACACAACACAACACAACACAACACAACACAACACAACGCAACACAACACAACGCAACACAACACAACACAACACAACACAACACAACACAACACAACACAACGCAACACAACACAACACAACACAACACAACGCAACACAACACAACACAACACAACACAACACAACACAACACAACACAACACAACACAACGCAACACAACGCAACACAACACAACACAACGCAACACAACACAACACAACACAACACAACACAACACAACACAACGTTCATATACTACTGAAGATAATAATAGTTTGTTGTGTGAAGCGACGATCGTGAGGGAAGGATACACATTAATTCCTCCACTGTATGTATGTATGTCAGGAAACAATTATGTCTGAGTATTATATAAAGTGGAAGATGATGATGTGTTACAGTTGCAGGGTTCTTTGGAGGGCTACCTACTCAGACATACACCAATATCAACCCACCCACACACACACAGATTACTTTATACTGTACACACTTACCAGGAGAGAAGAGGAGGCTTTGGAGGGCCACTCAGACACCAATATTCACCCCCACCCCCACCCCCTCTCTCTCACACACACATACACACACACAGATTACTTTATTCTGTATAATACTCTACTGTCTGGCTGGTGAGATGAGAAAGAAGGCTTTGAGGTTGCCGGAATATTAGAGAGTGAGAGGCCAAGGGAGCAATAATTCATCTTGACTGTGTTTGTGGTGCATGGAGAGGGATGGTGGTGGTGGTGCGTGTTCATCCCACCAAAGTGTAAGTTGGAATATGTAATGCAGAATGCCCAGGTGTCGACCATGTCCAACCACCCAAGGCCTATAGGCCTTGCAACCACCATCAGTGACTATTTTCATAACATATTTATATTATTTTTATTTTTATTATTTTTATTATTGTTATTATTTTTATTATTATTATTATTGTTATTATTATTGTTATTATTATTATTATTATTATTTTCCCTCTGTAATCTATTTGGCTTAGTAGATAATTTTAATATAACATCAATAAGTGTCCTAAAAATATAACTGACATAAACTAGCAAAAATATATATTTTTTTTAATGAAATTTTTAGGCGTTTGGTCAGATATACCTCATCTCACCTAGTACACATACACACACACACGTACACACATAAAACAGTAGAATTGTGGAGGTGGTGTTGTCAGGTATTCCTCTGTCTCACCTAACACACACACACACACATACACAACACACACACAGAGTGGAATAATGTTGGTGGTGGTGGTGGTGTTGGTGGTGGTGTTGCGTGCGTTGGTGCCGTAAAATAAGAGAACATGATACACGGCTTATAACTATGATAGCCGGGAGATACAATCAAAGGCACCCACGTCTACTACACTTGGAAAATTAGTGAAGTGATGCGGCGTCAAGATACTCAACTTTGGCCTCACAACCAAAACATTAAAAGAGGGAGAAGGTTTTTTTTTTTTTTTTTTGTGTGTGTGTGTGTTGGTAAATCATGGAGCAACTGAATCCTCCAAGCCATTCCAAGCAACAGAATACCATTATTTTCGCTCTTCTGGTTCTGTTTCATAGCATACGTTTGGAGGAATCAAGACACTCCAATGTACCAAGAAAGAATGACCACCTTATTATTAATTAAGGGAATGGTAAACAGAGGATATTCTTTTGTTGATGAATTGGAAGGTTTATGATTCCTCCAAACTGTGCCACGAAACAGATCCCCTATTAGTATTACCATTAAGGGTGTCTGTTTTCTGGTATAGTTTGGAGGAATCAGTAGCCTTTTAAATTCACCAACAAAAGAATCTATTATCTCCTGTAATCGTGTATGAGAATTGGAGGCTTCTGATTCCTCCTGTGTATGCCATGAAACAAGATCCTTCCATATATATATATATATATATATATATATATATATATATATATATATATATATAGTGTTTCGTGGCAATATTTGAAGGACTCCAATACCTACAATTATTTTCTGACTACATCACAGGGTCCTTTAATTAAAGGGGAAATAATTTTGTGTTGGTAAATCTGGAGCAACTGAATCCTCCAAACTATGCCAAGCAACAGTATACCATTAGTTGTGCTCATCTGGTCCTGTTTCCTGACATACTTTGGAGGAATCAAGGCGCTCCAATGTACCAAAAAACGAATAATATTACCCACCTTAAATAAAGCCCATTTGAGATTGCTACCACTTCTTCTGGGAGGTGATTAGACTTGGCAATATTGATCCTTATAAACTGTTTCTAAATTCATGTAGACTCATTACTGCACAGCTTGAGATTATAGTAAGGGCTACGTGTGTGTGTGTGTGTGTGTGTGTGTGTGTGTGTGTGTGTGTGTGTGTGTATGTGTGTGTGTGTGTGTGTGTGTGTGTGTGTGTGTGTGAGAGAGAGAGAGAGAGAGAGAGAGAGAGAGAGAGAGAGAGAGAGAGAGAGAGAGAGAGAGAGAGATTGAGAGATAGAGATAGTGTGTGTGTGTGTGTGTATGTGTGTGTGTGAGAAAGAGAGAGAGAGAGAGAGTGTGTGTGTGAGAGAAAGAGAGAGAGAATGTGTATGTGTGTGTGTGTGTGTGTGTGTATGTATGTGTGTGTGTATGAGAGAGAGAGAGAGAGAGAGAGAGAGAGAGAGAGAGAGAGAGAGAGAGAGAGAGAGAGAACAGAGAGTAGATACATGGAGTTATTGATTTTGGTTTTCTTATGTCAACATGTGCTGACTGAGATGACAGGAGGAAATGAAGAGGAGGAGGAGGAGGAGGAGGAGGAGGAGGAGGAGGAGGAGGAGGAGGAGGAGGAGGAGGAGGAGGAGGAGGAGGAGGAGGAGGAGGAGGAGGAGGAAAGCAATACAAAACAGAAAAATAAGAAGACAGAAAAGAAGGAAGAGGGGGATATCCGAAGAATTAAAAAAAAAGAAAAAAAACTAAAAGAAGGTGAAAACAAAGATGAAAGACGAGTCGGCCGGTAGAAGCTAAGAGGTTAAGTACAAGAAATTAAGGAAGAATGACCGTTCCAAGAGTGGGACGAGGAAAAACCACCTCACATTAGTTACGATCAAGTTAATATACAGGTGAGACAAGCCAGGAAGGAGGAGAGAAGTGGAAAATGAGGAGGAGGAAGAGAAGGAGAGGAGGAGGAGGAGGAGAAGGAGGAGAAAGATGAGAAGGAGGAGGAGGAGAAGGAGGAGAAGGAGGAGAAGGAGGAGGAGAAGGAGGAGGAGTAGAGAAAAGAAAGATGAGAAGGAAAAGGAGAATGAGGAGGAGTAGAGAAGAGAAAGATGAGGAGAAGGAGGAGGAGGAATAGCTGAAAATAAAGATGAAAAGGAAGAGGTGGAGGAGAAGGAGAAGCAGAATCAGAAATTAATGTACAGATGAGACCAACAGAAAAGATTAGAGGAAAGTAAAATGAGAAAGTGGAGAAGCAGGAGGAAGGAATATCTTTATTTATATGTTACAATCATGAACCGATGAGAAATGAGGACGTTAAAATATTAATCACGAACCAAAGGAACAACAACAACAATAAAACAGATGAAGTAGTAAGCAGACAGAGAACCAACCAACCCAACCCAACCCTTCAACCCAGCCAACCAACCAACCCAACCCTCCCAACTCAACCCAACCCAACCCTGCCACCCTCCCAGTCAGCTAGTCAGCCAGCCAGCCAACCAACCAGCCAGCCACCCACGCCTCCTTATGGGCACGAGAAACTGCCAGGTACCCGACTCTTGGTGTGGAGGCACCGTATTTGGATGAGGCCTTTGAGGTTGGGTCAGGCTCCTCAAGGTCGGGTGCCTCAAAAGGAAGGAAGGCAGGCAGCTTGGGGGACGGAAGAGGAGGAGGAGGTGGTGGTAGGTAAGGAGGGGGCTTTAAATCTTGCTGCAGCAGGTGGTATAGAGGCCGAGACTGTGTGTGTGTGTGTGTGAGAGAGAGAGAGAGATAGACAAAGAGAGAGGTGACAGTAACGTGAATTGTAAAGGCTGTGAGGAGGACAAATAACAGCAGACAGTCGGTGTAAACATACTTGTTGAAATGGACAGAGAGTGAACCTTGAGCACAGGAGTAAAAATAAATTAAGGTAGAAATTTGAAACAGAAACAACAAAACGACGAGGAGTGGAATGATAAGATGAGGAAAATGAAGAGGGATAGAGTAAAAAAGACGAAGGGAAAATACGATAAGGTATGTATAGAAAATATTAGAATGAAGAAGAGAAAGAGAGGAGGAAAATAAAATAAGGAAAAGGGAAAAAGAGAAGAAGAATAAAATAAGAAAGTAGGAAGAAGAGAAAGAGGAGGAGGAGAATAAAATAAGAAAGTAGGAAGAAAAAGAGGAGGAGGAGAAAAAAATATGGAAGAAGGAGGAAGAAGAAGTGCCTGAAAACTATAAAGAAAATAACATTAAACTGAAAGAATGTAACTGTAATATATAACTGAAATATTGTCAACTCCCTGCATAACTTTACTATTTAACTGTAATATGTAACTGTAATTATGTTTAGTGAGTATGTTAACAAAAATATACAATGAAGTAACTTTAATATACCTTTCCTTTATGACACATCGAGATAAACAATGGAGGGGAGAATGGAAAGAGATTGGACAATATTATTTTAATGAATTGACGAAGAAGAAAACCTTGAGAAGAACAACAAAGTTCAGAAGAATGAAATGAAATACAAAGCGAAGACAAAAAAATTAAAAAAAAATTATGTAATTCATGAAGGCGATTATAGAGAAAATAAGAAAAGTTCAGACATGTGTGAGAAAAATTTATATATGTGTGTATTAGAAAAGAGTGAAGGATTAAAACTAAAGTGAAAGGATGATAATAGTAGAGATGACAAAACAAAAATAAAAATAAAAAATCTACATTATATATTCCTACTGTTGGCAAAGACTGATGAAAAACACACACACACACACACACACACTAACACAAACACAAACACACACACACACACACAAACGCTCTCTCTCTGTCTCCCTCTCTCACACACACACACACACACACACACACACAAACACATTCCTCCTTCGACAGACTAAAACAGCTGAAGAAGAAAACGAACCAGGCAGGATTCTTGGACCAAAATGAATTCAAGAAAAGCATAATGACTCCCTAATAATCTCGTTTCCAAAACCCTAATTATTACGTAAAGTATAATCTCATCCTACGGGGACAAGTTTTTGGATAAGATGGAGGGGGGCATTCAACAGGTTCTCCTTCTTTCGGTATTATGGTCTTTTTATCACTGACGGACAGGGGAGGGGAGGGAGGGGGTTGGGTTGGGTTGGGTTGGGTTGGAGGAGGGGAGGAGAGACACACATATACATACACACATGATAGATACAGATACACAAACATACATGCATAATGTTATACACATGCATGCACACTCACACTCAACACACACAAATATATACACACACACATAAGATTCTCTCTCTCTCTCTCTGTCTCTCTCTCTCTCTCTCTCACACACACACACACACACACACACACACACACACACACACACAAGCATGCAGCCAGTCAGTCAAGGTCTCATACACTTTGAATCCTTACATACATACAGATCTCTTGTGGATGTTGTGGATTAAGAATGTGATGCTACAGAGTCCTCCAAATTGTCCTCCAAATCTATACCGAGGGAGTCTGTTCGTGTATGAAAATTGGAGGCTTCTGATTCCTCTTGACTATATATGCCATGAAACAAGCTCCTTCCATATAATTGGTGTTTCGTGGCAGTATTTGAAGGACTCACTAACCTCCAATTTTCTGACTACATCACAGGGCATATATAATTCTTTTTTGGTACATACATTGGAGTTTCTTGATTTCTCCAAAATATGCTATAGGAAACAGAACAGAACCAGAGGGAACAAATATAATAATGGTGGTGTTGTTCTGTTGCTTGGAATAGTTTGGAGGATTTTCAGTTGCTCCAGATTTACCAACACCAAAAAACTGTCTGTCCCTCCCTTTACACAACTAACCACCATCATTCAGTGAACATATTAGGAAGATGAGACACACACACACACACACACATACACACACACACACACACACACACACACACACACACTGACTCGCTTTTACCGTTTACATTCAACCCAAACTCTCCTTTACCTTAACTAAATACTATATAGGAAGAGATGTGACAATGTGATAACTTTGTTACTGAGAAAGAGTTGTGACAAAAAAAGGTTGGTTGTTCTGTTACTGAGAAAGTGTTGTGACGAAATGTTATTAGTCCTGTATTCCTTTGTATTTCTGTTACGGGCACACGGGATACAGTTACGACGAAAGATAGGTTCTGTTACAGGTATGTGGAATGGAGATGTGACAAGAGGTTTTTTCTGTTACTCGTATATATATGGGATAGAGATGTTACAACTTACAAGAGGCTGTTTCTGTTACCGAGACAATCGAAAAGTTACACAGTTATTACAACAAAGAATAACACGTAACATCAGATCTGACTCGTAGATGAAGTTACTGAATGTGGAAAATTGTATGGAAGGATGTGAAGGGAAAAGAGGAATGAACACAGAGAGATAGATAACTTTAAACGAAAAATAATAAATACATATACCGGTATATATCATGTCTCTTCAGTAATAATAATAGAATATGTAAAAAATATAAAATGTGTGCGTGAATGTGAGAGAAAATAAATGAGAACAGCGAGGCAAATGTATGTATCTTCACCGCTTGTCATAAGTATTGATAGTATAGTAAAAAGAACAGACTTACTGTACTGTACGTGGGAAGAAGAGACAAGGCTATAATAGATGGGAAAGGGAGAGGAGAGGAAGTGGGAGGAGGGGAAGTGGGGGGAGGAGGGGAATGGGGGAGGAGGGGAATGGGGAGAGGAGGGGAAGTGGGGAGAGGAGAGGAAGTGGGGGAGGAGAGGGAATGGGGGAGGAGGGGAAGTGGGAGGAGGGGAAGGGGGCATGAGGAGAAGGGGAAGGGAATCTGTATGAAAGGGGGAGGAGAAGGGGAAGGGAATAGATGGGAAAGGGGAAAGACAGGAAGGTGGGAAGGGACTGTGTGTGAAAGGGGAGGGAGGAGCGGCTCTGTATAAAATTAAACCTACGGCCTCAACTACCCATCTTTCCCGAATCCATTTCTCTATGTTTATTATAAGGGGGCAGGACACTTTTTGGTACATTGGAGTGCCTTGATCCCTCCAAAGTATGCCAGGAAACAAGACCAGATGAACAAAAATAATGGTGTTCTGTTGCTTGGAATAATTTGGAGGAATCAGTTGCTCCAGATTTACCAACACTTCACTTCCACCTTTAATTTAGTGCAGATAAAATAAAGGCAAGAAAAGGCAAGAATATAATTAAGTTCATATGATATTAAATGTTAGTTTCTGTGACAACATTATATTATTATTTATTTATTATTAACACAGAGTTTCTTTTAATTAATGGGTATATTAAAGATTGAAAAGTGAGTCATATCATAGAGGTTCTCAACTTATATAATTATAGACAATTATGCTGGTCTGAATAATATAAAATAATCAAGGTGTCAAAATAATATAAAAATGTCCAAAAAAATCAAGCACCCAGTCAGTCAGTCAGTCAGTCAGTCAGTCAGTCAGTCAGTCAGTCAGTCAGTCAGTCAGTCAGTCAGTCAGTCAGTCAGTCATTTATTTATCCCATCAGAAATTTCAAACCAGTTAGTTATTCCATCAAGTCACTGCCTCAATTTGTTAGCAATCAGACAAACCAGTCAGAATGCCAGTCAGTCAGTCAGTCAGTAAGTCATTGAGGCCAGAAGACAAACAGACAGAAGTCATTTACTCTGTCTGACAATCAACACACAACGTTTAGCTAATCAATTTTTTTTTTTTACTCTGTCTTGTACTGAAGGTAAATTGTAGGTTATCAAACTTGTCAGGTAATCATACAACCAGCTATTCAAATAACGAGTCAGTCAGTCAGTCATACAACCATTTAGTTAGTCATACAATTAGTCAGTCAGTCAGTCAGTCAGTCATTTAATCATTTAATTAGCCATTAATCTAATCATTTAGTCAGTCAATCAGTCAGTCAGTCAGTCATTTAATCATTTAGTTAGCCAGTAATCCAATCATTTAGTCAGTCATCCAGTCAGTCAGGCATCCAATTAGTCAATCAGTCAGTTAATAAGTCATTCAGTCAGAGTATGCCAGGAAACAAGGACCACATCAACACATAAATGGTTGGTCTGTTGCTTGGAGTAAGTCTAAGGAATCACTGAACTACGTATAATTTATTTCATCTTTGGAGTATAATATTTTTCTTTTCTTTTTTTTTTTGCCCTCGAGATCCTGAGAGAGAGAGAGAGAGAGAGAGAGAGAGAGAGAGAGAGAGAGAGAGAATTTACCAACTCCACAGTCTACATAATTTATTTTGTTTTTATGTCGCAATAACCGTCTGAATAATGAACAATCCAATCCACTATTCCGACCTGAAAATAAAACCACGAATCTACCAAGCATAATATTAAAGCAAGCACCTAACCAATATATTAAGTCTAACCTAACCTAACCTAAGAGTCTTACCTAACCTATCCTAACCTAACCTAACCAATATAATAACAATCTAACTTAATCTAATCTCACCTAATCTAACCTAACCTAACCTAATCAAACCTAACCTAATTTAACCTAACTAAACCAAACCAATATTATCCAACCAACCCGTATATCCAGAGGGAATCAAATCAAACAACAACAACATATAATAAACTCTATGAAGTCACCATCCAATCAGTTTATAAAATATTATATAGTCTTTGAAACAATGACACCATATCTATAATCATCTTGGTTATTAAGTCTTAACCCCCGCGGCCACGACTGTTTCACCCTTAGTAGAGAGAGAGAGAGTGAGAGAGAGAGAGAGAGAGAGAGAGAGAGAGAGAGAGAGAGAGAGAGAGAGAGAGAGAGAGAGAGAGAGAGAGAGAGAGAGAGAGAGGGGGGGAATAATGTTTGTTTCACCTTTCGTCAAAAACCCCTGAGAGAGAGAGAGAGAGAGAGAGAGAGAGAGAGAGAGAGAGAGAGAGAGAGAGAGATTGTTTCACCTTATAAACTCCTTAAAAAAAGAGAGGATTGTTTCACCTTCCAAACCCTTGAGAGAGAGAGAGAGAGAGAGAGAGAGAGAGAGAGAGAGAGAGAGAGAGATTTACCACCACCGCTGTCTAAATATATCGTGGCTTTATGTCGCAGTAGTAATGTTATGTTTTTTGTTCAGTGGGTGTGGACCAGCAATAATTCTGACTCCTTATAGCAGCTCACACCAACGTGCTTGCCTGCCTGCCTACTTGCCTGCCTGCTTGCCTGCCTTCCTGCCTGCCTGCCTACTTGCCTGCCTGACTGCTTGGTTCAAACGCATAATGGCTGCAGTGTTTTTTGTTTCTTTTCTATTCTAATTATTAACCTTTGTTGCCTGTGATTTATGGGGTTATTTATTTATGTGCGAATTAATGTCAAGGTTAAAAAAAAAAAAGTGTATTAAATGTAAATCTCCCTTGATATGAAACAAATTAGATATAGTATTATTACGTATTAGAGTCTGTAGTAATGACTGGCGAGTTAATAATATAAATAATTCAGAGCCATTACTAAATGAAAATAATGTAGGTAGATAATTACAAAAGGCATAATTTGAGGTAAGGGAGATTCTACTACTTGCACCAACCCTCGCCATCAGAGAGAGGAGAGAGAGGGAGAGATATGGAGAGGAGAAGAATCATGCACACCCTCTCCGTTCCAGGTACCCAACTCGACTGGGCACCATCTCATCTCGCCACCAGACCAGACCAGACCCACCTTCTCGCCTCCTCAAGTCCCCACCTCAAGCCTCACTCCCACGTCATTTTAACGGAGCCTTATATTCGACCCACACTTATATAATCCACACCAATATTCAGTCTAGTGTTTCAGTGTCTCATGTACACACGCTGATTCCAAGTGCCACAGAGGCGAGTGTTTAAAGCCTCCAGTTGTCGTTGTGTAATCCATTCGTGCATTTATTCCCCAGCCAAAGATGACGTCAGAGAATCGAGCACGTGTGTTGGAGACGTTGGGGGGAACAGGTGAACACGGCATCAGTGGGACTCGTGCATTCATCGTGGTCGGGTAGGAGGAGGCACACACACACAGGAGTAAGCACACGTCCTTTACAACTACAGGTAAGGGAGTCGCAAAGCTCAGCGGGCCACTTGGACATGTATGGAGTTTATGTGAATGTGTTTGTGAAGTGTTGTTTGTTTGTTTGTTGTCGGTTTATATTTCATTGAAGGATTCAGGGAGAATATATATCGGTGCAGGTTAGCAGACTCAAAGGGTTATCCTGTGCATGTTTATTTGCTTGACGCAGTAACACCCCCGACAACTCTATACGTATATAGTCTGTAAAGCAGTATAATGCATCTGTATCTCTATATTGATACCAAATACAAGCACGCTATGACCGTCACCTACACGTAAAATAACATTGCAGGACTGAAGGGATTTGACAGTGAATGTTTACACGACTGACGAAGTATGAAATTGGGAGGCGCAGTAGGTAACAAACGGAGTCTTTGTGTCTGTGATTAATAAGCACTACCCTCACGTTGCGGCCTCAAGTACGTGCTAAAACAGTGAAACGATTGTCATACGAATGCTTTGCTTGGTGCAGTAAAAGGTCGAGATCTCAGTACGTACCCTGGAAACAAATGAAGGTTCTTTTCGGTGTACATAGGACTTTTCTGTGTAAAGGCAAGACGCAAGTATACATGTGAGGTTGTGTGTGTGTGTGTGTGTATGTGTGTGTGTTCTCATGTGATGCTGTAGTGTATCGGGTAGAACAATAAGTAATCTGCACACGAATAATGAAGGTCATTTGGGTGTACATGAAGCAAGATAAAAAGGCGTTAAATAATGCATAAAAATATACATTGTTAAGGTTGGTAAAATAATATTATTGTGCTTCGATGTGAATGTTTCTTGTACCTGACTCAAGTAATATTGCCACAAAATGTAGCACATAACAAATATATAATTATAAAGCTTCGCTGTGACTGTTGCCAAGAGATACAGACAAAATGTAGGGAAGGTTTCATACAGTAGATATAATTGTCAATGTTAAGTTGGTGGGTAGAGTATGTGCCAATAAAAAAAACTCATCTTCTGAGTATGTATAGTCACGAGCATCAATAAACATTCAGGTGTGCTTCGAATACCTACAGACAGTAAATTAGTTCATTGGTGAATTGGATTGTTCTAAGCTTCAACTAATTAGTGCTCTTGACTGTATATGAAGTATGTTAAAGTGTATTTTTTTATCTGTGTTGATTACTTCAGATGCAAGAAGGATTCTGTCATAACAATTTGTTTACTTTGTTCCAGAGTTGATGAAGAAGTAACTGGTCAGTTATAGAGAACACGAGGCTGTACAGTGCGTGTACGTTAAGATTTGAACCTGTACCTTGCAATCAAACATCACACCCAAGAACGCTGCTATCATCATCATCATCTTCAGGTTTGGGTTTGGAGTCGTCACGTAATCCTCAGATAGTGTACAAGAGCACAAATATCCAAGGAAAGTTTTCTTCAAAATTACCCATCGTATCAACGCTTAGTAAGAGGTGTATTTCGATGCTGACGTAGGTAGTGATCAGTCAGAATGGTGAACTGTGGAGGGGAAGGTGCACAGCGGCCTGGGCTGGACCAGGGACTGTGCCACCGCACCGCGCCTGATGCCAATAACAACAACACGAGAGTGGCAGGGACAGAAGAAAAGTATGGACTGCGTCCCAGAACTATTGTTAAGAGACTGCAGCAGGAACAGGGCCGGCAGGTGGTCCACAAGACCCAATCCAGATCCAAGTCACGTCCAGCACCATTGTCCAAATACCGCAGAAAGACCGCTAACG
>JAWZYT010002826.1:77500-100000 GCA_034508575.1 Petrolisthes manimaculis | reverse complement strand
ACCACAACAACAACAACAACAACCACAACAACAACAACTACAACAACAACAACTACAACTACAACAGAACTGAGGACCATTCATCTATAATATATACCTTGAAGTGGAGTGAACCTGCCATCAACAACCCCCAGACCTTATAACCCACAGAGCATATACAGTAGGACCCGTCTATCTCCAACAACACGTCCCCATGCATACACCCCCACTCTTGGTCTCTCTGTCAGGGTTAGCTAGTGTAGTTAGGTTAATTTTGTGTGGATGGGAGTCAGTGTGGGTGTTAATCATTTGATTCCTCCAAAATAATGCTAGGAAACAGGACCAGATGAGCCAAAATAATGGTGTTCTGTTGCTTGGAATAGTTTGGAGGATTCAGTTGCTCCAGATTTTACCAACATAAAATTCCCCCCTTAATTAAGGTGATATGTAGCACATTGTTTTTTTGGGTGGTATATCTGGAGCAAATGATTCCTCCAAACTATTCCAGGCAACAGGATATCATTTATTTCTCTTCAGTGGGTCTGTTTCCTGGCATACTTTGGAGGAATCAAGGCACTCCAATCTATCCAAAAATATATATACTATCCCCTTTAAGGACCCTGTGTACGTGTATGATAATTGGAGGCTTCTGATTCCTCCTGACCATGCCACGAAACACGCTGCATCCATATAGGTGTGTGTGTTTCGTGGCAATATTTGAAGGACTCATTTATCTCCAATTTAACCAATCAAAGAGAATCATTGGAATGGAGTCAATAGGTTGAGAGGAGGTGGTTAATGGGGTGGGGGAATTGGGGGACAGGCTTGGGGGGGTGGGGGTAGAAAGCCTGTCCCCTACTCCCACACACACCCTCCCTAACCTCCCCCCTCCCCCAAAGCCTGTCCACTACTCCCATGGACACCCCCTTACTTAACAGAATATAAATCGTGTGAATAAAAAAAAAAAAAAAAAAAAAAAAAAAAAAAAATGCTACAATGTAACTTAAAAATGTATGTTAAAAAAAAAATATGAGATACAGTATAAAAAAAACACTATTAAATATCACAATCATTCCTATCACTCCTTAGATCATTAGCATAAAATATGTTGTTGGCAATCTCAGTATGTTTATCTCCTCAATTAGGTTATATTATGATTTGTTCTTTCTTGTTCAACGCCCAATGCATTATCGATTATTATTATTATTATTATTTTTTGCCCAAGCAGCCATAAAACACCACCAACCTATTTACATGACATTAGAGGGAGTGTGTGTATCAGAGTATCCAAACAGCGTGTGTAACTTGTGTTTATTCCATTTTTATCACCGACTATTATTGTTATTATTATTATCTTTTTTATTATTATTGTTATCGTTATTATTATTATTATTATCAATTTTATTATTATTGTAATCTTTATTATTATTATTATCGTTATTATTATTATTATTATTATTATTATCAATTTTATTATTATTATTATTATCAATTTTATTATTATTGTTATCGTTATTATTATTTTTTTATTATTATTATTATGAACAAACGAAACCGAATACTATGAACCAAAAAAGTGAATAATTTTGGTGAATCAAGGTAAAATATCAAGGTCAGGAATTAATTATTATACATCAATTAACTTCTATAATTTTTATTGTTAAAAGAATGAGGGTTAATTAGGGGGATACGGGAATAGGGGACAGGCTGGGGGGGATGCGGGAATATGGGGGACAGGCACCCCACTAACCCTCCCCCCCAAGCCTGTCCCCTTACTCCTGCACCCTCCAAAAACCCCTCCGACCCCCCAAAAACTCCACGCACCCCCTAAACACCCCCCACCCCCACACAAAGCCTGTCCCCCTATTCCAACACCCCCTTAATGGGACAGAATAGTGTTGGTAAATCTGGAGCAACTGATTCCTCCAAACTATATCCAAGCAACAACAACAGAACACCATTATTTTTGTTCATTTGGTCCTGTTGTTTCCTGGCATACTTTGGAGGAATCAATGCACTCCAATAATTATCAAAAGTGTGTTATTCCCTTAATAATGGATGGCTATGACCGTAGACTTTATAACTATGATTCTTACAAAGTCATTTTTTTCACATCAGATACGAGTGAATTTTTAGTGCCATATATATATATATATTTTTTTTTTCATAAGGGTTCGTTCGTGTATCCTAATATAACCAAGCTTTCTAAATAAGACTTTTTTTTTAAACATTAATATTGTTTTGTTTTTTCCTCTCATGTTTCGGGGAAATACAGGATCAATTTCAAAAGTTTTCTAATTAAGACTTTTTTAAACACTAACATTGGTGTGTTTTTTATTTCCCTTTCAGGTGTCTCGAAAAAAACAGGGTCAATTTTAACCTCTTTTATAATTAAGACTTTTTTAAATACTAACATTGGTGTGTGTGTGTGTGTGTGTGTGTGTGTGTGTGTGTGTGTGTGTGTGTGTGTGTGTTTTCCTCTCATGTGGCGGTGAAAAAAAAAAAGCAGGGTCCATTTCAATATATTTCTAATTAAAACTTTTCTAAACACAAACATTGGTGTGTGTGTGTTTTTAATTTTCCTCTCAGATGGCGGGAAAAAAACAAGGGTCAATTTCAAAAGACTTTTCAATGAACACCTTTTTCAACACAAACACGAGGATTTTTTTTTTCCCTTCACAGGTGTCAATTTCAACTTCATAATTATAATAGCACGTGAGTTGTCAACCTATAAGTAAATAACACCCACACATCCACACCAAGGAATGAAATATTGTTATAACTACATGACCCTATTATTAAGACGAGTGTATTTTTGCTTTTTTTTTATTCAACCAACGTCCTTGTCTCCTCGTAATGTGGAAAATGTTCGGAGCGCACAAGCCAAGCGAGCCTACATTCATTCCCTTCCCAACCCTCGCCAATCCCCCGCGGGCACTCTGGTTCTCATATATCCCACCCAAATTATCCCTTCATCTTGCTTGCTTGGTTCCCTTGTTTCTCCTTCATTCCTTCATTCCTAATCGCGTCTCTCGTTTTTACACCACTTAGCATTTTTATTTCATTTTATTCATATATTTCTTTTCTTGTTATATTCTTATGGACAAGCAGAAGGGAATGCACATCAGAACAATATTTTTATCTATGATATGTTTATTCGTATCTGCACATTGACTCCACTCAACTCTTCCGAATATATTTCTATATATTACTAATTAATCTATACTATATTTTCATTTGTATCTATAGACTTTAACCTCACCCAACCAGATCGTATTTATAGCATTAAGCCTTAACATACTAATTATTGAACGAGTCGCTGTCATAATATTAAATAAACTCATGAAGTCTTTTAAAAACACGCCAATACCACCACGGGTTCAACCAAACATACATACATACATACATACATACATACATACATACACACACACACACACACACACACACACACACACACACACACACACACACACACTGTATTACTCCCCCTTAAAAATAATCAACATCGTATCTGATTCCCAAAAGCGAGATCAAGAGATGGTGAAATCATATCTTTTTGTCGAAGATCCGCAATCTCTATTCAAGTTATTTCAATTTTATTCCTAAGGACCCTGTGATTGTGTATGAAAATTGAAGGAGGTTTCTGGGTTTCTGATTCCTCCTTACAATGCCACGAAACAAACTCCTTCCATATATATATATATAGGTTGTGTATATACACGTGGTGGCAATATGTGAAGGACTCATTTATATATATATATCTTCAATACATCACAGGGTACCTTAACACAAACATAGATAAATAAATAAAGACAATATATGTAGGCAATGAAGTCCACATGAGTTGTATGTATCTTTTAGGTGGACTTAATAGATGAAGGTTTGGGGTGGTAGGGTACTCGCATCTAAAGGTTCAAGGATATCAGTGTGTGTGATCACGTGTATATTTGTCCTGCAACCCCACTCTTACCTGGACGATACTGATCAGGGCATATGTCTTGTAAGCTTCTCTCCCATCTCTAACATAACCCTCAAATTACTTTACATGTATATGAGTGAGGCCCGCGGTGGATATTTAACGATGCTTCATTAAATAATCATTGCTTTCATCCCAGAGACACTGATTTTACCAATATAATATAAAATACTAAAAAATAATTAATGAAAGAATTTGTATATAAACTACTACTAAGGAAATTTAATAACGTCCTTCATTAACTTTTACTTTATAATCCTTGTTAGAACATTGATGTAACCAATATAATAATAAATAAAGTACTAAAAATGAATTTATAGTTTCCTGCATCATTATTTATTTACTGAAACGCATGAGAACCGACGATAGAATATTCCATTAATTAATTTTGGAGACATTAATTTTATACATGCAGGGTGAAAAAAAAAAAATGCATTGATTATTATATACACGTGGAATAGAAATGATTACATTCATAAGATAAATCCCTTCTCATGTCCTATATTTTCTTGACATGAATGGGGATGCGTGGAGAATATTAGCAACGCCCCTCTTATAATACTCTGCTTTATTTAGCGGATCGTGAGGATGTCGTCGCAAAATTGGAAGAGGGTAAGGAACTAGGAAAACCAACCAAGTCCTTCAAATATTGCCCCCTAAAAAAAAAACACCACCACCACTGCTGATATTGAAGGAGTTTGTTTGTTTGTTTCGTGGCACAGTTAGGAGGAATTAGAAGCCACCCCAGCAGGTCTCTCTCATACACGATCACAGAATACTGAAGACTTAATTATCTCACTTATAGCAAAAATGTTGTTGTTATTGTTGTTGTTCTTGTTGTTGATAAATCTGGAGCAACTGAATCCTCCAAAATTTTCCTGGCAACAAAACAAACACCATTATTTTTGTTCATCTGGTCCTGTTTCCTGACATACATACTTTAGTAACATGGAGGAATCAAGGCACTCCAATGTAACAAACGTGAATTATTCCCCTTTAATTATTAATGGAGATGATAGTGCAAGGCGTGTATATATAGAGGTGCTTACAAGATTATAGTAATAAATCAGTGTTGGGTGAGTTATTTTGGTGTTTTTTTTTTTTTTTTTTTTTTTTTTTTTTTTTTTTTTATCTAAATTGGTAACTTAACGAAGATAGAAATTTGCTGGTGTTGGTTGATGTTGGCATAAATATATTCTGATATATATATATAAAAAAAAAAAGTTTGAGGAAATTCCAAGCAACAGGACACCAGTATTATTATTATTATTATTGTTGTTGTTGTTGTTGTTCATGTGGTCTTGTTTCCTGTCATACTTTGGAGGAATCAAGAGGCCTTAAGCTTAGACCACGTGAACGTGTACAAGAATTGGGGACTTCTGATTCCTCCTGTAACAAGCTTCTTCCATAGTGTTGGTGTTTCGTGGCAATTTTTGAAGCACCCGTTTATCTCTAAATTTCTGACTACATACATCACATGGTCCCTAATAATTATAACCTCCTCCTCCTCCTCCTCTTCCTCCTCCTCCTCCTCCTCCTCCTCCTCCTCCTCTTCCTCCTCCTCCTCCTCCTCCTCTTCTCCCCCTCTCTCCTTCTCTTCTTTTTCTTCTTAAGGTGGTAATTCCTTTTTGGTACATTGGAGTGCCTTGATTCCTCCAAAGTATGCTAAGAAACAGGACCAGAAGGGCAAAAATAATAGTGTTCTGTTGCTTGGAATAGTATGAAGGATTAATTAAGTTGTTCCATCCACATTTACCAACACAAAACTTCTCTCTTAATATATTGTACTGTACCAAGAATAGATGATCCATTTAACGAGCCAACACTGGATGACGAATATTATGAGTGTGTGAGGAAGAGTGTGAGAAAGAGTGTGAGAAGATGAGTGTGTGAGGAAGAGTGTGTGAGGAAGTGTATGAGAAAGAGTGTGTGAGCAAGAGTGTGAGAAAGAGTGAATAGTGAAGTGAGGAAGAGTGTGAGGAAGAGTGTTTGTGGGTGGGGCCTCATGCTTGAAGAGAGTGAGTGAGTGTATGTGAGGGACAGGGCCAGGGAGAACTGCTGACGTGGAGGCTAAAATAAAGCTGACGTGGCTGACGTAGGAAGGAAGGAAGGAAGGGAGGGAGGAAGGGAGGGAGGGACCAAGCCAGGGACACCACCCCATATACACACACTCACTGGTCTCACTCACACACACACACACTCACACACATTCACTTGTCTCACTTGTCTCACACTCACACACACACACACTCACTTGTCTCACACACACACACACTCACTCACTTATCTTACACACACACTCACTCACTTATCTCACACACACACTCACTCACTTGTCTCACACTCACTCACTCATTCACTCACTAGGGCTAGGAACCTATAGAAATATTGTCAAATCTGTATAATTATAATACTGTATATACAATAAAATGGCAGTAATGTATATAATTATAGAGGAACCACACCTGACCTCCACGTTAATATCACTAAAGAATCTGTTGCATGGTGTAGTTTGGAGGAAGCACAAGTCTTCCAGTTTTGACCACAAGAGAATCTCCCCTTAGTTAAAAAGACCCTGTGATCGTGTACAGTATGAGACTTGGTGACTACTAATTCCTCCTGACTATGCCACGAAACAAACTCTTTCTATAAATATTGTGTTTCGTGGCAATGTTTGAAGGACTCATTTATCTCTAATATTCTGACTACTGTACAGTTGCCAAAAAAGGTATTGCGACAACTATTGATACAACATTAAATATATTAATGTCCATAGTTGTTTGTAGGGATTATAAGTATGTATTACAGAAGTATATGTATATTTCCTTTTGTTATATATACATGCTTATAGTCCCTACAAATAGTTGTGGATATTACTAGGGTTAAAGTTCTATCAAGATTTGTCGCAATATCTTTTTTAGCAACTGTACATACATCACATGCAGGGTCCCGTAAGTAGATATGAGTACATCACTTGGGAATGCTTATATCCAATTGAACAGTGAAGTATGATTAACTCTTCTAAATACAAGATATAACCACAGCCTCATCTATTTCCACACAGACAACCTGTTTCAATTATATATATTCAATGAAGGTGGAGGTGGCATATTACAAATAGAATACCTTATGGTTGACTGCCCTGATGATCTAGCATTCGATATAGGCAAGAAATTAATATCAAGAAAAGAACCAATTTCATTTTCGTAATTACTGCATGTGTAATTCTTTGCTTTAAACCCTAAGGTTGAACCCAGCTAATCTCCATTATTCTTGTCTGGTGATGCATATCCTCATTGCCTTCATTGATTCTAATAAATATAATGCATACACCTTTAATGTGGGATAACCAACTGGCTCTCTGGGCATCTCAATATTCATAAGAGCACCGGGGGCAATGCAAGTCAGTACCTTGGCTGTATTTTAGGCAATTACCAAACAATTCCTAGCAATTAGGCAAAGCAAATATTAGCCGTTTTATGACCGCAGCCTTCATTTGGTGGTTATAAATTAGTGGAGATAATTGGGGGAGACTGGAGCCGACACAGAGGTTGCAACAAGCGTTTGACTGGTTGTGTATGAGCAGCTCCAAGCCACGACCCCAACCAACCAACCAACCAACCAACCTCCACCACCACCACTGCCCCCACTCGTCGCATCATATAGTCAAAACACTCAGGAACATCTTCAGTTTGTTGTTTATATTTCCTGTGTGTTTGAGTGAGTGAACTTTGTCTTTATCATTCTATTTCCAAACTTCACCCACCGTCGTTGTTTCAACGACGGTCCAATTTACCGATAAATCTTGCCAGACACTATCATAAAACTTTCAGGCAAAAGTTGAAATAAAAATTGGTTTTCACTCAAAGGAGAAAAATGACTACACTGAAATTAAATACTTTCTTAGTCATTGAATGAGTTTTGAACCTTTCCTTACTACTTATAATAATACCTCACTGGGAATATTATATTATTGACCGAAGAACCAATGACAGAACTAGAATTTGTACCCACGACATGGGTAGAATATACAGCAAATATTTCAGAGGGCAATTAATAAGGGTGTGAAATATTTACAATACTAAGCATGGCGCGAGTTCGAACCCCAACACAGTCGGAGGTGTTTCTCTTCACCAAGTGTTTGACTGCATTGCCGGTGGTCTCCCCAGCTAATATCCGGCCTCGTCCACTTGCCTTCAATATTTATACCTCAATAAATCGCTAATGCTGACGTTGGGGATTTATGAATCAATAAATCGCTACCACTGAGTGCTCTGAAGACAAATTGGAGAGGTCTGGGTGGAGGAGAGGGTCGCCGGGGGCCTCGTGTCTCAAGACCTTACCCTTCCTCACCAAGCATGACGTCACGGGGGGCAGGAACACTGGTGAAGGGTGGGGGGGAGGGTGCGTTTATAGACATGAGCAGGTAGGGGTTGAGTGTAGAAGGAAGGGTAATAAGAGGGTTGATAAGGGAGAGAATAGCAACTGAAAGAAAGTTAAAACAAAACCGTGCACAGTGTAAAGGAATGGGGACAAGGGACATTTGTAAACTATTGTGGGGTATTACAAAGAGGTATTGACGCGAGTAGAGTGTGAAGATACGACAATGTATTCGTAAAAGGGTAGGGGGGGATACTGGTAAGGGTCATTCACACTGGCAGAGAAGAGACAGGGGCATGAAATATTGGCATGAGTAGGAACACGGGGGGGCATGGGTAGGGGGCATGTTTTGGGCGTGAATGATGAGGAATGAGGGTACTTGTGGTGGGATAGACCAAGTGGTAATAATTCTAACGAGGTAGTTTTAGCGGAGATAAGTTTTAGTGTAGGTATTCATAGTCGAAGTTGTTATGGTAAAACCAATCATACGGGATGAAGTTAGTTGTTGTGGTGATGAGATAAACGTTATATTATTATGGGGAATGTCTTGACAACAACACCTGACACAATGATATATAAGCTGTTAAATACATGCAGCTGTTGACTAACTTAGAGGTAGTAAAGAGTCGCACCCTCTCCACGGGACTACAGTTAAAGTGATGGAGGTATATGTATGTTTCAGTAATCAGTGAAGATACAGTATACTAGTAACCATATGAAATAAAACAACCATCTGTTCAGTTCAATGAAAAACCGTTTAGTCACTTATGGTGTATTCCTCGCATCCAAAGAGTTGATTATCAGACTGCAGTGTTGCCCTTACTAACGCGACATGAAGTAGACAAGTAGAATGACAATGTATATACTTTCTATCATGATGACACAACCTCGTCCCACCTTTTAATTTCCAAAACAGATGAAACAACTGGCCACTTACAACTGGACGTCTTCTAAAACCAGGGGTATTAAGAGGATAGTATATGTTTGCTACATTGGAGAGCCTTGATTCCTCAAAAGTATGCCAGAAAACAGAACCAGGTTAACAAAAATAATGGTAGCCTGTTACTTGGAATAGTTTAGAGGAATCATTTGCTACAGATTTACCAACACTGGACTACCCCTTTAATTAAAGTTTATTATATTCGATAGCCAGGCAGTCTATATATACATGCCACATCTAGCAACACTACCAAAGAAGCGAGGGATAAACATTTAACAATCAGTGCATGTGTAGTGTGGATAGGCCTTTAGACAATCAAGCTTTGAATTCTGAACTTAAAATCCTCACCCCAATCGTCTCTCACAACCTTAAGCCTCTCTTGTTAATCCTTTCCAGCCTTTCTCTATTACCTACCTGAAGCCTCTCCTCTCACCTGATTCCATTCTCACAACACCAAAACTCTTTCACTATACCTTACCTTCTAATCTTTCAGTATCACCAACCGCACCCAGATTCCCCGAGCAGTGTTTGTTATCTGTGTAGCTCATCACCCACCACACCTTCATCAACCTACCTGTTCATTAGAGAGGCTCACCTGGTGCCCTTACACACTTCTGTCTGTCTCTGCTAACACTGTATAATAACAACACATAGCTATATCTTGCTTTTCTTCACTACCTATTATCATACACTAACTTCTACTCCCCCTGCTTGTTGATCTTCTATATGACACACATTTACCTTCTCCTGTTCACTGTTTATGACACGACACTCTCCTAACTTGGCCTCTTCCTTCCCAGTATAACACCACCTATATACTCTCTGGTCCTGTTGACTCCCTCTGATACACCACACCTCACTCACTGTCCTCACAACATTACACTATTCTCTTCACAACAGAGCAAAGAGAAGTGTTGTCCCAACCTCATGACATGTTTGGCTTCTGTATCTTCAAGAAAACAATTATATATAAACAATATATATAAAACATAATTTATAATCCATCCATTTCAAGTCAGTCTGTATAAAATATCTTTATCTTGTACGATACTGTATAGGGGACAGGCTTTCTACCTCCCTCACAAAGCCTGTCCCTCTATTAACAACCCCCCCCCCTCCAAGCCTGTCCCTTACTACTCCCGCACCCCCTAAAACTCCACCTTTAAAATAATTGAGTTCACAGCATGCAGACCAGACCACCTTGCACATCGTATAGTAAATTGGCCTCATTACCTCCGACTAATTACCTGCCCGAGACTAAATAACTACCACACCTTTAATTATGTGACTCTCTTAAACAACGAAGGTAACACCACTACAACAACATAATTACTTCACACTACATAATGACTAACTCTACCTACCTCCTCCACTACTACCACTACTACCACTACTACTACTACTACCACCATTACCAAGTCTCGCTCACACCAAATAATGACTGACTCTACCCACCACTACTACCACCATCACCAACACCAACATCATCACCACCACCACCATCACCACCAACACCAACATCACCAACACCATCACCACTAAGCCTCGCTCACTCCACATACCGACTGGTAATTAACTCTTCTTTCTTCTTCCTGACGCAGAATAAAAAAAAATTCACTCATCGTTTTTATTTTGTTTTGACACAGATGAGGTCTATAAGGTTCAGTTCATGACATTGGTTATCATATATTTAAAAGGGGCAGAACTTTTCTTTGGTATACTGTACTGAGAAGCTGTTGATTCTTCTACACTTAGTAACACCCGTAGTTTTAAAAGAATTGAGGGCCCTTACTGGAGCTCTATGAACCCTCCAAATAATCCAGGCCACAAAACGCTTCAGTGTTTCGAATAGGGAATCTGTTGCCTGGAGTAGTTTGGAGGGTTCATAGAGCTCCAGTAAGGGCCCTCAAATGTTTAAAAACTACGGGGGTCACTAACTAAAGGGTCGATTCCACAGTGTCTTTAGTTTGTGTTCGATTTTCATCATGTTTTGGGCCTGTACTGTATATTGAACATTTTCTAGCACTGAGTATGCATGTATGTATGTACAGAGATCGCTTCTGGGACCCAATCATTGAAGTGAAGCAAGTGAAGTAACCTGACTTTTGCCGCCGACCGTACAGTGTTGGTAAATCTGGAGCAATTGATTCCTCCAAACTATTCCACCATCAACAGACCACCATTATTTTGTATTAGTCTGGTCCCAATTTCCTTACATATTTTGGAGGAATCAAATCACCTCAATGTAAAAAAAAAAAAAAAAAAAAAAAAAAAAAAAAAAAAAAAAAAAAAAAAGATCTCTTCAGTGTGACAAAAATAATCATTACTCGTTCTTAATAATTCAATGGGGACTATTATGCATGGATCTCGTCACCTATAATTATATTAGAGAGAGAGAAAAAAGACAAAGCCAAAACACAAATAACAAATAAGCCAATTAAAAGTAACGAAATAATACTGTTAAGTGGGTGTGGGAGTAGGGGACAGGCTTGGCTTTTTTTATTTGGGGGGTGCAGGAGTAGGGGGGCAGGCTTGTGATGGGGGGGGTTTGGGGGGTTAGAGAGGTGCAGGAATAGGGGTACAGGCTTTCTACCCACCCCAAGCCTGTCCCCCTATTCCCTTCCCCTCCCCAGTCCCCCCCAAGCCTGTCCCTCTATTCCCGCCCCCCCCCCCAGTCCCCCCCAAGCCTGTTCCCTACTCCCACACTCCCTTAATTTCCCAAGACTCATCGAAGTAATTTGAGTTGCCAATAATAACAATGTAACATATCAACGAACGAGGTATTATTAATTAAAAGTTATAATAAGTTGTTTCTCAATAGCAACACTCAGGCTTTCGACACTTTCTGCATAAAAAAAAAAAAAAATGTTGAATGGATAATATAATATGATATGCTTGATCTGATACACATAATTATTACTTACAGATAATGCCTGTACGTTTTTTATTATTTATTTATAATGGAGTTACAAGACTGCATTAATGTGTTAAGATGGTAATTAAGATACAGACATTGCAATATACTGAAGATTACATTTAATTAATTTAAGATTGCATCAACACAAGACTAATTTTTCTTAAGAGGATAGTACAGTATAGTGTTCGTAAATCTGGAGCAACTGATTTCTCCAAACTATTCCAGGCAACAGGCCACCATTACATTTGCTTATCTGGTCTTGTTTCCTTGCATAATTTGGAGGACTCAAGACGCTCTAGTGTACCAAAAAGGATACTTAGTACCACTTTAATTAAGGGGGATAATTATACAGTGTTGAAAAATCTGGAGCAACCGATTCCTCCAAACTATTTCAAGCAACAGACAGAACACCATTATTTTTCTTCATCTGGCCTTGTTTCCTGGAATACTTTGGAGGAATCAAGACACTCCAATGTACCAAAAGTGTATTAGCTCCTTAAGTATAGAGTATATGAGTGAGTAAGAGGAACTGGACACTGTAATGAAAGGGTGTATAAATCTCTGACACATCTCTAGTGGTTTAGATTTAGATACATATATACAGTATTGATGCTGATGCTGCTACAACAAAGTCAGATGCTTTAACCTGAGATAAAAGGGGCTTCGGTAAATGAGGAAGTGATAACGTCAGAAAATTGGTTTAGGAACAAGAGAGAGGAGGGCCATTGTTTATATGATTTTATGTCTGTCTCCTGTGATATCAAACACATGTATTGGTTAAAGTAGTTTTTTTAGCTGAAATATATATATGTAAGATGTACCGAATTTAATTATATATTTTACAGTGTGCAGGAGAATCCGTATATATGCTTATAATATATTATAGGTAAATGTCTCTCTCTCTATATATATAAAGTAATTGGAAAGTCTCTCAGCCTAGAAAAGTTTATCCAAGGTGGAATAATATTATTAAAATTGGGGTTTACAGTGTTGATAACAAACAAGAATAAAATAGAACTGCGATATTGTCTATAGAAAAAAAAAATCAATACCTCTGCAGCGAACACTTTGTATTTTGACAACACAGAAACTATTTACACACAGAGTAAAAAGTTAAGGTGGTCATTCTTTTTTGGTACATTGGAGTGTCTTGATTCCTCTAAAGTATGTCAGGAAACAGGACCAGAAGAGCACAAATAATAGTGTTCTGTTGCTTGGAATAGTTTGGAGGATTAAGTTGCTCGAAGTCTTACCAACACAAAACTTCCCTCTTCTTAAGTGTTAGTCGAGTTCATACCCAATAAAGTCTGGTGTGTACATTGTTCATCTCAAATACTATTAGAGCATTGTAGACTTAGAGTGGTGCAGAGTGGGTGCCAACTACCGCTAATACAAGACGTGGTCACTGCAAACGTAGGGTCCAAACTGAAGGATAAAGAAGCGAGTAGTGATTACACGATCCAAGTTTAGAATCACAGAAAGGCGATATGATCACCTGATGATACACTTCCTCTCCTCCTCAGACCCCCAAATTGACGACGAGAGGCTGAGAGACGACCGCCCTAAGTTATGAAAACAAACACACGGCGGAATTCGGGTACCTCCTAGTCCTAACTCCTCCAGGCAGTCTCACCTCGAAATTGACGACTTCTGACTGTAGGAATAACTCACCTTAGCCACGCTGATTGCCGGCTCTTCTCACGGTAATAGGATTAATGTGTACAATAATGAAGTCGGAAGGCTACGTGTTCTCTCTCTATTCTTTCCACCAAGTGTATACAGACAGGGTTTTGGCATCGAACTTAAATATTATCCCTTCCTTCCTTTCCATGCACGATTATTTATTGACCTTATTTACGTATTCTACTCTTATTGTGATACCATATATATATATATACATACAAATCAAATCGACTTCAACCTAAACCTAACCCAAATTAACTAAACTAAAAAAACAAATAACCTTTTCCTGGAAGATATAATGAGCCAAAATAGAGTACATTTGGTGAGTGTGTAAGCCGATGCAATAGAGAGTGATCCCACGCCATGACCAAAACCCAACTAATACGACACTAACGAGTTATGCATCACAAGGCCAACAATTTTATAACAATAAGCGACGATCATCAGGAAAGGAGATGGAACTAGATTACTGGCTGGGGGGGAGGGGGGGTTGGGGGGGAGGGGGGTTGGGGGGTGTATAGCACATTGTTTAGGATGGTACGGTATATCTGCATGGAGCAAATGATTCCTCCATACCATTCCCAAAAACAGGATACCATTATTTTTGTTAATCTTGTCCTGTTTCCTGTCATACTTTGGAGGAATCAAGGCACTCCAGTCTATTACACGTAAGTCTTGAGGCCATAATAGTGTGTTAGTCCCTCACCTATTTATAACCCACCTGGACGACCACATACAGGTGTACAGTTCAGGCAGGATATTGTGGTGTGTGTGTGTGTGTATAAGTATCATCGTGTAGAGTTAGATAGTCTCGGCCGTGTATGGTTGGTTTACAGACGCCACGAATCCGTTTTTATTGAGTAAGATTAATTGTCTGGAAGTTATGGGAAGTAAAGAATGCGTTCGTGTTTTTTCAGTGTCTCTATTATTACTATTACCCGTGAAACATAATGAAAGCCCTCGACTCCCTGAAGTGTTTATTGTTGTACTGAGATCACTAATTATGTAAAGTATTCCCAAGAATGAAACTATCAGGGGTGTAAAGAAATAAAAATGGAATACTGGAGTATAATTATGCATTTAAAGGAATTTAACTCCTTTATAAAACGAATTTTTCCCCAAAGTGAATTTTTTACCTGTAGGACACCAAACATATATGCAATAAATACGATGAGAATCCAAAGTAATAACAAAGATCCGACTGATTTAGAAGATAGATTTAAGGTACAAGTGCAGTGTTGGTAAATCTGGAGCAACCCATTCCACCAAAATATTTCAAGCAACAGAACACCATTATTTATTTGTACATTTGGTCCTATATATTTCCTGGCAAACTTTGGAGGAATCATGCATGGCACTCCAATGTAACGAAAGTGAATGTTTACGAGTTTCCACATGTAGGACGTGAGGTTTTGTTACTGGTATACTTCATTAATTTTGTGAGTCCCTGGTGCCACAATATTGTTCATGAAGTGTGTGTGGCACTATACTTATGCCTCTTATGCTTAGATAGATAGAAATAGATAGATAAATAGATAGACAGATAAGAGATAGATAGAAATAGAGACAGATAGAGATAGATAGAAAGATATAGATAGAAATAGATATAGATATAAAGATATAGATAGAAATAGAGACAGATAGATAGAGGAAAATGGATCACAAGTTTTGAACAGACTATAGCTGACAAGAGGTCTCAAGTCAGGGCTCGTATCTAGATCTCACCTCTTGGCCTGAGACGTGATGGGACGCGAGGGACATAAGCTGTGTAAACAAAAGCATGGGGTGGTAACTGAGGAGTCTTGGGGGCATGGAGTTAATATATATACTAACTCCATGCTTGAGGGAATATATAGGGTAGGAAGGTGAAAGGGAGAGGAGGGAGGGTATGTCTGTAATGTATGTATGTATGTATGTATGTACAGCCAAGGACAAAAGTCGCATCCCACACTGGCAACCACGAACACGTATATTGTACAAGGACATGGACGAGTTGTACATTAGTTTCACTGGAACACGTACGAATATAATAATTATACTATAATATATATAAATAAATAAAAAACATGTTATGTGTATTTGTAAACGCACGTTCGATACGAATAAGATAAACGATAAATAAGATACATAGTGATGGCCACGAGGAGAGATAAAAGAAAGAGAGGACAGACAGACATCTTACTTACCCAACTGACTGCCTGTATATACAACTACTACTCTCCCTCCATCTCCCTCCCTCTCTCCCTCCATCTCCCTCTCTCAGCGAACCCTTTCTTTGTCCCCAGCACAGGAAACCAGACATTAAAAGAAGAGAAGACCGCATCAGTTAGCCGTGTAATAAGCATACGCCGTCCACTACGAATGTTTGTATTGCATTAGTCTCGGGTATAATGAGCGAGGGCCCCCGGTTTCTGTCATCTTGCACCCGCCACTTGCAAGTTGATAAATCCAGACTGGTGGAAGTGATAACCGGGCGTGATGACGGTGATCAGGATGTGTACCGATGAAACCCGATTCCGAAATTAGCCGGCGCCGGAGTCCGCATTACCGAGACCAACTTGACCCCTTCGATTGTAAAAAAAAACACTCGGGATGCATAATAATCATAATCGTAATAATAATAGTAGCGTTTTTATATCCATTGTATCGATCGACCATAACCAACACGAAACACTCGCCAAACAAAACTAAAAGTAAGTAAATAAATATAATACATGTGTATAATATTTAAAAATAATAATACTAGTTAGTTAGAAGCAGGTAAGTTCTCTCACTCTTAACTACCAAGTAACCAAACATTAGAGAACGTAGAAGTCGCAAAGAAATCCGTCTGTCTTCTGTATGACTGTCAGATTTATGAGGTTAATATTATTGAAGTCTTATTGTACGTGAACTGCAGGGAAGGAATACAAAGGAATACAAAGGACACTCAAACAGCAACAGACCTACTGGTCCTTTCGAGGCTGCTTGATTTTGCTATTCTATCTAACCTACAAGAGTGAGGGAAGGGAATGGAATTAAAGGGAAGTGAAGGGAAGGGATGGGAAGGGAGGGGAAGGGATGGGAAGGGAGGGGAATGGAGTGGAAGGAAGGAAAGGGAAGGGAAGGGAAGGGAGGGGAATGGAGGGGAAGGAAGGAAAGGGAAGGGAATTAAATGGAAGGGAAGTGAAGGGAAGTGGCATCAAGAGAGGTGAGGGACAAATGATATCTCCTTATTATATATATATGCTACAAAACATATCTCCCATTTATCCTACACTCGTATACTGAATGAGGATATTTTGTTTTAGCAATACATTTTGTTCTAGAAATAATGAACAATTCCAGTGTCAATAAATAGCAAATACACTTAATATATATTTTGTGTACGTAAATTCCTTAGTGAATTCTGGATACCATTCCTATGTGAACATGAAAATACTATACATACATACATACACACACACCATGACATGTTCCTAGAAAAAGAATTTAATGGTTACTTACTTAATGGTGGAGTATATTAATATTTATCATGTGTAACTTTATGATTACTTACTAAATAGTGGAGTACTATTTATGTTGTGTATAATATAATAAAATAAATAATCAAAATGACTTCTAAGATAACCAACCTAAGATATCTGGCTCCAAATGACTTCCAAGATAACCAAGCTAAGATATCTGCCTAGCTCCAAATGACTTCCAAGATAACCAAGCTAAGATATCTGCCTGGCTCCAAATGACTTCCAAGATAACCAACCTAAGATATCTGGCTGGCTCCAAATGACTTCCAAGATAACCAAGCTAAGATATCTGCCTGGCTCCAAATGACTTCCAAGATAACCAAGCTAAGATATCTGCCTGGCTCCAAATGACTTCCAAGATAACCAACCTAAGATATCTGCCTGGCTCCAAATGACTGGTTGAAGATAACTGGTTCACGAAGTACAGTAAATTGTGTCTTGACTCTAATAACACGAGTCCTCCAAGGAACTTATCAGTGTCAAGATATGGTGACGACAGGAGGGGGGTGGATGGAAGGAAAGGATGCACACACACATATACACACACACACAGACAGACAGACACACATACGGATAGATAGACAGACACACATACGGACAGATAGACAGACACGCACACATACACAGACTGATACACACTGACACACATATACACACACACACACACACACAGACAGACAGACACACACACACACACACACACACACACACACAGACACACACACACACACACACACACACACACACACACACACTCACACAGACGGAGATAAAGAATACCATGATAACACCTCTGTTCAACCCCTCATCAAATTAATCCCCACCTTTTCTTTATTCTCCACCTTCACTATAGTTCGTATAAGATAATTTATTTACTGGTACACACATATACACACATACATGTCATACGGTACATCATTAAAAAGTGAAGCATACGAATTATTCAATAAGATAGTTTAATACGTTCCTGCATCAAGTAACGAAGTAACGATAAGCGTTATTTTTTAGGAACATATATCACGGTGTATAACATATATATAATATTTTCATGTTTACAGAGAAATAGCAACCGGAATTCGCTAAGGAGTATAAGTGTTTTTTGTTTTTTTCAGGAGCATAAGTCATTAGGTATTTTCGTGTTTACATAGAAATAACATCTGGAAATAACTAAGAAATATAAGTGTTTTGTATTTTTTTTTTTCTAGGAACATAAGTCATAGGGTATTTTCGTGTTTACATAGGAATGGCATCCGGCCTGAGCCTCGGGGCAGGAGAGGAGGAGGAGGGGGAAAGTAAGTTTAACAAGAGGTGTAGAGGACTGACGGCTGGTGGTGGTGGTGGGGATAAGTGGATAAGGAAGGGGTGATGATTATGTGCCGTAGCAGTGTGAGGCATATTTCTCCCTCTACTCGGCCCGGCGGTTACCATCGTATAGTCAAGTGTTGTTGTTGTTGGTGTTGTTGTTAAATCTGGAGTTACTGATGCCCCCAAACTATTCCAGGCAACAGATTACCATTGTTTTTATTTAGTCGAGTGTTGTTGTTGTTGTTGTTGTTGGTAAATCTGGAGTCATTGATTCCTCCAAATTATTCCAGGCAACAGATTACCATTATTTTTGTTCATCTGGTCCTGTTACCTGGCATACTTTGGAGGAATCAAGGCACTCCAATGTAAGGAATCACCTGCTGTGGGAAAATTCCAAACTATACCAGGAAACAAACAAGCTCCTTCCATATACGTGTGTGTGTATGTGTGTGTGTGTGTGTGTGTGTGTGTGTGTGTGTGTGTGTGTGTGTGTGTGTGTGTGTGTGTGTGTGTGTGTGTGTGTGTGTGTGTTTCGTGGTAATATTTGAAGGACTCATTTACCTCCAATTTATTTTCCGACAACATGACAGGGTTTCTTAACTGATGGTGGGTAGGTAGGTGAGATCTCCCTCCTTCCCTCACTCCCTCCTACCTTCCCTGCTTCCTTCCCTCCCTCCTTCCTTCCCTCCCTCCCTCCCTCATTCCTTCCCTCCCTCATTCCTTCCTTCCTTCTCTTCCTCCCTCCCTCCCTCACTCACTCTTTCCCTCCTTCCTTCCCTCTCTCCTTCCATCCCTCCCTCCCTCCTTCCTTCCCACCCCCACTCCCTCCATCCTTCCCTCCCTCCCTCCCTCCTTCCCTCCTACCTTCCTTCCCTCCTTCCCTCAGGCCTCAAGACTCTCCTCGTCGCCTCAAACACCTGTTCTCACGCACATCTGTCTTACTTATGTCTATCTTACACGCATCTGTCCCTTCACCTACAATTTTTGGGTCATTATATTTGTCCCTCGCATATTTACACACACACACACACACGCATACACACACACACACATACACACAAGCACACACACATATATATACACTCACATAATATATATACACACACAAGCACACACACATATATATACACTCACATATTACACACACACACACACACACACACACACACACACAGTTATCTTCATCTCATCTATGCCTTATGTATATTCCTACACTTAACCTTACCTTACACACAATCTCTGCCTTGTATACATCAATAACTATGATACATTTACATTAGATACAGTCGTACAAACTCACACACTAACCGACCCTCTACCCAAATTTGTCATAAAGAAAAAAAAAACTCGACCGAGATAACCTATATGTATAAAAAATAAAAAAAATAATATAAACAAATAAAATAGAAACTTACTTGCTGCCAGTACAGTCCTATTTAAATACTCCTTTATATTATGTGTTTGACCAGAGTGTGTAAAACAAATGAATGTAGCATAAGATAGCCTTTCATCAGACAAAACAAAATAATATCATCAGTCAGACAAAACCTGACATCAAACATCGTCTTGAATCCAACATAACCAAACCTACTTCAGACAATCCAATCCCACTTGTCACACAAAACTTCACATCAGGAATATATATATTTATAAAAAAATTAATCCCTTACTCTAGGAATATATATGTACTGTATAGGTCCGAGGAATCACACACACACACACGCATACACACACACACACACACGAGAACACTACATACACATACACACACATGAGAACACTACATACACACTCACACACACACACACACATGAGAATACTACATACACATACACACATACATACAGTACATCCTATACTCCTTGAATAACAGGGTCGAGTTCTGACAAGGTTATAATAGTGTGATATACTACTGGCTATGTTCATTATTTTTTTCTCTTTCATTTTTTTTTTTTTTTTTTAGGTGTGGCGGCGAAAATAAAACCGTGGTCTGGCCAAGTCATTCCACATGCATGCATTTATAATCTCAGAGAACATGAATGCATAGGCGCTAAGAATAGTAGTGTACCCTTCATAAATATTTAACCCACTTGGCAATGACCGCTTGGAAAATAATAAGAGAGAACAAAAAGGAAAAAGGAATATAAATAATAAAAATATATATAAATATACGGTATTGTGTTGCATAAATAATAAATCCGTCTTGGCAATGATTATATATATGCACTGTACATACCTGTGAAGAAATACAGTGATTGTGATGGTGTGTGTGTGTGTGTGTGTGTGTGTGTGTGTGTGTGTGTGTGTGTGTGTGTGTGTGTGTGTGTGTGTGTGTGTGTGTGTGTGTGTGTGTGTGTGTGTGTGTGTGTGTGTGTGTGTGTGTGAGACAGTCATTTGGGTTACGTGAGATACTTACTTACTTGTTTACGTGCTTGCTTTCGTGCCTGTTTACTTACTTACTTACGTACCCACACTATCGTACCCTCTGCATGGCCTGTTCCCTTGCCCTATTTACTTACGTGCCTGTTTTACTTACATACATGCCTATCTACTTACTTATATACTTATTTACATACATACACCCACTCACCCACCAACCCTCCTCAACATGCCCTGTTTCCTTACCCACACCCACACCCCCAACACCACCACCAACACCAACACCACCACCACCAACACCAACACCAACACCAACACCAACGTACAGGTTTTACGAGTCTGGATGGGAGCTCATGTCATCATACAACCTCCATTTAGCAGCTTATAAATTCATACGGGGGGTGAAATTGATAACGCTATCTGATGCAGGCCACCCATATGATCGGCAAAGATTTCAAGGAGGTGGAGGGAGGCGAGGTGTTCAAAGTCTCTCGCTCTCTGGGGAATCCTCATTGCATACGTGTTTTAATGTTTGGACAGGTTTTTTGTTTTTTTGTTTTTTGGGGAGATATTTAGACTCTGCCAGTGTGTGTGTGTGTGTGTGTGTGTGTGTGTGTGTGTGTGTGTGTGTGTGTGTGTGTGTGTGTGTGTGTGTGTGTGTGTGTGTGTGTGTGTGTGTGTGTACATTATTTTAGTCAAGTCGGGTAGGGATAGAGAGGAATATTATATACACTACATTACTCTGAAGAACATTAACAGCTAGTGAAAGTATTATAAATATAAACCTAAACACAGTCAGTCGATAAAAAGAACTAACTACCGTATATTATAAGTGTGTGAGTGCGTATATATGTCCCTGTAGCGTGAGAGACTTGTGTTTGAGGCGAGGCGAGGCAGCGGGAGTGGTCGGGGAGGATTCCAGATAGCTGTGTTTTAGGCGAGTAACTCAGGTGTTATTCTGACCTGCCGTGTAACTTTAAACAATCTGAGATGCTGATGCCCGGGGGGAAATTCAGAGTGATATCCCCATGCAGCCTTCCATGAGAGCCGGTTGTTGGTTGCGGTATTACTCCACACACCAGTTATCATCACCGCTGCAATTGACGGCACAGTTGCACCTGGCTAGACTGCTGCTGACTCGAGATGAACATAGATGTACAGTCACCCCGAAAAATAAGAGAGACTCAAGAGGTAGATAGGAATGGAAATGCGAGGGTAACTGAGACGCAAATGAAACTGTTGGATTGAATATTACATATATATACACTTTATATATTTCATCTACCATATACTCACACAAAAACGGGTTCACAAGTGTTCGATATGAGTGAACTTTGTAATGACTACATGCAAACTCAAAATATATTATTATTTGAGCGAGTGAGTACGATGCTATCTTAGTTAGTTAGACTCTTGGAGGAAACCATTCATA
>JAWZYT010002826.1:0-75000 GCA_034508575.1 Petrolisthes manimaculis | reverse complement strand
TTCTAACCCCCTCCTCTCCCCCTACTACACTTACTTTTTGTCCCTTGACGTCTCCTACTTAAAATGGCTTCTCCTGTCTCCTGTGTTGATTCCATGCAGCCCTCACATTCATATCCACACATGACGCCTCTCACAAACACGCTTCCATTTCTTCCCGGTCCCCACTGAGTATTTACATCACGTCAAAACCTCTTCAGTTCATACAAGTAATTACACACGAGATATTCATAATTATACAGAATATACATATAATTGATTTATATACCGGTATTCATTCATTTATTTATTTATATAATTATAATCTATCGAGTCTGTGCACCTTTGTGGTTTCTGACTTACGAGTTCATTACTCTGGTTAATTTTTTCTTTGCTATATTCTTGATTTTGATTCAGGTTTCACTTGAGTATCCTCCGGCGGCAATGAACTGTTTTTACTGCCTAACATGTAATTAAATCCTGTTCCTCACTGACACATGTAGGATTTACGACTATATTTTTACTCCACACCTTAATTCACATGGGTTGGTTGGGCGACTCGTATAGTATAGCGTTGCTGTAAATGTTGCTGCTTTCTTTTTAACACCAGGGAGGATCAATTCTTTCATATAGACACTAAAGCATTCTGATCCTCCCTCACCTCCAACAAAAAAAAAAAAAAAAAAAAAAAAAGGAAAATTACACGTCTACTAAAATTTATCTCGATTAATTTTCAATCATTATTAATTATTGGTTCATAAATACATTGGAGTGCCTTGATTCCTCCAAAGTATACCATAAAACAGGACCATATCAACACAAATAATAATGGTGTCCTGTTGCCTGGAATAGTTTGGAGGAATCCTTTGCTCCAGATTACGTCCTGTATTTCTAAACTTGATACGATGTTTTTTGTACAACGAGGAAACAACTTGCATTGAACGCTTTATTTATTCACATTATTTCATTAATATTATTCACATTATTATTGACATTATTTCATTCCAACCATTCCTTCAGTCTACACAAATTATGGATATTTATTTTTCATTCATTATTCTTTCACATAATTATACTTCATTTCAAGCAAACATCCCTTCACTATAATATACATAATATTCGAAGCACATCTGGATACTTAGTTATTAGTGCTCGCGACTGTACGTATAGGTTTCTTCTATACGCAATAACAAAACAGATCCCTTATACTCATCTTACCTCGAGACACAAAAATAATGTTAAGTGTTTCAGTCAGTCATGTCTTTTGTTTCATGTATTGTATAGTAGTGTGACCTCAGTGCTTTATCTCTCTCTCTCTCTCTCTCTCTCTCTTATATACACACACACATACATTCCCATCTCATCCTTTTCTCTCTTGATGTGTTTTGTTTATCACACTGTCTCTCTCTCCCTCTCATCGTTTTCGTAGTGTAGTGGTTATCACGTGCGCCTCACACGCGCAAGGTCCCCGGTTCGATCCCGGGCGAAAACACGATGATATTTTTGTTTACTAATAAATAAGTTACTGATGGAAAGTTTGCCAAATTTTAACTACTTTCTATATTTCCTATAAAATTTCCTTGTGGAGTTTTTTTCTGCCAACCCCACAAGGTTCTGACTCCTGACTTTATATCGTGTACGGGGCATGCCGGAGGGAGTGGAGGGTGGGGAGAGAGCCTTCACCTTTGCTATCTTTATATACGACTATCACTGGGGATAAATTCATTCTCTACCAGTAACCTTCTAATCAGATCACCCCGTGTGGACCTTAAGGTCTGTTGTGGTCTGTAACTCTATGTAACTCACTCCCTCTCTCTCTCTCTCTCTCTCTCTCTCTCTCTCTCTCTCTCTCTTTCTGTTTTTTTCGATCACACTGTCTTTCCTCCTTACCTCATCATCTCTCTCTCTCTCTCTCTCTCTCTCTCTCTCTCTCTCTCGTAATAGCAGCCCGGTCCACATACCCTTAATCTTTATCTCCAATTTGTACTACTTTAAACCAGAGACCCATTACAAGCGAAGCGAATGTCTGGCCCAATATTAGTCCCCAGAGAGAGAGAGAGAGAGAGAGAGAGAGAGAGAGAGAGAGAGAGAGAGAGAGAATGAGGAACGGTAAGGAGGAAAGACAGTGTGACAGAAAAAAAGCACTGAAAGAGAGAGAGAGAGGGGGGGGGGATGAGATGGGAATGTATGTGTGTGTATGTAAGAGAGACAGACAGACAGACAGACAGATTAAGCTATAAGTATACAAAAATCAAACCATATACAGCAAGATAGGTATACCCAACATAAATATACATAAACAAAACAGTAGAAGACAGAAGAAGTACAGTGTAGGGAATAATGAACAATTAACTTACTGATACAAAATATTACACTGAGGGACAATAACAAACACCCTATACTGTTCATTCATTCATTCATTTCAAAAGTCTTACACATAACCAACCACGGTACAGGGTCGGTGTTATTACCATCATTCCGCCCGTGTGTGTGTGTGTGTGTGTGTGTGTGTGTATGTGTGTGTGTGTGTGTGTATTCTCGGTAAATAATAGGGGCAGCTAGCTAGCCTTTGACTTAGTACTTAATGACGGTGTACGGGAATTAGCAAGATGATAATTGTAGCGACCGTCTCACCGGGAAATTATTTTCAGTCTGAGAGACTTAATATTACAGCTGACAACGAGGAGCTAATTGACCAAACCCTTAAGACCTGACCAGAGGAGCGAGACCCTAACTTTAGAATGTGAGTGGGGGCATCAAGCAAGCAAGCAAACAAACAAACAAGTCAACAAGCAACCAAGTAAGCAAGCAAGCACCCTGATGATTGTAATATTTCTTGTGTGTTCATTCGCTACCAGCCTATATACACTATTATATATATATACCTTCACCACCAAGATACATCAGTGTGTGAAGGAGGTAGTAGTAGTAGTAGTAGTAGTAGTAGTAGTAGTAGTAGTAGTAGTAGTAGTAGTAGTAGTAGTAGTAGTAGTAGTAGTAGTAGTAGTAGTAGTAGAGGGGTGGTTGTTGTTGTTGGGGGATGGAAGAATGGATGTATACAAGTGAAGGAAGAGTCTACGAATTTATTTTTTCATGTGCTTGTGTTGTGTTCATGTGACGCTTGTATTTCTTACTATCTTATTTTTTTTCATGTGCTTTTTATACTGTGTTCATGTGACATTGTTTTTTTTTATTATTATTATTTCAAGTGGTTGGTTGAAAAAAAAAAAGTTCAATGTGATATTCAACAAACACTCTCTTTCATTATATTTAGTCGCCAAAGTGAATAAAAGGTGCACACAAAAAAAAAAAGTTCAATTCAAACCCTTTCTTACATTCTTTCAGACGGTAGAGTGAATAAATGATGCAAATAACGTGCAATGTGATATTATTTCACAAGCACTCTCTCTCTTTCATTTTTTCAGACGGTAGAGTGAATAAATGGTGAAAAATAACGTGATATTATTTTGCAAGCACTCTCTCTCATTCATTTTTTTTTCACACGGTAGAGTGAACACGAGTTTAGTCACCTGCATTGGCCAGTTGCGGTTTGACACCATCAGCAAAAGTAACCCCTTCCCTCACCAATTGCTATCATTTAATACAGGTGAACAAAGAGACCAATGTGACGCTGACATTACTTTCCAAACGTTAAAATACAGAGGCTTGGAATAAGAAAGCTAGAGAGAGAGAGAGAGAGAGAGAGAGAGAGAGAGAGAGAGAGAGGATGAAGTTAGAGTTAGGCTGGCCCACATAATAGCTTTCATGTATGTACCCCCACTCCACACTCCTCAACCCCACTCACCCACTCACTCACTCACAAGACACTCCCCACTCCCCTACCCTATTTTTCACCCAATCCCACTCCCCATTCCCCTACCCTACTCTTCTCTTCACCCACCACCCACACTCTTCACCCAACCCCACTCACTCACTCACTACCCATCCCCCACTCTCTCACACCCCACTCTCTCACCCACCACACACCCCAACACACTGACACCCTCCCAACTCACTCACTACCCATCCCCCACTTCCTACTCTTCACCCAACCCCACTCTCTCTCACTCACTACCCATCCCCCACTTCCCACTCTTCACCCAACCCCACTCTCTGACCCCTCCTCCCCCACACACACCACCCCGGTAGCCTCCTGCTGATGCTGTGGTGTAGGTAATGGCACTTCTGGTCCCATAATAATAGGTTTCTAGCTACTGCCCCCCACCTGCCTGCCTGCCTGCCCTCTCCTGCCTGCCCACCTTCTCCTGCCCTCCTGCCTGCCTGCCCTCTCCTGCCCTCCTGCTCACCCTCTCTTGCCCACCCTCTCCTGCCCACCCTCATCCAACTCCTTGCTTCCTACCTACCTACCCTCCTGCCCCACCATCTGTTATTGCTCTCATCCATTCTCTCTCCCTTTGCCCCTCTCTCCCTCCCTGTTCTTGCCCTTCATACTTTCATACTCTTGTCCCTCATGCATGATATCTTCCACATCTTCCTACTCCTGAATCCTACAAATTCTTCCAAGCAACAGAACAAACACCATTTCTATATTTTATCATCTTCATGGTCCTGTTTCCTGGCATACTTTGGAGGAATCAAGGCACTACAATCTATGTAACATAAAACAATTACCCCCACTTCAGTCGTAATGTATGTGGTGGTGATCAGTGGTCATCTTATCCTCATAAACCTCCACACACACACACACACACACACACACATCGATGCAATGCTTCGTACAACAATTAAGGCCCACAGTCATATCTCTCTCTCTCTCTCTCTGTCTCTCTCTCTCTCTCTCTCTCTCTCTCTCTCTCTCTCTCTCTCTCACACACACACACACACACACACACACAACTTAATATCCACTACCTTCCAGTAAGCTCTCTCTCTCTCTCTCTCTCTCTCTCTCTCTCTCTCTCTCTCTCTCGCTTCAGGGAGTATCATATCGTCGCTGCCTCCTCACTCACATGTTATTGTTTGTTTATTCGTTTGTTTGTGTTATTTGACCACCGATGTAGGTAAAGTTTCTTAGTTGAAATAAAAAAAAAGTTTGCTAATACATCAAATATATATCTTCTCTTAATCTTAATTTAATTTAATACTCATCAAATAATGTAAGGATTTTTTTTACTTCTACTGTTATTCCATATAATTATAATTCTAGTTTCTATAAGTAAAAATAGATAATACAGATTGTGTATATATATCAAATACATACATAGAACCATGCAAGTAAATAAGAGAGGGAGAACAAGCACCTCTCTCTCTCTCTCTTTCACACAAACACACACACACAGGGTTAGTTTTTGACATGGGTCCATCTAGCACTCAAGACACACACACACACACACACACACACACTTGTGATTACACTTTGCGACTCGTTAGGGTGATTGTTAGGGTGAGAAGGTCTGGATTGATTCTCGTCTTTTTTTTTTTTTTTTTTTTTTTTTTTTTTTGTGACTGAAGGTTTGATTAGAGGGTGATTTGGTTGTTAGAGTAGGTAGATGATTTGGTAGTTACAAGAGATGATTGGTTCGTTCCACTGGTTGGTTTCTCACACACACTTTCCCTTCACCACTACTATATACTACTACTACCACTACTGCCATTTTACTTACTATTACCACTACCACTACTACCACTACTATTACCACTACTACCACCACCACTACTACTATTAGCACTACCACTACTACCACCACTACCACTACTATTACCACTACCACTACTATTACCAATACTACTACCACTACTATTACCACTACCACTATTACCACTACTATTACCACTACTAACAATTTATAGGTTGTTGATGTGTATATAGGCATATTTCGACAAACACACAATTATCATTTTTTTAGTCGCCAAAGTGAATAAAAGGTGAAAAAAAAATAGTTCAATGCAAACACTTTCTTTCATTTTTTCAGACGGTAGAGTGAATAAATGATACAAATAATGTCCAATGTGATATTATTTTGCAAGCACTCTCATTCATTTTTTTCACACGGTATATAGAGTGAACACGAGAGATTAATTATTGACAACATTACAACGACTTATCAATTGTCATTATTTTCGTATCTCTCAGCATGAAAAAAAATAATAATAATAATTAAAAAAAAACTGATATTGGATAAGATAATTATAAATAATCTTTTGACTGAAAACATGATTTAAACTGATGACTTTAAATAAACTTGATACATTAAACAATCTCGACTTATTTCAGTATGACTTCACACTACATTATCTTTCATTCCTCTCTCTCTCTCTCTCTCTCTCTCTCTCTCTCTCTCTCTCTCTCTCTCTCAGTCTAAACCTTTCCCTTCCCACACACTCCGACACCTCCAGTTTTTTTATTCTCATTTTTCACTCTGGTCTTTTCCTTGACACACACACACACACACACACACACACACACACACACACACACACACACACACACACTCTATAATATCCCATTCCCACGCCTCACACACTCTACACACACGTTCTTACCCTTTTTCACACACTCTAAACACCTCATCTATTTTTTTGTTTATGATTATTCACTCGGACCTTTCTTTCTCTGGCACACATAACACTCCCAAACACCTCAGTATATTTTTCTTATTTCACCACATGCAGCATCTAATAAGTCTCACCACAACACACACACTCACTCTGATCTCTCCCTTCCCACACACACACTTCAACTCTCCACGTAGTACAGTACATATCTCTCCTCATATACCCTCTCCTTTCATACACCCTCTCCTTATACACTCTCCCCACTACACTACCTACATACACCCTCTCATCGTACCCTCTCCCCACTACACTACCCCACATACTCTCCCCCACACCCTCTACCCCACACTCACTCCCCCACACCCTCCCCACACCCTCTACCCACTACACTACCCCACACCCTCTCCCCACACCCTCTACCCACTCACTGAACCTTTTTACACAGGCTGACCTCTCGTTTCACACCCTCACCCCTGATCACCTCCCACCACAAATCACCAGACCAATGACACTCCCTGGAGGGACGTGTGTATCGCAGAAACTCCCTTCCTTGGCATGCAACAGGCTCTTTTGTTATTGTCTATCCCCCTTGCACAGAGAGAGAGTTAATTCTTATATTATATTCTCATGAACTTGGGAGTACAGCGCGGGGGAATAAATCGTCTGGCGTTGACTGGACAAGAGTTAATAATCAAGAGGGAATTAAGTTTTGTGTTTGTATATCTGCATGGAGCTATACTGTTGATTCCTCCAAACTATTCCAAGCAACAGGGCACCATTTCATTTTATTGTTTATCTGGTCCTGTTTTTTCCTGGCATAGTTTGGAGGAATCATGACACTGCAATGTAGGTACCAAATAAAGAGTTATATATACCACCTATTTGCACGACGATGTAGGTAGTGAGACAATTGGAGGTTTAACGAGTCCTTCAAATATTGCCACGAAACACCAACACCTATATTGAAGGAGCTTGTTTCATGGCATAGTGAGGAGGAATCAGAAGCCACCAAGTCTCCTATACGACCACAGGGTCCTAAAGGTTTGTTAGAGGGAGGGACGAAGGAAGGAAGGGTAAAAATGCGAGATAATAACGCATGCAGGTAGTAGGCAAGGAGAAGGATAGGGAGGATAAGGATAGGGAGGAGAAGGATAGGGAGGAGAAGGATAGGGAGGATAAGGATAGGGAGGAGAAGGATAGGAAGGAGAAGGATAGGGAGGATAAGGATAGGGAGGAGAAGGATAGGGAGGAGAAGGATAGGGAGGAGAAGGATAGGGAGGATAAGGATAGGGAGAAGGATAGGGAGGAGAAGGATAGGGAGGATAAGGATAGGGAGGAGAAGGATAGGGAGGATAAGGATAGGGAGGATAAGGATAGGGAGGATAAGGATAGGGAGGATAAGGATAGGGAGGAGAAGGATAGGGAGGAGAAGGATAGGGAGGAGAAGGATAGGGAGAAGAAGGATAGGGAGGAGAAGGATAGGGAGAAGGATAGGGAGGAGAAGGATAGGGAGGAGAAGGATAGGGAGGATAAGGATAGGGAGGATAAGGATAGGGAGGAGAATGATAGGGAGGATAAGGGAAGATGGAGGGACGGAGGTGGCAGATAGGGAAGGCAGGAGGTCACGCAGGTAATACAGTAGGTAAGGGATGGAGGTATAGAGGTAGTAGATATAGGTAAGGAAGGAGGTCACGCAGGTAAACGTATATATAAGGAGTAAGTAAGGTATGGTTGAGATAACACAAGTAGTAGGTAAGGAGTAGGGGTAAGGGAGGAAATGGAGGTGTCACAAGCAGGTTATAGGATGGAAGGAAGGAAGGGGGATGGGGTGTCACAGTTTATAGGAAGGAAGGGGGATGAAGGTAACACAGGCTAGAGTAAGACAGGGAGATGAAGGTATAGAGTAACAGAAATTTTAGAAAGAAAGGCAAGGGGGGATGGATGAAGGTAAGAAAGGTTATAGAAGGGAAGGCAAGAGGGATGAAGGAAACACAGGTTATAGAAAGGAAGGCATGGGGATGAAGGTAAAGACAGGTAGTGAGTGGAGTGGAGTGGAGTGGAGTGGAGTGGAGTGAGTGGGGAGGCAAGAGGAGCTTATAGGAGGGAGGAGGTGTGGACGGCTGGGACGCGACAGGAAAGTATGACTGTAATTATTAAGGTCGCATACCAGACGGGACGGCGCTGGCAGAACTATAATCAAGGCGAAAACAAACGTGGCGACTGAATCATTCCCGCCAGAGAAAACACATTACATATAAATAGATAGAAAAAAACATTACTGTCAGTGATGGATGAAAAAAGAAAATGGTAACCACGATCAACTTTGGTTCTGGTTATTTAATATATATCTAATGTTATATTATATCTAATGGTATATATATATATATATATATATATATATATATATATATATATATATATATATATATATATATATATATATATATATATATATATATATATATATATATATATATATTTAATGTTATATATATATATATATATATTTAATGTTGTTATATATTTTGATTGCAACACTTCATTTCATAGCCTGTGTCTGTCTGTCTGTCTGTCTGTCTGTTTGTTTGTCATGAATGTAATGTTGCTTTAGTGTATAAGTGGTCTATTTCCACGCATAAAACAAAGTGTATATTGCGTAAATTTTTCTTTAAAACATATTCAAGGAAAAAACTAAGGGTATCCGAGTTGGTTATGTGGCAAAATAAGAGAACAAGACCAATGAATATAACACCATAATAATAAAACATTAAAAAAAAAAACGAATGTATTTAATGTGTTAATTCCATTGGAGTGCCATGAATCCTCCAAAGTATGCTAGGAAACAGGATCAAAAGAGGAAACAAAATAGTGTACTGTTGTTTGGAATAGTTTGGAGGATTCAGTTGCTCCAGATTTACCAACACCGTAAAAATAAATACGATTATCTCCTGCCATTCGAGAGACGAGGAATAATGAAATACCATCATTTTTTAAACAGGTCTGAATCACTTTAAAAACAAAGCAGCCATTATTTCCGTGTGATATATATACTCTCCTGTCTCTGGTTATGACTGATGAGAGGGTAAACAAACAGACAGACAGACAGAGTGAGGTTGTACCGTACCCAAAATCCATTGTTTGTAACGTATACCCAAATCCCTCATATATAGAGAAGTAAGTAAGGACCATGCTTGACTCACACCTTCTTCCAGTATCTTATCTTACAGTAAAATGGTTATAAAGTGAAGAGTAATAAGACCGAACTTCCATGGCTTTGACGACCCTGTGTTGTAGGTATATAACATGAGGGAGATGGACTACTAAACTTTAATTCGTATGACTCAATGAGGGAGATGGACAACTAAACTATAATTCGTATGAGTAAATGAATGAGAAGATTTTACTAAACTTTAATTCGTATGAGTTAATGAATGAGAAGATTTTACATAACCTATAAATGGTTGAGGGGTTTTTTTTTTCTCTCTCTCTCTCTCTGTGTGTGTGTGTGTGTGTGTGTGTGTGTGTGAGTGTGTGTGTGTGTGTGTGTGTGTGTGTGTGTGTGTGTGTGTGTGTGTGTGTGTGTGTGTGTGTGTGTGTGTGTGTGTGTGTGTGTGTGTGTGTGTGTGTGTGTGTACAAAGCAATGATCAAGGAATGCATGAGGTAACTATATAAACAGTCTAAATTTACACCACTGAGAACAGGTTGTCACATACATACAATTGGCTAAGTGTTAAAATCATTTCTTCTGGGCAAGCAAGTACTGAGGTCATTGCCGTCTCTTCACCTCCTCCACCTCCTCCTCCTCCTCCTCCTCCAGTGCCAGCCAGCCAGTTTATACCTCTCCAACTCCAGTAGCTTGCCTCACCTTACAGTTCCCTCAACATCTTCCCAGCATCCCGTCACACCTCTTATAAACTCCACATCATAATCTCAGTACTTATCCCCCTGCACTACCTACCTACCTACCTACCTATCTACCTTTCAGCTTATACCACTCACACCCTCTTTTACACCCCTTCATCACTTCCCTTCACACCCCTAACACCCTTCAAAACCTCACCAACACACACATACACACACACACACACACACATCACCTCCCAACTTACGTACATAGTTCAACCCAACCTTGTTTGCGGGTCCATAACAAACCTCACAACTTCACAAACTTAACCCACAACATGACCATCAACTCGATCCACAACAACAACACAACATCGATCCACAACAACATCAACACATCAATCCACAACAACAACACAACCTCAACCCACAACAACATCAACACAACATCACCAACTCGACCCCCATTATCACAACCCCGACCCACAAAAACCTCAACACAACCTAGAAGACTAACACACACACACACATAAGGACTTTAGCTGGTGACGACATTTGACAAGACCCCTTATCTAACTGGTACATACACCACTAAAACGACAGCCGGTTTCTCAGACAGTGCTCTAGATTATTATTTTATCATTATAATCACTGGTGCATTGTTCGACTCGGTTTAATTTGCAAGGTTGCCAGGTAATTTACAAGTACTTACCGGACCAGTGACGTGTGTGCGTGTGTGTGTGTGTGTGTGTGTGTGTGTGTGTGTGTGTGTGTGTGTGTGTGTGTGTGTGTGTGTGTGTGTGTGTGTGTGTGTGTGTGTTTGTGTGTGTGTGTGTGTGTTTGTGTGTGTGTGTCTTTCTCTCTGTTCACGTCTGTGTTTGTGTTTATAGGTAATGAATAACCACCTCCTCGATACAAGTAAAACTCGTAACAGATTCCATATACGCCTCCGAATCTTTGCTCCCTCCAACACCCACGCCGTATACTGCCAAGAGGGACCACTTACTTTCACAACAGATAACTGGAATTTTATCTGAGTGTTTCCAGAGAGCGTCAGTAACAAGCAGCCGTCAGGAGTGCTCGGGGTTAAGTTGCTTGCTCGTTACAGCTAAGTGGAGGAGTCGTTAAGGGCTAATCATATGCTTCTTAAAAGGTCATTTGTAGCGGCGAACGGCAGTAAAAATATAATGAGCTTCATGAATATATTTAGTTTGTTGGTTGGGTGACTGGCTTTGATTTCGAGAGGTGCCCGAAGCCAGGGACCTCAAAACAATTATAGTATACCAGGCAAGGCACGTGGGTATAGTCACGAGAGTAATTATTCACTCCTACTTATTACTGAAAACTAAATAACTAACTGACCACAGAAAAAAAAAAATGTTAAACTTCAAAAGATTCTTATGATAAAATTCAATTATTAAAGCCATTTTTTTCTCGTACAGCTATTTGTTATATAGGATAATCTATGTCGTTTTATAGATTTCCAAGGAATCATTTTTATCTATTTATATCCATGCAGTTATATGAATCAACAGGAGATGTGGGGACAAGGGGGAAGAGTTGGTGGTGTCAGGTGTGGTGTGGAGTGGAGGAGGGGCAGGGTGGGGGGCAGAGGCCGGAGCAGGGGGCGGGGGCAGGGGGCGGGGGCAGGAGCAGGGGCAGGGACAGGGGCGGGGGGCAGGGGGCAGGGGTATAAGCTGCGGCCATCACCCACATATCAAGATACGTCGTTTGCTGCCATTGTACCCGGCCGGGATTTACGACTCGATGTCAGTCCTGATTACGTCACGGCTTGGCTCCTGGCTGACCCGCAGAGAACAAACATGGAGAGAGAGAGAGAGAGAGAGAGAGAGAGAGAGAGAGAGAGAGAGAGAGAGAGAGAGAGAGAGAGAGAGAGAGAGAGAGAGAGAGAGAGAGAGAGAGAGAAACTAAGACAGAGAGAGAAAAAAACTAAGACAGAGATAGTGCGAGTAAATCAATGGTTACGTATATATGGTTAAATAGAAAAACAAATATTTATTCACGTATTCATTTCCTGATGTATTGATTCACTTATCTATCTATCTACCAGTATCTGTTCTTTATTAAAAAAATCTATTCTCTTCATAAACGTCCTATATACATTCTTAAAGAGAGCTAGCGGATACATACAAACATAACAGATCAACTCAGTAACACTCCTAACATTAATCTATCTGTCTTTTTACTACAACTAATACTTCTTCAAACGTAATGTGTCTGAAATCTCGAACGAAAACGACATAGGATTTTGCATCTCTCTGATAATTTAGTTCATTATTTTTACAGGTGAAAATAAATTATGGAGTGGGTGTCTTTCTTTCTTACCTTCAGTTTACACCTAAATAAATATATAAATTAAAATCAACTTGGAAATAGAGGAGATTTGGTGAACTTACCTGCATGTGTTTCTCTCTACCGGCGAGTTCCAAAATATTGACGCTTTTCCCGCCAAAACATTGACACATTTCCCGCCCAAACATTGACACATTTCCCGCCCAAACATTGACACATTTCCCGCCCAAACATTGACACATTTCCCGCCCAAACATTGACACATTTCCCGCCCAAACATTGACACATTTCCCGCCCAAACATTGACACATTTCCCGCCCAAACATTGACACATTTCCCGCCAAAACATTGACACATTTCCCGCCAATTTAAGAAGAGGGGACGACCTTGAACGAAAAGAATAATGCGACTTTACCTTACCTTACTGGGTGGGGCAGACGAGGCCAAAGGGTGACAGGTCTTGGGGTCTTGGCTACACTGCTGAACCTCCTACTGTCACGGTACCATCTTCAGTCATGAGCCTTTAAACTTTTTGCTTCCCATCCTTGTTCTCAGTTTTTTTTTTTTTTTTCCTCTTTTTATTTTGCAAAATCTTTTTTTTTTTTCCTTCGTCTTATTTTCCATTTTTTTTCTTCCACTCAATTTTCCTTCGTCTTATTTTCCATTATTTTCTTCCACCTAATTGTGTTTCATTTATCTTTATCAATTTTTCTGCACATATTTTTCTCGCTATATTTTCCTTTTCTCTCCTTTTATTTAATCATTTTACTTTTTTTTTTCTTGTCCACCATCAATCAATCACTTTGCTTTAAATTTTTCCAAGTTTACACACCACTCAATGCAAGACCGAGTAATATTTTTCACGTTATTTCTTCTCATATTTTTTTCTATCTAAACTTCCACTGTTTATTTTATTTTCTGTTTCTCACTGGGTTAAGGGGGGGGGGAAGTTTTGTGTTGGTAATACTGGAGCAACTGAATCCTCCAAACTATTCCAGGCAACAGAACACCATTACTTTTGCTAATCCGGACCTGCTGTTTCCTAGCATACTTTGGAGGAATCACGGAGCTCCAATGTATGTATGTATGTATGTACCAAAAATAATAGGCTATCCCTTTAATTTCCACTGCAATTAATTATTTTTCTTCTTTTTAATCACACATTATAACTATTTACATCTTTTCTTTTCACGACACTAATCTATGCATTATTTTTCTATATATATTTGTATGACGACACTGATAACTTTGTATCAATATATTTCGAGTACTTTTCGGGTTATTTCAGCAAGAGGCAAGGACTATATAATTATAAGTTAGCAGGACCTGAAAAGAAAAGTCACACGAATTAATAAAAACAAAACAATAATAACAATAAAAATTCTACTAACAGAATACCAACAATTTTAGGAGATAATAATTATGTACATTTTTATTACTATGTACAGTACTTCCTTTTTAAGATACTCTATTTTTAGGAGGCATATAAAATACTATTATAAACATTAACTCTGGTATCATTTAATTAAGTACATTACAGTTGTGTATGAGTTATTTATTTAGTTTGTGTGAGGTTAAGTATATTCACGTGTGTTATGTGTGTGTGTGTGTGTGTGTGCATAATGTCAATGTATAAGTGTTTGCTTGTGCTACATGCTGAGTTGCATTTATGTGTATGTGTGTGTTTGTGTGTGTAAGAGTGTGTGTGTGTGAGTAAGAGTGTTGCTAAGAGAGAAAGAGAGTGTGTGTGTGTGTGTGTAACTGTACATATGTATACATGTGTGTATGTATAACTGTGCATATGTATACATGTGTGTATGTGTGTGTGTGTGTGTGTGTGTGTGTGTGTACATCATTGACTATGCATGACCGTGTTGGGTAAGTTGATGGGGACACGTGTGTTGTTGTGACGTGAAGGAGACACTCAGGTGTTTACCACTCTGTACCTATTTCATTATCTTTACCAACCTCATGTCACTTCACCTATATATACCTAGCCTACCTGTTTATCTTTACCAACCATGTCTCCTCACCTATATATACCTAGCCTACCTGTTTATATTTACCAACCATGTCTCCTCACCTATATATACCTAGCCTACCTGTTTATCTTTACCAACCATGTCTCCTCACCTTTGTTTACCTACCTACCAAGCCAACCACGTCTCCTTACCTATATATACCTACCTACCAAGCCAACCATGTCTCCTCACATATATTTACCTACCTACCTACCTGTATAGCAAAGCCAACCATATCTCCTTACCTATTTTTACCAATCTACCTAGCCTACAGCATAAGTAGGCTAGACCAATCCAGCTAGCACATCCACACCACCAAAGCACCACTACCACCACCACCACCATCACCACCACCACACCACCATCACCACCACACCATCACCATCACCACCATCACCTAAGGAGCCAAGTGAAGATATCAAAACAAATGAAAAAGAAATATCATGGGTGTGAAATGCCAAAACATGAGTCAGGGCATAATGGTTCACTCCCTCCACCCCCACACCCTGACAACCCCAACCACCCAGAGAGAGAGAGAGAGAGAGAGAGAGAGAGAGAGAGAGAGAGAGAGAGAGAGAGAGAGAGAGAGAGAGAGAGAGAGAGAGAAAGAGAGAGAGAGAGGGGGGGGACAAGCACAGAGAGAGACACACACACACACCTTTTTAACGTGTACATAATGGCGAGATGACAGACGTCTCGTGGTTGGGTTTATGGTTCTGTGGGACACCAATGTTATTATTATTATCATACTGTATTATTATCATATGTTGACCACTTTCACTCCCCCTCCTGTCATGGCTCGCCAAGTCATGGATTGATTGCACCAGAAGGTTGATCTTTAGGACAAATAAACTCTCCTATCATTTCACGACTCACTCAAGATGAACCTCGGTGTTATTTTTACTTCTAGGGGAGTAAACATCTCTTTGTAACTAGTTTCCTAAGGCAAAAAAAAATATATATAAATATATGAAAAATAACACAGATACATCTCAGCGGCTTGAACAGTTTGGTATGCATATGAGTAACATATTTCTTATTATTTCCAAATGTAAAGCCAAAAATATGATGCACTGATTTGGGCAACGACGATATAATAAGCCTGTCTATACTTCCATTTCTTTACCAACTCATTCTACTACACTGCTATATAATATAACAACAAAATTTTCAAGGCCCCCATCCATCAATTCTAATCTAGCCAATTAACAATAGCAATTTGTACAGATAACTATAGCTAATATTACAGTCCACTCTAGTCCACTGAAAGAGTATAATAATAATAATCTCTTGACGAGGAAATCTCAGTCTACTCTTATTGAAATCTGTCCTGTGTAGGGAGGGAGTGTTTTAATTGGCGTTCGACATTGTTCTGAAGTTATTATAAAATCTCATTGCTGTTGCGAAGAGACGGCGTTCTTTTCGGACCTCTATTTAATGTTCTAAGGTGTTCGGAAATGTTATAAATTGTTCCAGATATATGGTAATGATAATTCTCTCCAAACTCAGACTACCATTACAAAATACTATACTGTACACTATTATTGTATACTATTTCACTAATCTACTTTGTTCCAGATAAATAATTCACTCCAATATCAGACTACCATCACAAAATACTGTACACTATTATTGTTTACTATTCCACTAACGTATACCACTCTCTCTCATAGCCTCGTCCAAAGCTGTCTCCTCCTCTTCCTCTCTTTACCTTGAAATACTATATAGCATATACGTGTTATATGTGATCCCTTCACTGCCACATCATTGATCACCACTTCTTGAAGGGTGTGAAGTGTGTGTGTGTGTGTGTGTGTGGTGATGTAACTTTCCTCCTCTCGTACATACATTACATACATACATACAAACATCACGTTAAGGACCCTGTGATCGTGTATGAAAATTGGTGGATGCTTCTGATTCCTCCTGACTATGCCACGAAACACGCTCATTTCCCTCGAGTTGGTGTTTCGTGGCAATATTTGAAGGACTCATTTACCTCCAATTTATTTTCTGACTACATCACAGGGTAAACCTTAAGGGGAGAGTATAATACTTGTGGTACATTAGAGCACTTTGATTCCTCCAATGTATACCAGGAAACAAGACCAGAGTGGGAAAAATAATGGTGGTCTGTTGCTTGAAATAGTTTGGAGGAATTAGTTGCTCCGGCCAGATTTACGTACACTATAATTTACACTATCCCCTACACTACACTACACTATCCTCTCCTTTCCCTATCCCCTTTAACTCTAGCCTTGTGCTCAGGTTCGACAAGGTTTATTATTAATTTTCCGTACAACATACTATGCTCTGATCCTCACTCAACCCTGTACAATGTTCCATCACTTTCTAACTAACTGTTGTGTCGAAAAACTCACGAGTATTTATTTATTTTCGTTCACCTCTTCTCCTGCCGTCAAAACCACTGCTACAAAAATAAGAACCATGAGATGCATTTTGTGAATCAGAATAGAAGACGAACGAACTGCCTGTATTATGTTGCTGAGAAAATGACAGACAGTAAACAAATGTGCTGATCAATTTACCTTTTATAATAATATATACGAGCCTTCATTCTTACATTATACACTCATCAAATAAATAAATAAAAGTCTAGTCACTCTTTAATTGTGGGGAGATTCTTACATTACACTCATCAGATAAATAAATAAAAGTCTAGTCACTCTTTAATTGAGGGGAGATTATTTTGTTGGTGAATGAATTGGTAGGTCTCTGTGATTCCTTCAACCTCTGCCATTAAGGGACCCTGTGTTGTAGTAAGAAAATTGAAGGTAAATGAGTCCTTCAAATATTGCCATGAAACACCACCTATATGGAAGTGGCTTGTTTCGTGGCATAGTCAGGAGGAATCAGGGGTGGTACTTATAAAGCACTAAGCCTCAAAATGGCGGATATTTGTCATAAATCCCTAAGAATTAGACATAAGTCCTTATGTCTCGTCACAACTCTCGTCATAGCTAGGATTGGGTCTGGGTATATCATACGGGCTTAAGATTTTTGTCATAAGCAATCGAAAGTGTGTTGATTCCATATAAATCATGAAATTAGTCTCTGCCACTCCCCACCAAGGCATAAACAAAGTTGTACACCGATTGACCGAGTACAGAGGTAATTAAATTATATATAGGAATAAGCAAGGGATAATAAATACCAGGCCGTGAAATGTAGGGAAAGGGACTGATGAGCCTAGTATTATTTTCGGACCAAAGAGACCTTATTTATTTCATCTTAATGAATTTTGTCATGATTGCAATATTTATGTGATGTTCTATAACATATATTGAATCATATTTTCAATGTAGAATGATAATACCAGGCCCCAATAAATAATATTCGACGATATATGATTAATATCGTTTGGAGGTTTGGTAAACTCCCTACCTACATGTTGCCTGCAAGTCATAGCATTTTCCTACATTTCACGGATTTTCTTCTGATACAGACCTGGTATTATCCCTCTGCATTGAAAATATGATTCAATGTAAGTTATAGAACATTACATAAATATTGCAATCATGACAAAATTCATTAAGATGAAATAAATAAGGTCTCTTTGGTCCGAAAATAATACTAGGCTCATCAGTCCCTTTCCCTACATTTCACGGCCTGGTATTATCCCTTGCTTATTTCTATATATAATTTAATTACCTCTGTACTCGGTCAATCGGTGTACTACTTTGTTTATGCCTTGGTGGGGAGTGGCTGAGACACATCTTGGGCATATGATCTTCGGCCAGAGTCATATTTTATTATTATATTAAATGTTTTATACAAGATTGAGGTCACTGGCATACAGGGTTGAGGGAGGAATAATTATTATCAACACCTTCCGTCAAGACACCACTGGTTTATTTATTGATCTTGACCTGTAAACAAAGACACAGCTTTATAACTAACAATACTTTAACACTACAATTACAATTACACTATCGATTCTTAGAGGTATAAATTCCAGATATATGCAGTTAGCTATTTAGATAATATTAAAATAAAATAAATCAAAATGGGATCACTAATCATTGCCAGTGGTTGCCGTTGTTCATTGGTTAGATAAAACTTGTAAATAGTCGCAATACAAATGCCGAAAGTGCTCAGAAATCCATCAATACAGGTAGGTAGGTAAACAAAGGTGAGGAGACATGGTTAGCTAAGATATATAGGTAGGTAGGTAGATAAACATTGGTGAGGAGACATGGTTAGCTAAGATATACTGGTAGGTAGGTAGGTAAACATTGTCTAGGAGACATGGTTAATTGGATATGATATACAGTTTAGCCTCGTAATAGTTGATCGTAGTTGTTCTCTATCACAGTAAAATCGTTTAAAAATGGTTGAAATACAGTAAAGAAATGACACGTGTGTGCAAGTAGTTGGATGAAACCTTCAAATATAAATCATGAGGGTGAAGGGAACTTATTTAAAACGTAGCGGTAACACAGAAGCTACCATGATTATACAGTGCAAGTGTTAATGTTGTTATTACCGGTTGTGAAGGGCTGTAGTGATTTCTTGAAGTGGGACTGTCCTCCATTTTCAGTGAGCGTAGGTTTCGCGCACATGGTCAACTCAACTGTCAACATCTTACCTGAATCACTTAAATCTACCCAAACATACCCAATGTCAAGTCACCTCTTCACTTTCTCTCCTTACTTCTGTTCTTAATATATTATATATTATACAGTTATACTATATTTATGTGCATATATGATTAAAAGAAAATTGCAGATTCCTAAAAAGAAAATTAGGTGGGTTACAATGTAATTTTGAATAAATTTGGGTATATGGCGACTCTCGGAAAGTGTTTAGGAAAACGATCGCACAATCACAAAGTGTTGTTGCCAAGTATAAAGAATTTTCCCTAGACATAGAAATTTAGAGGCACCAATGGAGAAATTACACAAAGATTGTTCAAGAGTAAGTGGGGAATTAAATTTCTACTAGACGAAATATAAAAAAAAATATGGTAAATGTCCAACTATCTTCATGAGTAAACAGAGTATTTGTGAGGTATAAAGGGAAATTCTGATGTTGAAGTTGAGGTAAAAGGGAAATTTTAATGTTGAAGTTGAGGTAAAAAGGGAAATACTGATATTGTAGATGGGGAAATTTCGTCAAATCCACCTTGCAAGTTGGCAACACTGATATAATGTAAACAGAAGTTGAACACGCGTGTCTTGTGTTGGGGTAAGGATTATTGCTTATAAACGAGGCTATTATTGGATATGATACAATTAGCTGTCCTTCAATCTCAGTATTATTAATTCATAAAGGTAATGTGAAGCTTGTGATTATATATATATATTATTTTTCAAGTAAGTTAAAGTTAGGAAAGACTGAGATAGTGCTTACATATACGTACAGATCGTATTGGATATGATATAATTCACTGACTTTCACCCTTAACGATATAATTATTACCGTAGCTCTTAAAGAAAATAGAGGTCTTGCAATAGTTCATGTTTCCATGTATTACTGTGTTGAAATAATAATAAGTGGGGCGATTAGGTTATCGTATTATCAGCAATTTTTAGGGTCGGTAAATTTACAGAAAACCTGGGTTCATTATATTGTATATATTAGTATCATTATCCACTATTTTATCATTAGTATCATTATCCACCATTCTAAGATACTAATCATCTATGGTGTTTCTCTCGGAAATGCCTCGTTTTCGAGATAATTTGGAAACTAGTCTTACCTGACCTAACTTAACCTAACCTAGACTAGACCACAGCAGACTACCGGGACCTAACCTAGGCAAACTACCAGACCTAACCTGGGCAAACTACCGGGTATAACCAGTGTAAACATCAACAACAACAACAATCAAAAACTTTGACAAAAAGTGACATGGGCAAATTTGCAGGACGTAGCCTAATGTGGTAATACTGCTCAAGCCCTAGACAAAACCCCAATTATTCTGTAATAATACCAGGGTCTCTGTCGTAAAATTGGAGGAACTACTAAACTTCTATTGTTTCCATTATTTCAGGAGTAATTACTGGTTCCTTACAAAATGGCGGACGTGGAGGATTTTGATAAAAAGAAATCCCACAGCCAACGACATTCAGGACGCAAGGCACAAAAGAAAGAAGCAAAAAACAAACATGTACAGGACTTGACAGCTCAGCAACGCAATCCAAAGGCATTTGCATTTCAATCGGTTGTAAAAGCTCAAAGAAGATTTGTAAGGTATAGTATGGATATTTTCTATTTACTATTGTTATAACTTGTTACTGTAATTACTGTATAAATAATGGGCTGTGTCACATCAGGTGATATTTTGTGATATGATGATAGGCTTTCACTGATTGGCTTCATGAAATGTGTGTTTGTGTGTTTAATAAATGGAAATGTCCCGGCCCTATATGCAGGAGATAGAAGGAAGTGTGTCTAGCAACCAAGGTCTGGGAAAGAAGGGAAAACTCAAACAAACTCTATGTTTGGAATATGTGCAAATTTATTCACCAGTTTGTAAGCACTTATAATAAGGCACTTGTATCATCAATATAAATGATGAGAATATTAATCTATTATTTGTTTTCAGGACACAAGATATCAAATCCAAGAAGCACCATATACCAGTAGTTGATCGAACCCCTGTAGAGCCTCCACCTGTGGTAGTAGCTGTAGTAGGTGGACCCAAAGTTGGCAAGACAACACTGCTACGATGTCTTATAAAGAATTATACCAACCAGAGGCTATCAGATATTCAAGGACCTGTCACCATTGTTGTTGGTAATATTACCTATAATTTATCATCATTCACTTTACAGGGATGCTTGTTAAGATAAGATATGCTAAAATATAAATCTTGGAGATGATCTTTCTAAAAACAACAACTGCCAGGCACTGTGTATATAAATCCTACCCTAGTCGATAGCGAGTTTAGGTTGTTTTTTCATACAGGAATAACCTTGTTTATTTGATTCTTTCTGTCAGATGCTTGTAATACAGTAGCATCTGAATGCTAATAATTTTTACAAGGCACCAGCTCTAACATTGGCTAGTTGTAACAATACACTGTACTAGTTATATTCTAACAACATTACAAAAAATTACAGAAAAATATCAAATAGATATTGCTCATTGTTCCCAGCATGTCTTCCATTTACCTACTTTTCTTTTAACTTTGGTTTGTATTATCTGTGTTTAGCTCTTCTTATTACATACTGTAGAAGGAATCAAAGGTTAAATTAGGTTCAGCCCAACTCGGTGCAATTTTCAGTACTGTATTACCCTTTATGTCCAAAGCAATTGGTTTAGGAAACATGAACCCAGCATGCTACAATTTTAATGCAAAGAAAACTAAATCTGCTTAATTATTCAAGCAAGTCTAGCTTCATGAATTATATATCCACTCATCATCTCTTTCAAACCTGACAAGCATTAATAATTAGTTGCATGGAAAACCTCCAATGAGTAAAAGAAGATCTCTGGTTGGTCTGTTGTGACATGTCTTCTAGTGTGTTGGTGGCCACTTGTCACATGTCTAAATGACAATATTTACATGACAGTCACTCTTCACACAACATTTCTCACAATTTTCTTGTTTTAATATTCACCTGATATATTAGTATTTTTTTTTATTATTGTGTTTAGCATATTTTAAAGTATTACAAGGTTGGTCCACCTTAATCACAATTTTATCGCAGTTAAAGTTACGTAATATTTTAAATATGAATCACAGGCATTAAATCAGCAGTGGCAGTTATTCCTTATTTCCTATATATTAAGACCTCATATTTAATATCTTTGGTGCATTCCTTGTCTAGTAAATTCTAAACTTGGAATGGAATCAGAGTTTATCCAGTTATGTAAACCCTTGAAGCTGTGATATGTATTCTAGCACATAATGCCAATATTAATCTGCCTGTCACTACATAATACAGTACTAGGATCTTATTAGTACTGCACCTGATTACATTATGAGGTTTTACGTTGCTTATAGAATGAAGTCTCTAATCGACTTATATTTTGTTAAGATTGGCTCCTTTGGTTGTTTAAAATTTTGCTAAACTGTAATAGTTTTTCCCCTGGTAATATATATTGGTCTGGAATAGGTAAAAAACTCTGTTTCTATTTTTCGAGGGGAAATAGATATACCTTACTGTATTTAACGTATACATACACGATATCCTGGAACACTAACCATTCTTACTTGGTTTTGTATTTTTTTTATCATCAGGTAAAAAGAGGAGATTGACATTTATTGAAGTAAACAATGATGTCAACTGTATGATTGACATAGCTAAAGTTGCCGATATTGTCCTGATGATCATCGATGCAACTTTTGGGATAGAAATGGAAGTCTTCGAGTTTCTAGAGATCTGCCGAGCCCATGGAAGTCCACGTGTAATGGGGGTAAGTCACAGTTGTATCTGCTGCTTTTTTTTTCTTTTTTTTTCCAAAGAACAGTACTGTATATTATTTTCTGTACCTAAAGGCTAGAATAAGGCAAAAATTGTACCCCTTTACAAAAAACTAGTTAGTCTGATTTTTTTAAAGCCATTTGCCATGCAAACATGAGGTACTTATCCTGGCTACTGTTTTCTTTGCAGATATTGAATCATCTTGACATGCTGAGAGACAACAAATCCCTGAGGAAGAAAAAGAAGGCTCTGAAGCATAGATTTCAAGTGGAACTTTATCCTGGTGCTAAACTCTTCTACTTTTCAGGTAAATTAATTGTACACATCAGGATTGTCTTGAGGATATTTCAATCCCCAAATACATTTATGATAACTAACTGCCATTTTCTGGTATGATACTATCACTTGGTAATAAATATACATTAGCATCAAACTTGTGGCCAGTCACTTATATCATATACCTGCCAAGAATTTTATGTATCCCTTTGCTCAAGTGGTACAGTATTGTACATTAATTACTTTGCTCATCGTTGAAGATCCTGTTGGGCATAAACCTCAGAGGGTGTTAGTCACTGAGTTGGTGAGCAGTGTACTGTTTATGTGACTGTGTGTGCTTGCAGTAATGGCATTCTAATTTTGTTTTGTTTTTGTTTTTTCAGGCTTGATTCGTGAGGAGTACTTGAAGAATGAAATAAAGAATCTTGGCCGTTTCATATCTGTGATGAAGTTTAGGCCTCTTACATGGCGTACATCTCATCCATATGTAATTGGTAATGTATAAGTTTTAGGCCCATATCATGTGTTTAATGTTTTAATTAAATAATGTATTGTAGCCCTATACTTGAACTAGGACTGATCACAGTTTCTTGATAGTTAATGCTATAAAGTATTTTGTAGTGGCATTGGAGTATGACATCACCAACACATGTATCCTAACAGCTCTATATGTGGTGCAGACAACCATTGAGTGATTGGTAGCCCCAACAGCTACCCTTCTAGAGGCAAAGGTTTCTAGTCACCATAGCAAAGAAATTAGATAGAAGAGTTGTTACATTCCACATTTGCTGTGAGAAAGGACAAAATGTCACCAGTTAATTGATATTCTCTCCATCTTCAATTTTTTACATTTTCATTTGGGGCAGCTGTTCCTTGTTGTCAAATCAGAATTAGGAAACAGATTCAAGGAAAGCAAAATCAAAACTACAGTATATTGGCTCTCAGTGAGAGAGGCTTTTGTCCCTCAATTTTCTATACGGTACTCCAAATCACATACAGTATACTGTATATGTTCAGAGCACACAGGATTGAGATTCAGGCCCTCCCTAACTCATCTCATAATTGTGACAATATTAGTTATCCCATCCCAGTATTGCAAGACTGATTTACTCTATACAGTACTGTACTGTAATTTATGTTTCCTCTTTATATCTTGGTTATCATAGAATATAATTGACCTGCTTACTGTTCCATTGGTCATATAGTTCCCTAACTTATATACTGCTTGTTTTTATCAGTTGACCGGTACGAGGACATAACCAACCCAGAACGGATAAGAGAGGAACCAAAGTGTGACCGAGATGTAGTCCTGTACGGTTATGTACGTGGGATTCCTTTCCAGCAGTCTCAGGCTGTACATATCCCAGGTAAAACATGCCGCCCTGTCTAGTGCAGCTATCAACAAATATTCTTCCTCAAGTTGAGGCCAGTGAAGGTATCTGGCAACTCTTGTGGTAGTCTACAGGGTACCGTATACTATTATAAAGTTTTTTCTTGGATAGTCTAAGAGATCCAAGACAATTTCAATATTTCCTGGCACATTGATTTAATTTACATTATATTCTGTTTATCCCCCAGGCATAATACATAATGTATTTTTGGGGTTCACCAAGGTATATTTTGTTGTAGATTTAAAGAGCTTGAATTTACACACAAAAATATGTACGAATGAATCTCCAATCTCAAATTTTTACCACACAGTGAAGTGTCAAAATTGAAAAAATATTTTGTAATAGTTTTTGCTAATTTGTTATTATGATAAATATCCTCTAAAACACCTTTTTTTATCTGTTATTACATAAATTGAAGAAACAAATAACATACTGTATGCTTTTTTGTAATAATTAAGTGAAATATAATTATAATAGATAGAAAATGAATGACCAACTTTGGGATATTAAGTGGTTTTGATACATGTTGGGAAAAAATAATTTTGTGGGCTTGAAATGGGGAGTGAATGTGTGTGTGACCCATTTCAATGGGCATTTTATCTCTTGATGTTTTTATTTCTGTGTCTGGAGCTCTCTGGCTAGTACAGTGGTAACGTTCCTGCCTCGCATCAGTGAGGTCAGCAGATGGAGCCTCGCCCAGGCCCAAGAGTTTACAACTGTTTACTGGGGGATTACTGCCATGGCTGGAAGTTGGGCTTGCCTGGCTGATGTTCAGGAGAATCAGAGATAGATACCAGAACCTGCAACTTTAACTTTATAAAAGTTGTAGTAGGTTATGGTGATGATAAGAATATTATCCTCTTCATCACAGTATCTACTGTAGGATATTTCAGTACTGTGTTCAGCAAATTTCATTGCTTTTCTAATTTTCAGGTTGTGGAGACTTCAAGATTAAAGACATGAGCTTCTTACCAGATCCTTGCCCACTGCCAGAACATTTGAAGAAACGTTCCCTCAATGCCAAGGAACGTCTCACCTACGCTCCCATGTCTGGAGTTGGAGGAGTCATGTATGATAAGGATGCTGTTTACATTGATCTAGGGGGATCTCACCACCCTAACAAAGTCAAGGTGAGACTTAACTTAGTCTGATGTATTATACTCACGAGTCATATTCAAGCCTGGACAAAAATTGATTATCTCTTAATTTCTTTGCCCATTTAATTGTATCTTGGTGAAAAAATGTACTGTAATGTTTAGCCTATAAAAACATACCGCACATGTATGTTACTATATCACTCGTAAGATACAGAAGAAATGAGAAAATATTCACTTAAACCCTTGTAATCCTATTTAAATATACGGCAGTACAGTAGGTCATTATTTTCCCAGGGATTCAGTTGATACAGAGTCACCTGGCAAACTGAGGAATAGGGAATAACAACAAAAATAATGGGAAAGTTAAAACATGTCTCTAACTATTGGTATTCAATTCTATTCCTTCATTGTGATCTCTCATATAATGTGATCCCCTGTATACAGTACAATAACTTTTGCATTACAACACAAATGGACTTAGTAAAGTATGCCATGTACTGACTCTTTCACCCCATCACGTAATCCTTAATCAGCCACATGCTTTCACCAAGTTTCAAGCCCACCCTCAGTGTTACTCCATTAAATACACACATGCTGGCAAGTGTACAGTACGTTACTTTCTGTACATATGCATATTGAGAGGTATTTAAGTGTATTTAACTGGCCTTTCAGAGTCAGGTCAAGGAAAGTGATGATGAAGAGGAAGGCGTTCTTCAACCCTTGCTGGACCTTCAGAAGACAACTAATGAAAAGCAAGCACAGAGTCGCATCCAGCTGTTTTCTCACTCAAAGTTTATAGCAAATGAAACAAAATATGCTAATGAAGAAATGGACACAGTAGAGATAACAGACAGGTAAGAAATTGCATACCTGTTGTTTTATAGCATTAACTATGTTATGCCAATCTCTATAATAATAAAATTATTAGTTTTATTATGTACACTTTGAAGTACTGTACTAATTTCTCCCTCCCCACCTCTAATAGCCAAAGTCCTGGCCAGTGGAACAGACCACATCCAACTCCTCTACAATGCTTCACTTTTTCTAACACTTTGAGCAAATGAATCACTGGGGTTGTGGTAGAGGAGTTGGATGTGGTGTGTTCCATGATCTAAAGACTGATTTACATTTTCTCTCAAATTAATCCAAGTTTCCTGGGCTCACCCTCATGATAATTGAAGAGGTAGGTGAGGCTATCCTATAAATAAAATAGTTCCTAATGAAATTAAGGTCAAAATAATTAATTTACAGCAAAAAAAATGTTGTTGATAATGGACCAAGTTTATAATCATTTGTGCTCTTCTTACCTTATTATAGAACTTTGCAAATCACTTCTGTGAGCTTTGCTTATCTAATACATAACAAACAACATAACTCACCTTCCTGCTTCCACATGATCAGTGACACTTGTAGAATATAGACATCCTAAATCCCAGGGCAATGATAATACACACATACCACTTCTTAGCAGCAACAAGCAAGTGGTTGAACCATGGAAGAACTCTTGTGAACTTGATTGTTCACTTCATGGAAACTTGACCCAATGAAGCATTTAATAAGTTCTGAAGCAATGAACTTGAGTCTGAATTTTTCCTATGTGCCATGTCTGTTGAATGAAGCAGTTAAATCTTCCAAATATATTCACATCTTTAATCTTCACTGATATTTGAATGGACTGATGCTGTAATATTGTATTTAGTTCCCTGGCTATATATTATGGCTCAAGTTAAACTGCCAATACTGACTAGATAACATTCTTATTTGTGAAACTTTGAAAATGAGATAGGAGGGGAAAAACAGAATTGAATATCTCTCACTTTATCAACTTTTCTCACAGACTAGGCAAGATTTTTCTTTCCTTTTTTACTAGACATTCTTTATTGGTGGGAACTCTGGCATGTTAAATGTAGATGATTAGAAGTTAAGATTTTCTAGTGTCCTTTATTGGACACTTGGACAAGACACCACACTTTTGAATTTCACATAGATATTTTAGTTGTAAATTATATAATAATTATTTATTTCAGAACCTCATCTGAAGGACTGCCACTATTTGAGACAGTGACTGACAACACTGGCAGAGTTCGAAGAAGAGCATTATTCAATGATAATCTGGAAAATAATGTTGATGAATTAGAAAGTGATGATGATGATGAAGATGGGGAAACAAGTGAAGAAGGTGAGGAAGAGGATATTGAAGAGGAAGAGGAGGAAACAAGTGATGAAGAGGAAGAAGAGGAGGTTAATGACATAATACCACCTAAAAAAAAGTTTAAGGTAATTAACCAACATCAATTATTAATAATTTTCTATCGTCAACTCTTAAAATGGTAAAATACTAAAGCATATTATTTTCGTTTAAACTTTTCCAGCTAGAGTGTATTACTGTACAAGTGAAATATTGTGCAGGTAATACACAAATATATTCATGACTGAAATCAAAGTCATAGATGTTTCTTCCATTTTTGCAATTTTCAGCAACGGTACAAATTTTTCTTTCAGAATGATTCGGGAGTAGAGAGTGATTCCGAGGACTATGACCTTGACTCTGATCTTCTAGACATCCAGCAGCAGAACTTAGCCCTCAAGGTGGACAGTGAAGTCAAAGAACCAGCAGCAGCTAGGAAAATTATGCCTCTCAGTAAAAACAAAGATTCAGATATCGCACAGAAAATTCAAGGAATATTGGAGAAAATAAACACATCACAGCAGAATACTAAGATGCCCTCAACTACAAATAAGTGTAAAATTCTTGAGGATGATGATGATGAAGATGATGATGATGATGAGGAGGAGGAGAATAAAGACAAAGGTTTATCAAATGGTGGAAAGTCCTCCTCAAGTGTTGTACAAGATAAAGGTGAAGAAAGTGAAGGAACAGACAGTAGCACCTCTGATGAAGACGAGGATGAGAAGGGAAAAGAAGAGTATCGTATGGAAATGTTTAAACAAGCCACATCCAATTTTTACAAGAATCAAAGCACAGTATCATTTTTAAGGAAATATATATATGGTGAAAGTGAGTATTATAAAGTTTTGTGTAATCTTATAACATATACTTTCCTGAATTTCCAAACCTCTCCACCTAATTATGAAATTAATGTTTATGATATGGTAATATCTTTGTGATTGGCAAGAGTGACTTTAGAAAGATACTCTCCTTGAAAATTCCTTTTTATCAAGGTCAGTTGAATGCTTACCTATATATTACCAGGAGTTGGAGAAAAATAACGTTTTGTGTTGCACTCCAGCCCAGAGTCCAATTTCATCCCCCTTGGCTGTACAACATTTTTTGGTACCCCATAAATTTGTCTCTTGTAATTTTATTAAAACACTCTGAAAAGTAGTGTAGACATCATAATAAACTAATGTAACAATAAAATGGAACAATATAACTTTATATTTACTATAAGTCAGGAGAGCTGGCTTCATTAGGTTAGGGAGAATTTAAAGGATAAGTCACTGTTGCCACATTAAAGCCACAAACTTCACTACATTTGCCAAAACTCCACATCTCCATCTTTTCTTCCTCTCACTATCCTTTCCCAATGGTGCAGTTCCAAATGTAAATCATGATGTAATTTTATTTCTTACCTAACCTATATTTCATGCAGTTAAAGAAGAGGAAGAAAATAGACTTGAGGAAGAAGAGGAGGATTTTGGAGGACTGTTTCAGCGTACTTCAAAAGTCAGGAAACCTGGTGAACTCTATTCAGTACACGCAGTAATGGACGATACAGACACAAGTCGATACATACCTCCAGTGCTGCAGGAATGGGGAGACAGTGAGGTTAGTCTTACCTTTTTATTTTTCCTTTAATCTTTAGAGCTATGGCTGGCTACAAAAGAAAAATGGATTAAATGGTTTCTCTTATCTATAAACAGTCAATTTGTGCACCCAGGAGAGGCAAAGGGCCTAGGAAGGGAAAACTCTGGGTTTTTTAAAAATAGTATACATTATTTTTAGACAGCAGTAAATGAGGCCATCTGATCCCATTTCTCTCAGTTTCTGGTGTCTGTCATCTCCCCTCCTGTATCACTAGATCACTAAGCTGTGTGCAAAGGTAAAAATAAATAACTCATACCACAAAGCAGATTTTTTATCTTATTATCACATTGCATAGTTTCCTCAACCTCTTTGCTCCATCACTTTCCTAAATGAGTCCCAACCCAACTCCTTGGAAGGTTGACACAGTAGTAGTGTTGGTGTCAAACAGAACAGTATTGACATGCAAGGGTTTGGGTACACAGAATTATGCATCTTACATCTGGTGTTTATTTGCATGATAAAATGTTTACATGTATTATTAGGGCATCACAGCAGTAATATTTATACATGTATATATATGCCTTTGACAGGTGCGTGTCACAGTGATGGACTGTTTTGTGACGGGAGATTGGAAGGACAGAGATGCCCAAACATTACTGAAGATGGATGATGAGGACAATTTGTATGGAGACTTTGAAGACCTAGAGAATGGTTCTAAGTTTTCAGCACAGACAGATCAAAAGCAGCAAGAAGAGGAAAACAAAGAAGGTACTGTATGTTCTTCACAATCCACTTGTACATTACACACAACCTTCTCCTTCCCTCCCTCCCTCCCTTGCCTTACAGTATTATTAAAAACAGCGTTCACACACCTCTGCTTAACTCACCACTAATTATTTTAGATCCCTTTCACTGATAGCCAATAGCTGTTGCTAATCGCAAAACCCACCTTTGGTATAAATTTAGTGAAAATCCTTATATAACTTTTTGTGTAATCCTTCAAGTGTGCAAACAAATCCAATCATAACCTCTTGATGGAGGCAATAAATCTGTGAAACAAATTACATCTTCCTCAAACAAATTTTAAGTGTATCTTTTCATAACTACAGGCAAAGATGAGGTACAGGAACCTAAGAAAGAAAAATCTGCCAAAGAAAAGCTGTTGGAAAAGAAGCGTCGACTGAAGGAAATGTTTGACTCTGAGTATGATGACAAAGGTAGTGACCATTTTGATAACCTCAAAGCAGAAATGAGTCAACAAGCCCAGGTGAGAAACTTGAGTGTTATGTTACCATACCTATGACAGTATCTGTGATGCAGTATAATATGCTTAAAGTGCTATATAATGTTTTGTGTTTAATTCTACTCTCATGTGTTTGTTATAGATTATTTTATAAACAAATTTAGTACAGTAATGATATTTCCTGTAACTTTGTTTCCCCTTTAGTTAAGCAGAGGGATTAAGAGATCAGATTTCTGCAAGTGCCATAAGTGATATTGTATTATCAGAAGAGTTGGTGAGTAATGGGAAGGGAGACTTCAATAGTAACAGAGGATGCGTAAATCATGTGTTTGCTGGGTATTTTATTCCTCTCCCTATATATTTCTTACATGATTTTTTTCTATCTCTTGGAGCCCCACACTCTTTGAAAAAAGAGGAACTGGGGTATTGATGAAGAAGCTAAAAAATACATTAAATAATCAAGTTTCTCTGCTTTCCTTTACTTGTTTAGTTGAACCGTGCCGAGTTTGAGGGCCTTGATGATCAACTGAGGGTGCAATATGAAGGTTTCCGGCCAGGACTCTATGTACGCATGGAGTTCTCAAACTTTCCTTGTGAATTTATCACAAACTTTGATGCCAGTTACCCAGTGATTGTGGGTGGCCTCCTGGAAAATGAAACCAACATGGGATTTATAAGGGTAAGTTGTACGAATAATAAGAAAGCAGTATAAATATTATTTCACAATTCCTCCTACTCAAGTATTTCTTAACTACAGAAGAATATTATTTTATTGGAGCCGATATAATGTTTTCAATGTAGTAGCTTTCAGCAAGTGCAGAAAATTTTATTTGTATTTAATGAGGTGTAGTGAGTAGCACTTATCACTTGCATTAGAGAGTGGGACAGGAAAGGGGTGAGTCTTACTAGCTTAACAAGTGTTACAAACTCTAGTGAGGGAGGAGGTTTACACTGAGAGAATTCAGAAGAACAGTGTCATTATATCATCACATTACTTGTAAGGTCACTTTTATCTACAGGTTCGCATCAAGGTGCATCGATGGTACCCCAAGATTCTCAAGAACCGTGATCCTTTAATACTCTCTCTAGGCTGGAGAAGATTTCAGTCCCCCATATACTATGCCAAAAGAGAGGATAACTTTCGACTACGCTCTCTGAAGTATGCTCGAAAATACCTGCACGTAGAGGCCATGTTGTGGGGACCAGTTACTCAAGTCAACACTGGATTTGTGGCTCTCCAGAATATCACTGATAGAGTTGTAAGTATTCCAGAGACGCTGTCATGTCAATAACACCATGCTTATTTGCCAGAAAATTCCACTAATAATCCCTCGGTACTGTATTTTATGGACCTCATTCAATAGTACAGTACTACTGTATTCTGTAGATGCACTAAAAGAATGTCATTCTAATCTTTGAAATATTTAATCATGTTTAAAAAGTAGAATTATTAAGGCACAATTTTAATTGCAGTAAACCTTAGATATATCAAACTAATTTGGGGAAATGTGAGACCATTAACACCGGAAAAACGGGGAACAATGTTGAGATGCTAGAGCAACACTCCACATGTACTGAGTTCTGGATGTAGAGTGAAATGAACAATATTATACAGCCACATGAATGGCCACCACCACCACCATCACCACCCCAGACCAGTGATCACACATTGCACTTGTCAGACACATATGCATTTTTCAAACAGTACTGTATTTTGAAATTTATGGAGATTGTTCAGTAGCCTCAAAGAGGTTAACAAATCCAATATTTGCTGTAATAAGGTTTGAAATATTGAGAGTTTACTATACAGGTATTGGTCATTTGAGCATCAGAAAATGAAAGCTATTGGTGATTCTGTACAGTATAGACAGAATATACTGTTGTGGCCAAGATGGACAGTTACACTAAAACATAAACTGAATAAGGTTCATTAATCTTATGAATTCATTTCAAAAGAGGTCTACTACCCATATGTAATAAAATTGTTACTGTATTAAGCCAGAACAACCAACTAGAACAAGACCTACAAACCTCAGGCCAGTGATATTTAGAGTTAAAAGAGCCACAATATTGAGCTGCAAACCTGAGTTAAGTAGATTATTGTATCTCAATGATACTTATAACTAAATAATCATGTTGAACAAGAAGCCATGGTAGGTACATAATAGTATATCTTAACAGTAAAATATCTAATACACTTACTTTCCTCATACAGCCAGAATTTCGGATTGCTGCCAATGGTGTAGTGCTTGAAACAGATAAGAGCTCAAAAATAGTTAAGAAGTTGAAGTTCATAGGAACACCAGAAAAAATACTGAAGAAAACTGCTTTCATTAAGGTATGGTATATGTTACTAAGTTTTCTTGTTTTGCTTGTTACATATTGGTAGATTTTGGTAGTTTCATTTATATAACCTGTAATATACACTTAATGCTTTTATTATTTTATTTTTTAGAATCCTCACCTTTGTATGATAATCTTCTTACACTTACTTTACTCACTTCATAAAAGGATGTTCCATAACTAATTTCGATTCCATTTTGAAGACAATATATCTTAGTGTACAAAGTATACCATATGTAAAGTAAATCTCACCTCGCCGTATTATGCACAAAACTTCCTTTTGACCTACGGTATTAATTCATATTTACAACTTAAAATTTCTCTTAAAAATAGGTAAAGAAAATAACAATTCAATTTGTAGAGAGGTAAGTAGGAAAGATGGAAAGATAAGAAAGAAGAGGGAGGATGGAGATTTTATGGATAGGTAGACAGATTGATAGAAGAAATAGCATGGTTAATGGCATAATGTGTTTTTACATTTCAGGACATGTTTAATTCAGAAACAGAAGTTGCAAAGTTTGTAGGAGCCAAAGTTCAGACTCAGTCAGGTATCCGTGGAATCATCAAGAAGTTCAAAGGACGGAATGGATTGTATCGAGCAACATTTGAAGACATGATTAAAATGAGTGGTAAGATTTTAGAATACTCTAGCTACAAAATCATTCTGCATTGAATTATCATACTGTACTTGACATATTATACTTACATGTTTATCTTCACAGCAGTTTTTACTACTTATACAGTACTTGAATATTTTTCCAGGTAATGACCAACAGTTAAATGGCTCAGAGTAAAGATGTTTACAGGTAAATGTCTATATTACAATTGTGATGATAATTTTCAAAATTATTTACAAAATGTTGTATTAATATTGTACCGATGTTATTTGGTCCTAATCAGATGTTGTGGTACTGAAGACATGGGTACCCCTGGAGCTGGCCAAGCATTGCTTCCCTGTGCGATCCCTTCTACTGCCATCTAATGAGAAGGCAGCCTGGCAGGGCATGAGAACTGTAGCACAGATAAAGAAAGATAAGGGCATAAAAGCTTTGCCTAATCCAGATTCATTTTACACGGTAAGATAGTGAAAAGGAAAGAAGGTATAAGATAAAACCAATGACCTACATGACCTGGAGAAATTGTCAGAATGCATGAATCAACTCAAATAATTCAGTCATCCTTGAACAAATACCAGAAAATTCCACCCCGATGCCTTTGGTTTGAAATTGAAGGTAGAAAGAGTAGGATATTGAGAAAGGATTGCAAATACAGGTACTAAGTCTGTCAGTCATTCCTCTTCTCCTTCATACCATCTCTCTGTTACTTTATTCCTCCATCCCACATCATCAGTGATTGACACATTTAAAACCACATGGAAATTTTATAGTATAGTTTGTAATACAGTATTATGCATTCCTTCCTCAGGATATTACTTCTCGTCGTGAGTACATCCCTCTGCCATTGAGGGTGCCTAAAGATCTACAGAAATCACTTCCTTATCATCTTAAACCCAAAGTAACACCTAAGGCCCAGAAGGAGCAGCGAGTGGTAGTGGTCAAGAACCCGGAAGAAGTTCAGGTACTGTACCTATATTCTCGTACTTTTCTATGGGTATTATCAATTGTTGTTGCTCTAGTTTCCTATTATTAATTAATTAATTATTCATAATAATGATGAGAAAGTAGCACCAGACCAGTAAGGCCTTATGGTATTAAGATAATATAAAAGGGGAAATGTACAACTGAATGAATAAAGATCGTAAAAATGGAAGTCAACTCTGGAGGCAATGAGGCTAAGTTACCCCAAGACTCCTACTTGTAGATCTGGTAGTATATGATTTTTGCATTATTGTATGTTTTTTATTTTTGTTTTTTTGGACTATGGTAAAATGTGTAAATCTGATATTAATCCTCAATAACATTCTCCAGATGGATACCTTCATGAAGAGGTTGAAAGTAATGATGGAAGACAGAATTGAGAAGGAAGAGAGAGATAAAGTTAAGAAGAAACAGAAGTTCCAGAAGGACATAGCAGAACGAGAACACATGCGTCTGGTGAGAGAGAAGCGTAAGAAAGCTGCCATTTGTAAATATAAGGGTAAAAAGTCTGGATCAAAGAGTGTAGTGTGAACCTGAAAATTAGAGTCAGCATGGTCATATTGAGTCATTGTTATATATTCTTCCATGGATGGTATGATTTGTTCTTGTAGCTAATCTTAATGCTCATTTGTTATGAATGATTGTATATTTAATTATTGAATAAAATATTTTCTTCAACCTTGTTAACTTTTATATTCCAACATTGCATTCTTATTATCCTGTCTCCCTATATTTATTCACCAGTGAAGAAAAAGTCCAGTCACTTTATAAAAGACTACAGTAGGTCAGATAAATTGGATAAAAATGGATGTAGAGACAGGACAACACAAACACCTTATTTCCTGCATGTTAAAACTACTATAAATAGTACATAGGTAAATACACACACCACTTCTAAACATCCAGTTGGCCACAGAAATGCACATGACATATACAGTGGAGTGACATTAATTGAAAAAGTGAGGGAATATGGGATTTCCGGCATCCTAAATACCTCAAGAAATTGGAGGCTCCTGGAGGACATAATTTTATGCAATCCATGTGTGATAGGAAGCAGCAGAACTTGCCAACTGATCTGCTCCAGGTTCCAGGTATTTGAAGTCCAGTATAGGCAGGAAATAGTATCAATGTGATAGGCCTTTAATCCTCACATGATGGGCAAGTAAATCAGAAAAATTCTTGCACCATAGGAGGCAAAATATGACAAAACCCTATATTCAACTGACCTGAATACTTTAGTTAAAAATTTGAATGTAAAACTGAACTGTGAATCATATAGTACTTACCCTAAGCTTTCCAATGTGCCCTCATACAGAAGGATAGGACATGTGGATGAAGTACAGGGATGATATGAAGTTGAATGTTTCTGCAGGCAGTAGAGGTGTGGAGTACTGTAGAGGTATGGAGGGGACAAGGGGATGGTAGTTGACTCAGTGCTTGGTAGTGAGCATAGTGGCCGTCCAGTTGCTGTCGTATTTCCTTTCTTTCTAGTCTACATAAGCATTTGTCAAGTTTTATAGTCAATATTTTAGGTCTCGTAAAGCACATCCAAAGGAGATGGGACCAGAGCTTACTGGACCAGGGAGTCTGGGGACCTCTGACTACCAGGGAGATTGGGGGGGGAAGGTCTTTGATCCCACAGCCAGTGCAAAAGGTACAAATAGGGCTGCACCTTCCAGGAGACCAGCCCTGAATGGACCATAAGGAGAGAATGAGTATAGACTGCTGCATGCAAAGGGATAATGCATCCCCGTGTGCTGGCAGTCCACACAGCAGAGAGAAAAAAAAAGAAGTTGCAGTACACCTTGCATGGATTTTTATTCCATGTGGGCAGATCTCATCAAATCCACTAGAGTGACCAGATCCTACAACAATCTTTATTCTAGCCCTGTGGGGGATAACTAATATTCACAAAGAATAAAGTCAGCCTCACTGTACCATATACTACATTGTTCCTGTCTTCCATCCTTCTTTATCTCTTCACCACATTACCTGCAACTTAGCCCTCCAACACTTCTCTCCAAATATACTCCCTTCCACACTCTCAATCTCTATCCTATTCCTTCTCTCCCACCCATTCATCCATACTTCCTTTCTTCCATTCTGCATTCCCATTTTCCCTCCTCTCCACCTACATATCCTTCTTCTTCCCCCTCTCCCTCCACTATCCTATCCTTCTCCCACCCTCCCTCCTTGCCACTGTGCTTACATGGACTGGGGTGGTGTAAGGAAGACGGGAAGTAGGGAGAAGATTGAAAGATGTGTGAACTCCTTTATTGTAAATTAATTACTGTATGGTGCATTCTTTTAACACGTCACGTTCCTTTCTGACGAGTAAATGTAGTCTTTCTTATAACCTACCTACTGTATACAGTATTATGAAATTTCTTTTGTACAGTAATGTTAATGAGATTTATCATTTAAAATGCTTTGATTTTTCACCAGTAAAAGTAAGATAACGGAGATCAAAGGAGTGACCAGTGCTAACCAAAGGATAACTGACATTTATATTTAGCGATGGTTTTACCAGACTAGTTTTGCGTTCATTGTGAATATTAATACCCATACTGTACATGATAATCTTCCTTCCCTTATGTTAACTGATAACTCAGGCTTGTTTTCAAAAGGTTTTAATATATTAAAACAAGAATGTACTAAAACATACATAGCTATTCAAATTCATATCTGCAATAACAATACGCATCAATTTTTGATAAATGGAATGAGAATTCACTCTGATATTAATATAGATCAACTGAAACTTTAAGAATCAGCCACTATCATTAACTTCTGATGTTAGTCAAGCTTCCAAAACTAAAATTAGTTAGGTCAAACTGATAATATGCAATGCCTGCCATTCATTATTAAGAAAGGAAATATTTTAGTTAAAAGATTAATATGTTTATATAAGTTTCTTATAACTACAGTATATATATATTGTACTTCTCTAAATATATAATAAAAACACTATCAATACAAACAAGAACTATTGGTGCTGCACAATTAAATGATTTACTGTACTTAAGATACGCTCAAGTCAGTAATAAAACTCACAAACCATAACATAATTTTCACAGAGTAATAAATAAGTGACATCTAATTAGCAATAAACACAGACTACACTTATGCCAGAACATAATGATTAAATTCATATACAATCACTCTATGCCCAGAGTGTAACATAATTTCATTTTTCTTAAATCTTTTCCTACTGGTACTGTTTATCTTTTATACTGCATGGCTTATAAAATATCTTATAAATACTGTACTCTGTTTTGCTAAATGTGAAGGCTGAATCATACTGCCAATATTTCAACCAGTTACATGGCAATATAGTCAATATAAAATATTACTTCCTTAGCCAGCCAGTCATTATTAGTCTAATAAAGAACATCTGTCAACATTCTAAAAATACATGTATGTCCAGATTAATGTTATCAAGGAACTGTCCATATTTCATATTTGATTATAATGTATGTATATGAAATTAAACTACATATTCCACTTTTAATTTCAAGTAGCTAACAACTGTTTATCTGGTGTCATAACTGTGGTAGGATTACTGAGCTCAGGTACTGTCATCCATTCGTAGTTGTTGGATGCCTCTGGACACTGTTTCTAATTCTCTTGGTTTGGAGGTGAGAATCAGACCTTCATCCATGGAAGCAGACAAGTTTTCCATGCTTCGAGATCTAACTAATATGTGGTTTGCACAACTGCTATTTTTACTACTATTACTCGACTTAACACTACTATAACCGCTGCCATTTTTGTTTTTACTAGTTCCACTACTAAGACTTGTTGTTCGAAGTCTGTAAGACCCACTTGGGTTTCCTGAAGCTTCACTGATACTAGGTGGAGCAGTATTGCTGTCATAAGGATGAGTTCTCAGTCGTCTTCTTCGTGCAAAACAACATTTGTACACTCGCTTAGCTGAGCGGTCAACAATTCCATGACATGGTAATTCATAACCAGCAGTAAAGCTTGTAATAAAAGCAGAGTTCATTTTTAGTATTTGAAAGCCTCCAATATTAGTGTTTTCCTTCTCTGTGGAGTGTGATGATCCAGAGCTTTTAGAGTTTCTTTGATTGTCCCAACGAGATGTTGAAGGTCCTGCCTGGTCCACATTCAGTTTCTCCATGCTGTCCCTCAGGCACTCATGTAAGTACTCCTTTCGACTTGCCGTAGTGGTACTTAACATACCTAGAAATATTTAAGTAATGCAAAACTTCACCGACATTATGAAACCTTGTCTTTTAATACATTAGTGTTTCCTTTTTTGAGTATCGTCATCATCAAAAAACAAAGTTTCCTTCTTTGAGAGAAATGTAAAATTCAAATCCAATCAGTTTTAGAAATAAAGATAAAGTTTTGCATGTTGGCTACCAAAACATTATATAGAGTACAATACTTACCCAGATCATCCAGAGCCTTATTGATACGAATTACTTCGTACACTTCTCCAACACCTTCACTGTTCATGGTGCAGCCTGCAAAGAAATTATTAAAAGAAACATTAATAGTCACCAACAAAATGTTACACATTACCAGTATTATATTTATCACAATTATATTTTGGCATCACTGAGTGTATTGTCCAGTTACAGTAGTATCTGTTTTACCAATTACCTCCATGTCCAGCACACAACCTACTGTATGCCAAATATATGTAATTCAACAATCTTATCTTAAATTTTAGTAACTTGCTTCCAACCTTTGGCCTAATATACCACACAAGTTATTGACACAGGTAAGCACAAAGATACGGTGGTCACTCCAGATTATTCAAAACTATTACAAAGTACCAGAGGCTAACAAATATAAAATCTGATAAATTCCAAAGTATAGGTATCTATATTTTTACAGTTTTGTGTATTTATGAAACAGAACACTTTTATTTAGCATCTATCTTTTCTCTTTTTCTGATACTAATCAAGCCAAATCTTCACAAAGATACCAAACCTATTGAAATTCCATATAGTATTAATCTGTAATCATATTCTGAATAATGAGGTTGAATAATATTCTCAAACATCAAACCTAAGGCAATATATGGCCGCTTGTCCATAAAGTCTTTTCGACTCCTTTTCAGAATGCAATATTTTATAGTTTTTTTTTTTATGAATCTGTTGTTCAAATCCATTGCAAATGAGTGTTTTGAAGTCAGAGTTGCAGTGTTTTGAATGGGTGGACAGAGCGAATACAAGTCTTATTACATGTGGGGTAACTCTCCGACGTAAAAAATCTAAACTGGCTTTGTTATTCTCAAAACATCACAAATTTAGACCATACTAAGACTATTTTCATCTATGGCATTTCCTCTGCAAAATATGGCCCATTTCCAAGATAGGGCATATTCAAATGGGGCATTTTGAAATTAGCCAGACTTGACCTTACCTAACCTAACCTAGACCACAGAAGACTACTGGGGCCTAACTTGGGCAAACTACTGGGACCTAACCTGGGTAAACTACTGGGAAATAACTATGATTAAGTACAGGAAATGACTGGGGCAAAATACTGGGACCCAGCCAGATCTGGCAACACAGATACAAAATGGTAATTCTTTCAATAAATACCCTGAAGAATATGTTCAGGGAAAGACAGACAGACTCGGTACCAAGGGAAGACATTGTAATGAGTTTGCAAATGAGGCGCATTAATCAAGCACACTGATTGTCTGTCCGTGTACAATAATACACAACCAGTGGGATAGAAATATCACAGTGGACTGGATATGGTTACTGTACACTCCACGGATAAAGAAAAATTGAATCAATTAAAGGACAAGTTAGTTATAATATGAAAGCTATGAATTTGCAATGGAAATAACCTATGAGGAAATGACATATTTGTACTGAGAAATGTATCTAACAGAATATAATAGATGGTAGTAATTATGGACAAGCACTCGTATAATACCAAACCAAATTCAGGGATACATATCCTTCATGGCGACCAACTCGATAGTTAGCCATTCAAAATAATCATTAGTCCTGTGGCAATAATATTCAAGGTATTTAACTCCAAACATCCACATTCTTTGCACAGGAACATAAGATGCTTTAGAAGACCAGCCAGTATGTATACAAAATCATACTTTATTGTAACACTTCAAAATATCGAGTACCGAGCAATGGAGTAAACTTAACTTCAACTTAATTACATTCTCTTACCTAAATACTGTACAAACTTCTCAGTATTTCCTTTCTCAAGACGTGTCATCCATTCCTTCGAGGGTCCCTGTCACTTTGGCTTGTGTGGTCACTGTAAATTAGATATGACAGAAGTAAATAAGTGACAGGTGAGCTGGAGGCCAAGTGACAGAAAGACCGAGTGAGCTGGAGGACGGAACCAACCTCTCTGTTCACTTTTTTTATTTTGTATTTTTACACCATTATATTCCATTTATAATAGTTCAATACCACCCTCTACCGATAGAATGATCCTCTATGTAGTATTTAAAATGACTATGTGATATCCAACCAACCCGTGAGCTAAATGAAAGGGAAGAAATGGTTCAAGGCCACTATATCAATCAGCTGTGAGAGTAAACAACATGGAGTAAACAACAACCCAGAAGGGGGCGCGTCCATATACCCGCCAAATTTGACTTTATATAAAATTAATGATCACTAATTTAAATGTAACTAATGCATGTAATTGGTGGTCTAAGTACAGTATTTTTCATTTTTTTAAACCAGCCCAAATTTGACATTATATTTTAATGAACACCAATTTAAATGTAACTAATGCATGTGGTATAAGTACAGTATTTTATTTTTTCATTTAATGTTTTTCTCATTCCCGCCAAAGTTGACGTTATATTTCATGTCCATCCAATTTTTTTTTTATCCATCCTTAACTGTAAAATTTCTAACACCCTACTTTTCAAGATCTATCCAATTATCAGCACTTTTTCCGTCATGGCCGCTCTATTGACGATCTTTTATTCATCCTCTCTGATTCATTACCAAAAAAGAATAGATTTCAGCACAAAGCTTTAATAACTTTCAAACTACTGTCATAATTTTTATGCTTCCCCCTGCACCTGTTCTCCAATTTCCTTTCTGGCCTTTTTATAGCTAGGAAAGGCCCAAGGCTATCAACTGCGGTAGGCCTACTCCTCAGCAATGTCATACCACTTTTTATCCTTTGTTCACAATGTTCGTCAAATCTTTACTGTGCTATGCTATCTATCAAGAGCTCCTGAAACCTCATCCCCTACTCCAGAAGATTCCAGTTCTCCCTGTTCATATTCATCCACACTTTACCCTCTTGACCACCTCACACTCAACACCAACTGGCAATACATCCAGACCATATCTCTCATTGCTCTCACCAACCTAGTTAATTATCATGAGATGGTTCAAGTCCTTGGAAGCTAGCAGCCAGTCTCTTACATATTATTATCTTAAGATTGTGTAGTTAACTTGGAACTTTCAGTCACATGACGATACCTGCTAAATAGTGAAGATGCATGTGCTGTAGCAAAGATGTGTGTGGTTGTGAAGATATGTGGTAGTAGCAGATGAGGGGGTAGAAGCCCCAAGTGGTGGGTAGGAGTTGGTTTCACAGAGCAGCAGCACATTCCCTACTAACATTAGACATGCTATGTACCCTACTAATATTACCTGATAGCAAAGTAGACTGAGTATACAGGCTGTGCTTCCCACACTGCACTGCCAGTATTGGTGTTTAGCCCTTAGTTTCTCAAGAACAGTTAAAGTACACAGTGTCCTCATACCCACCAGGAGGGAAAGCAAGATCTATTGTTACCATAATAACAATACCATCATTGTAATTTATTTGGTACATTTACAACTAAATTACTGATATAATACATTGTAAACTCTGAATCTAAGCGCTATACAGTATTATTAACTATATTGTTCACATATATTTAGGCAATGTAAGACTCCAGTGGCCATGCGGTCATGAAGGTACAGTCGGCAGCAAAAGTCCTGTCAGTATATGTGCCAAATCATAAAGTTCAGTGTGGAAATATAATGTTCATAGGCTCATAAACTCAAGAACCAAAGATGTTTATTCAATTCACCCCTGGATATTATAATTTTTAAGAAGTGCTGAGAGAGGCAACCGGAGTTTGGTACGGACTACACATAATCATAATCTTCTTAGTCGACCCATAGTTTTTGCAAATATTTACACAAAAGGCTGTTACAATGATGAATCAAGCTATCCTACTCAAGAGTGTACAGGATTGGCTACTTTTCTTAAATAATTAATCAAAGGAGTACAGCTGACCCATTCCCAATAGTGGTATGGCATGACTGAAAACCTTCTGGCTATTTTTAAGAGCCTTGAACCTATATCATCATCATCAATACCCCATTTCCAATTTTAGCCATGTTTACTGAAAGCAAAGAGGCTATATAGTGTCAACAGTAGTAAAATCCAATAATAAAGACTGACATAAGATATTATTTAGTAATCAGCAGCATTAGCAGCCAGGTAATCCTTTCTTCCAATGCCTGCTGCTTGTTTGTTCTGCATTGCCTCCAGACGTGGACAAGCAGTGATGCGATGACCAAGGCCACCACAGTATGAACATCCACGCTCCTCCCCTCCCACATCTTCGAGGGCAGCCAGTAGGTCCTCTTCCCCACCTCCAATCATTGTTAGGAAAGGAGGAACCTGTCATAAAAAACAACAATTTTCAGTATTATAAACACAATCATAGGTACCATACGTATTGCATTTTCCATTAATTGTGATTTACAGTTGTATTATCAAAAGTCTGGACTGTAGGAAGATCTCATGATTCTTTTTCTTGCATAGTTTTGCCCCATTTTTTGTCAGAAAATGTGGGAAGCTCTCTGACAATTAATCTTAATGATGCTTTGTTAAAAATCTCTTCAATTTTGTACTTATATAATAAAAGAATGTATATTTGTATCATCAACAATATTCCCACTTACCATCCCTGAGTGGTAAGTGTTAACTTTTTCTGCCTTTTCCTCACCAAGAAGGAATCATAGGTTTGATAACAATGAACAATATAAATTTTGAACAAACTTCCTTTACTACTAATCACCAAGTGGTAAAGATGTCAATAATCATAAACTTAAAAATAAGAAAAGTGGCAATATTTTCAGAAAGGAATGTTTCCATAAAATAAAATGTATATATATCTGATGAGTTCATAATGAAGTCTAGTGCTATTACAGATCTGGTTGAATTTTAATCATGCCAGTTATGTTGTGAGTAAAAACAGCAAATTAAAAACACCCAACCAACCTACCTTTTGTGAGGCTTCAATCAAAAGATGCTTGAGGTCCAGCAAGACAGATTCATCATTAGCCTTGTTGACAAAGGTGGTGGCAACACCCTGCTGGCCAGAACGACCTGTTCTGCCAATACGATGGACATAATTTTCTATGTCATCTGGCATGTCATAGTTGATAACATGCTTAATTCCTGGGAAATCAAGACCCTTAGAGGCCACATCAGTAGCCACTAATACATCCTTGTCACCTCTCTGGAAATAATAACAAAGATAAAGTTTTACTATACTGTGAATAAAAACAATTGACTTATTGTTATTGGCACTGAACAAACATTATGTTTACTTTATTAATAGATAATGTATTTCTCTTCCCTGTCATTTAATCCTTTCTGCTTTTCTAAAATTAATTGCATCCAAGATTCAAATGAAAATAAAGTGGTACAATGTTCATCAATCATCTGGAATGTTAACCTGGAAGGCTTGGACTGCAGCTGATCGCTCCTCTTGGTCCTTGCCTCCATGGATGGCAGCAGCTGTGACGCCCTTCAATAGTAAATACTCCTGGATCAAATCAACGTCTTGTTTCTTCTCAGCAAAGATGAGCACAGGAGGAGGAGTCTTGTCCAAGCAAGTCAGGATGTGGGTCACTTTGGCTTCCTGAAGAAAGAGAAGATCTGTAATTACGTCCTGGCAATAACCATGAATGAAGTGTCATGTTCTAAATTATTTACGTGTTGAAATGAGCCTATACTTTTTTACAATGAATATTTTTATATACAAAGACTATCAGCAACTTAGGTAATGTTACCCTGAACATTTCTCGAAATACCTTAAACATCATCATTATTTCCTGTTCCTAAAAGATTTTCTCATAATTATTTTTAATGCAGTACTGAGGAAAGTGATGAAGGGCTCAAGAGTTTGGTGGTAGAGGTATTCTCTCCATTTCCTCTTCCACCACCACTGAAGTTACAGAGTCAGTATACTCTCCATGTTTCTATCAAGGCACACTCTATCATAAATAAGCCATATTTTACCTGCTTGACATACTCCACTTCCTGCACCACACACATAGAAGCAGCTCCTGCTCGGCCTACATTTACTGTTACTGGTTTCACTAGAGCAGACCGAGCAAAGTTCTGGATCTTCTTTGGCATGGTTGCAGAGAAGAGTAAGGTCTGTCTCTGTGCCTTGAAGTAGGAATATATTGTACGCACGTCCTCCTCGAAGCCCATGTCAATCATCCTATCAGCCTCATCCATTACTAAATATCTGTTACAAAGTAAAATGTCATTATTAACAGTACGGTATTTCACACTTATAATTTTCTTAACCTGAGGTTAACCAAAGTTACACTGTGTTTCAACATTAACAAATTTGTCAAAGTACAATTCCTATAATCATATCATCCCACCTGCAGACATCAAGGCGTACCATCTTCTTGTCAAGCATGTCAATGAGGCGACCAGGAGTGCAAACCATGATGTGGACACCTCTATGGAAGATAGCAAACAGATAAATTTAAGTCATAAATGAAGTGCTTGAATTAGTGGGAAATTGAGACAGTCACAATCACAAATCAAGTGGCAAAACAATCACAGATACTAAATACAAAACATCACAAATTTAAAATAGCAGACTCCTTCACTTCCACGGTTATCATTCCACCGTTGTCAATATATGGACCCTATAAGGTATAGTACAAATCAGGGGGAGGGTGATGAAGGGGTGAGAGCTTGGGAATGGTGTAGTGTTTTATGAAGGCACAGTATAAATGTATTGCAAATTATACATAACATTATATTTGGTAAGTTTAAGAGTCACAGAAATGGAGAAAACTATTTTTTCCCAACTTATATAATAATACCTGTACAGTATATATATATATCAAGCACAAGTTAGTTTGCTTCATCCATTCTTATTCCTCACTTTCTAACAGTCACTCACCATATCGTACCATCTTTTCCTTGGCCTCCCCCTTTTTCTTTGCCCCTTAAAATCACTTTCATACACTTTTATTGCCTCTTTGTAATTTTCATTCACTCCACATGCTCATTCTTAATTATGGAAAATATATTGATAGGTAAGTGATATTGGTGATCACATACTGCTTGATGATGTGAAGGGCAGTCGCTACAGGTTCTCCTCCAATGGCCAGGCATGTGCGGAGCTCCGGGAAATCATCTGCTTCAATAAACTTGCAGACGTATTCAATGTTGTCTTTGATTTGCTTCGCCAGTTCCCTTGATGGTACAATGATGAGTCCTGAAAAACAATATCTCACTCAATTCCATCGCCACTTACTTGAACTATTAGGAACATAGTTTTAGAACAGATTTCCACAGAACTAACAAGCTGAAGAAAGGACTCACAAAATATAATGATTCCAAATGACACATAACTTCAGTTTTACTCTAAATATATACAGTACTGTATTATCTTCTTTCTATTACAGGCAAGTACTGGTCTATTTTTCTACTTTACATTCCAGTATTTTGAATAGCAGTTATACTGATAAAATAATTTCCAATACACTATACAGTATGTTGGGAAATTAAGGAATACTATACAGTATCGGTACAGTATATGTATCATAAAACTACTTACCATACGGCCCTTCATTGGTCATGAAAGGCATTTTTTTCTCTTGTTCTATACAAAACATTATGATGGGTAGGATGAACACCATACTCTTACCACTCCCAGTAAAGGCAATACCAATCATATCTCGACCTTTTAATGCAGCTGGTATACCCTGCATCTGAAAAATCAAATATATTGAACAACATTGTTACAAATTTAATCAGATTTCATTACTATTTATAATCAATATAGGCTATAGCACATACAGTACATTGGTAACTTTAGTTAGGCCTAATGTTACTCAATACAGGGACACTCTTAAGATTAAGTGGTTCATATCAATAGATCACAAATAACTCTATATATCACTGTAAATTATACATGGTTCTAGTTCATGTATACAAAATGAGTTACAGTACCACAATCAAGGACATACCATAACAAAATACAGAAATGCATAGAACAACAACAATTGAGAGAGTATGGTACGGTACCTGGATTGGTGATGGTTTTTCAATTCCCTTTTTCTGCAAAGCTTTGAGGATACATCGAGGAAACTTCATGTCAGCAAAGGATTTGAGAGGCGGAGGAACATCTTCACCTTCAACCAAGATCCTGGAAAAGAATTTAGTAAGCAAATACACTATCTTTCTGCACTATCAATACACTAGGGCCCAGTGGAGCTGACTTTATTCTCTGTGAATATTAGTTATACCTGTACTGCACAAAACTTATTGTAAATAAAATTGCTGATGACATTCTTCCTATACGTTTAGTCTATTCCAGCCCATTCCAATATATTTTACAAACAGTGCAATGTATTTCTTACTTGTACTTGGCACGGACACGGTTATGTCGTTTGGAGTCCATTGCCAGAACACGACGGGGTGGCCTCCATGCGGTCACTACAGGATCTTCATACTGTACACCTCGAGCCAACTCTGACACACCCATCAGTGCACGCTTCTCAGCCACTGCCTCCAAAAGTCGTTTCTCCTCACGACGCTGTTTCTCAAGCTCTGACTCCTTTCTTGCTGTTGCCGCACAAAACATGAACATTACATTATGATAAGCCATATGGAAGATGCTATAAAGTTCACAGTACCGTACTGGGTGTAAAACATTACATAAGGTAATTAAAGCACTATGTTAATCAGTAGGAGAGCTTGATTATTGTGAAACTATGGCAAATATAAATTAATATCAGATATCAGAGTTCATGTAGCACTCTTATAATTTCTGTATCTCCTACCGAATTAAAATAGACTTATATCCAACAGGAGCTTTAGGTCCATTGGGATAATTTGATACACAGGCCTTCATATAAAGAAAAACACCCCAATGGCTTACCTTCTGCTATCTTCTTGAGTTCTGTGTGTTGGTCTAACAAAGAAATGTTATTTTTACGAGCCAGTTCTTGGACATCTTCCTCTCCAGGACCTCCTTCTTTCTCTTGACCACTGAGTCCACCACTCTCTTCATCTTCCTGATTATCATTGAGAATATAAATACAAAAAATATATAATTATAGTACAGTATTAAGAATTCATTTAAGGTTATTTACAAGCCTGTAGACCCACTGCTAGTAATTCCTGTTGATAAGTACTCCTCTTGATTTATACACAATACTGTATTAATCTAGTCAATATCATAAACTTTGAATTTATCTACTGAGGATTGAACTTCAAGCTTATATAGCATTCCTGTTACATTCCATCCACAACTCACAAAATTATATACAATTCTATTGCATTTCTGTTACTGGTACATTAGGTTTAACTTTTCCCACAAATAACATCATAGCTAAGTCTTGGCTTCAATGACAAAGTTGATGCTTTAAATACTCTAAGGCCTCCTTCACACGATGTGACTAGGTTGGCTGTGCACAGAATCACATTGCCTGGCTCTTGGGTTCCCTTCACCTATCCCAGCCAGTGTCCCACAAAGATATCATGGTATGCTTGGGCTCTCACTCACAAAATATGCTTTACATAAGAATTCCACTGGCTTCACTTGAATATAAAGTGCCAAAATGAAACAACATTATTACTGTATATAGCACTATACAGTGCAAGCCATGATAATTATTATCTAGTACAAAATCAGTCATACAGTACTGTACCGTACTGGTAGTTATTACTTACCTGAGATATTTTCAAAATTTGTTTAATCTTTTGTTTTTTGCGTTCTTTCACTGGAACATAAACATCATAACCATCTTCCTCCTCTTCACTCCCGTTTTCTTCTTTACGATATCTCTGAAACACCAGGATAATTCATTAGCAAAGGATAAACATTTATAAACGATTCACACCATTGTATGAACCAAGGTTACCGGTACTAAAGAAGGCGTCATCTCATTTTATTCTGCTTCATATTTAAATAATCTTATTTTGAAGATACAGTACAGGCAAACCTCTGCTAACATGCATTTTGACTTCATGATTCACATCAAAAGTACGGTACTGTAGTACGTTACAGTTTATGGTAAAACTGCCACTCTTCACTGCAATAAAATATCTGGTTGCACAACTATATTTTGTACTGATGGGAAAGAGTTAAATTTTTCAACACAGTAAATATCTCTGGCAGCACAATTTCTTAAACAAATTGGGTCATAGCTATATTGTTCAACTTGACTTTGTGAGACACAGAGCCGTATACCATACAAATTATAGGTATTATTCAGGCGTTTGTCAATAACCACTACCTGTCTCAGCCCTACCATCAATTCTTTTCCGTCAAATATTTTTTTAATATATGTACAGTATGTCATTTCCTCATAGGTTATTTTCGTCGTAATGCATAATTCAATTTTCCTTAATCCGCGGTGTGTACAGCAGCCAATCAGAGGGCTTGATTAATGCGTCTCAGTTTCAACAGCTAATCAGTGTTCTTGACTAATTACAATGGCCTCCGTTTGTACCGAGTGTCCGTCTGTTCCCGAGCATTTTCTTCAGTGCTGTTTTAAGAATAATGAAGTACCTACTGTTTAGACTCTTAATGTGTCCATGGAGTATAACTGACGTCAGTGAACTGCCCCACATGTAATAAGGTCTGTACTTACCACCACTCTCAAAATTAATAACGATTTACCAATTCAAGATGGCCACTGAATGTTTACATCGTCCCGGTAGACTGTTAAGATTAGCCCCAGTTAGGTCCCGGTAGTTTGTCGGGGTCGTGATTAGGTTAGGTTAGGTCAGGTGAGGTCTACCTAATTCTATTTAATGCATTGTAGTATTTTTCAGATGAATCTGTAATGTTAGTTTATATCAGGCACAAATTTGTGTTTTCTGAGATTGGGTGGAGGAGGGGGTTAGTTCCCGGTATTCTATTGTGGTCTAGGTTAGGTTAAGTTAGGTCAGGTCAGACTAGTTTCCAAATTATATTTGTGAACCCAGTTCTTCTGTAAATTTACTGTTAAAATCACACTATTAAATTAAACATTGCATTCTGAAAACCTCGAGTTGAAAATACATTATGGACAAATGCTCGATTACCAAATTATATTATACACTTCAACCTAACCTAAAGTCCCGATCATAATATTTAAGTACGTAGTTCCTTATCTGTGGATTATTAATGTTACTTATTTTATCTGAACTTATATTTTACCCTTCAACCTAACCAAACATCCTGAGCCTAATATTTTAAATAGTTTTCTATTTTTTGGGTTATTTTAAGTTATAAGTCCCGAGCATTATATTTAAGTAGTTTTTTAAATTATAATTACATTATATTCATTCTTACCTTACTGGCGCTTGGGCTTGACGAGTCCATGTTGTTTTGGTATGTTTTCAATTACAATCAATACCAATTAGTTTAATTACGTTATTATATATTTTATTATATTATCATCCCCTGACTCATGTTATTGCCTGTGTGTGTGTGTGTGTGTGAAACAGGGATACGTGTGTGTGTGTGTGTGTGTGTATTCTCTTTTTAATTAATGTATTTTAATGTGATTTACTTTTTTTTATCTTTTAAAGTGATTAATTATGTATCCTTATTTATTATCCATATTTTCTATATTTTACAGCACATGGGTTTAATTGGCTGATACGAGATCACAATATGAACTATATTTCTCCTTTAATAAGCTTCTTTTTTAACAAAATAGTAAATATAATCTCCCCAGTTAACAAATAAACAAACACGATGACGGAACGTTGTTGTTGTTGTTATTGTTTAGCGAACTCAAGAAGAATACCCAAACATACTCAAACTCAAATTCACCCAAACACATCGAAATCACAATCTTCCTTTTCTTTATTAGCCTTTCTATTTTTAGTCATGATATCGTATATAAATGAAATTGTGAGGATACTTTCGATACTTTTTATTCATTTGAAAGAAATATCCAAATATACAATAGTTAAGAAATTAGTAATATTTTTCCTTGTTGGGGACTTGGGGTTACCATTGCCGCTGGCTGCTGTTGTTCTGCTGCTGTTTACTGTTGAATATTATTTTTTGGTATTTTCCCCTTATTTTAACTCAATAATTCCATGTTTGCTCATGAACATTAATTGATGGTATTTTTGGTACATTTTTACTCGAGTGACGAGAATCACTGACGACAAAAGTCGACAATCGCCATCAGTATTGTTCTGACACTCGTAGGAAGAGGTTACGCGTCTCCTGGGATCCAACACTTGTATTTTATTTCCCATTTGTGTGAACTTGATATGATTTGTGCCGGTGCCTGGACTGTGTAATGTGAAGGAGTGTCGGTGTATGGAGCTTGTAGTACTATAAAACCCACCACCACGTGTAAAAGGAGTATAATATTATCCACTACAGTCTACCAGCTGATTTCGACAGGTATGTATGTATATTTGGTGATGATGGTGGTTGCTTTGTGTATATCGTGTCCATTCTCCTCTCCTCTCTTTCACCCTACAGATATTTTATTGATTGGTGTTGCATATATTCCGTACAATAATCCCCCCCACCCATTCATATATATTTTTTTGAATTAAAGGAGTCATAAGGGTAAATCTGTCTTGTTCCTTCTCTCCTCTCACCCTTCACATATTTAGTTATTGGTGTTGTTGTATTCCGTATATTATTACCTCATTCATTTATGTTTTTAAGGGAGTAAAAACCCTGGGTGGTATTTTTTTTTTTTGGGGGGGGGGTTCAAACGTGTCTATAGTGAACGAGTGAGTGATAAATATTCAAGGCTAAACACGAATGGACACTTACTTCCAACACAACACACACAGGAATCATTTCACACTTGATTTGGAAGTCCACTAGCTAAAAAAATAGAAAAGCAGGGCAGAACTGTGTAATTATATCGACTAAGGAATGACCACCACACACACATACATACAGGACCCTTTTCTCATTCGATTTGGAAGTCATATAGGCCTAGTTAAAAAATATAACCGAATTGTCAGTGTTGGTAACTTGGTCTGTATGGTGTGTTTCGGTCAGTTGCAGTTTTAAATCTCAAATTTATTAAAAAAAATATTGAATGGGGATGGCCATTAGGTAGATAGGCCTAGTGTTTTCTAAACCATTTATTTTATCTTGATTGTTTAGGCTATATGAACAAAATTGGCGCTTTTAAGTTTTCAGATAGAGACTGACTCAATCCCACACGAGGATGGGTATGTTAGTAAACAGGAAGTTCTGAGTCATAGTTAGGTCTAACCATATAGTTATCAAGAATGCTGGTGTAATATGAGTGATTGTAGACTTTAACAAATTATGGGGAGAAGGTATACCTTTTGGGGAAGGAGATGATCAGTCTTGGTGGAGGTTTGTAGTCTCTGAATGCATACAGGGATCTTTGCTATCACCAGTAGGTCCAGGGGTTGATGGCCTGGAGAGGCTAATATCGTCATTTATACATAATTTTGTATAGTCTGTCTACTTCAGAACATGCTGGTTTTTGCAATTCCTGAGATTAACCTGCACTAGAACCTGACTTGGCCAATATAGCGAGGATCATTACGTTGCAAAATGTTATTGGTTATGATGCCCAGGTTAATGTATGGTACCCATTTTATGTAACAACATTGATATATAGATTGGTTAAAATGATTGAGGGCGCTTTTCAGAGACAGACTGATAGACTAATTCGTTACCACACGAGGATGGTTACCGTATGTTAGTAGACAGGAAGTTATGAGTCTTATAGTTAGGTCTTACCATATATTATAGGTCTACGGTTGACAGTCTTATTATAGCTGAAGTGTTTTACAGTTACGAAGGCAGCTCCAAATATTTGCGAGTCATTCCTGGAATATGAATTGTCAGCCATTGTTTCGTCTATTATAAATGAAAGAAATAACTGAATTCCCTCATTTTCCCGTAGATATCTTATACATCAACCAAAAGTAATGAGTAAACTTGTTATTGTTGGTCCATAGAAAATCCCATTAGACCAACATCAATAAGTATTTTCGGTGACTACCGTATCAATCTAACCCAAAGTTGGGCTCTTGACTTGTGTTGTGTTACAGGAAGTCCAGCCAGAGTCCAGCCTACTACTAAGACGGTCTCCCTGCTGCTACTACTGTACTAGGCCTACTATTGGCTAGTCTTGTGTCGCCCTGGCAGTGTTTGTGTAAGCAAAGCAAGCTCTCGTCTCGACCTCAGTCTGTTGTTTTTGTAGGGTACCGTACTGTTGGCACTAAATACTTTGATTGTAGTGAAATCTTATCCTCGTGGTGGTGTTATGTACAGTAGGTCTTGTGTTGTCCCTTTGGAATTTGGAGTAATTTATAATTGTATTAAGAGGATCATATGTTCTTTTTTGTGACTTGGAGGGGTTATTGATTCCTCCTAATTATGCAACAAAACGAACCCCCTACTTGTATACTGATGGTCTGTTTTCTGATAAAACCTAGTTTGGAGGAATCAGTAACCCACCAACTCACTGATTTTCCGTCACTCTGTTCCTCTTTCAGATCAAATCACCATAGCCTAATACAAAAGTTTGAATTTTGGTGATTTGATTATCTTGTATAGTTGATGTACAGTACTGTACTGTAGAATAATTTTATGTTAACAGTGGTCTACCTTCATTTTCAAGTAGACCTACCAGTAGACATTTTTTTTTTTTTGTGTAGATTTCTCTCGGAGGTGTACCAGTTGATTGTTACGGTACGTGTCGTATAGCCTAATATAGTTGCATGATTAGCCCTACCTTCACACATATATATGATGATTTTCTTCCTGTATCACAGCTATGGATGGAAATATAATTGTTGTCTAGTGAGGAGAAACATTTGCTATTAATCTCATTTGACTTGGTTAATGGGAGATTCTTTTGTAGGTAACAGATCTTTTATTAGTACCTTACCATAGAAGGCATCTGTTTTCTGGTATAGGCCTAGTTACGAGGAATTAGTAGCCTTCCAACAAGATAATTTCCCCTTAAGCTTTAAAGTATACTGTTGTGTGATTTAATCTCTACACATCAAAACATTCCTGCTTGCCATTGGTTGTTTATATAATATTATAGACATAGACTTAATACGGTGTTGGTCCCCTTTCATATACACTACTGACGACTTTCTCATTTTAGACAATTTCCATCGTTGTAGTTCTTGCTAGAGTAATGATACATTGTCTATATTTTCTGGTCTGATTCTTCCTTATTGTAGGCTATATGACGTGGCATTTCCCCACGGGTGGTGTCCTTAATTAACGTACCACAGTTTCTCTAGGATTGTAGCCTATATATTAATAAGAAATGGAAGTGTAAGTGGACCTATAGGCTACATGTGTTTTCCAATGATTATCCTCTCTATTGATTCTACCAATTCTTTATGTGGTTGTGTGGTTTGTCTGTAGCCAATATTAGTGTGTCTATATTGTTATGTTTGGATTTGTTCACCTATTGCAGTGGTGTGTGGTGGCATCACTGTTCTGTCTCACACTTTCTTTGTTACCATCATTGTAGCCAAAAGTCAGAAATATATTTTGTGTCTGGCAGATGCCGTTTTGTCGGTACCTATTTAATAATCTGTGCTAGGAACTCATGATTTCTGTCACTTATTAATATTTGATAATTATTATATAACAAAATGTTTACAACAGGACTATTATTTTAATGTTACCGAAAATTGATGTGTTAAACACTATGATATTAATGTGATGTCGCTTATTATAGATAAATGTATAGTGTTGATTACCAGTATTTTTATACTGATTATAGGGTATATAGTATAGCCTAATACTAGGTAGCCTTCCAAGGAGGTAAAATTATATAATTATAATATCGTTATAGTCTACTTTTATAGTGTTGCAGGTACGATACTGTTCTAATGTAAAATAATTATTGTATACTGTACTATTTTAGGTGTACAGGCTTGCTGTGTGGTGATGATTATTGTGATTCCCATAATAAGCTAATCTTACTTTCCATAGTACAATTAATAGTGTACTAAATTTAATAGTGTGTGTGTGTGTATATATGTTACAGATGTGGCTTGAAAACGAGGCGATAGCGGTATGGTAGTGGAGGGTGTGGATGTGGGAGTGGCGGGAGGTGGCAGTAACAGCGGCGGGGTAATAGTGAATACCCTCGTCGATCACCATGGCCTTCCAAGTCCCGACACCTCCACGACCACCCCAATCACAGCCATATTCCACACCACCACCACCAACAGATACCAGCCACCCATAACCACAACACACACTGTAGTACCTGACGGGGAGCTGGGAGGTCTGAGCCAAACATTGTACTCCTCGCTGCGGACCTTCTATGAGAGAATGACCAACTATACAAGCTCATGTCGCGCCAACTGCTCGGGACGGGGGGAGTGTCTCAACGGCACATGTTTTTGCCTGGTAAGTTAGCTTAACATGTTCGTATGCATGTTTTCTCTGCTGTGTGTTTGTGTTTTCTACTTTCTCTTCTTCGATCTTCTCTACTAAATATATCCGTTGTGTTTTCCTGCTGTCTTTTGTACAGTTGGCGGCAGAAGTCCTGTCGCCTCACCTGCTTCACCGAGACTCGCAATGTTCATGGACTCGAGAAACTTCTCTTAATAATATCGAGTCTATGAACATCGCATGCCTCGGTGAAGCAAGTGAGGCGACAGGACTTTCGCCGCCGACTGTTACCTAGTGGAGGCAAAAATACACTCGCTGATCATACAATCTAGCTCCTTCATTATAGGGATTATTGTTGTTGTTTGTGGCAATATTTGAAGGACTTGCTAACCTCCAATTATCTGACTACATCACGGGGTCCATTAACAATACCAAGTGACTGACTGCATCTCAACTCACACCCTCTCTTACTTACTTCCTTCCTTCCTCTGTGACCTCGTTTCGTTCGCTTCCTCCTGAGTCCACTGGACTCAGGTGCTCGTTCCCATATTCACCTTCCTCCCTCCCTCCCTCTTCGGCTCTCCCCCTTCCTCCCCTTCTCCTTCCTTCCTCCCTCCCTCCCTCTTCCCCTTTCTTCCTTCCTCCCTCTTCCCCTTTCTTCCTTCCTCCCTCTTCCCCTTCCTCTCCCTTCGTTCCACCCTCTTCCTCGCTCCCTCATCCCGACCTTCCCTCCCTCTTCCTCGCTCCCTCATCCCGACCTTCCCTCCCTCAATGTCACCTTCCCTTTCCCCTCCTGCAATGTCACCTTCCCCTTCTTCCCACCTTCACTCCCTCATCCCACCTTTCCCTTCCCATCCGATCAAACCCTCCCCATATTCCTCTTGTAACTAAGTATCACGGTCGAGATAAACCGATATACTCACAATCCATAATATGTATCCAGGCTTGTTTCGAATATCCTGATCGAGTATTAAGCGAGCTCAAGCAAATATGAAACAAGATAAGCGTTGTAATTGGTTCACTAGTATGTCAGATGATTCGAAACTTCAACAAGACCTGGATACAAATATTGGATCGCCACTGTACCGTACTAACACCTCCTCTGTTTTTACTCTCAAACCTTTCCCTCTTTGTTGTGTTTCTTTATAGAGTATTCTCCCTCTCGTTATTATTTGTTGTTAATGATCTCCTTCCCTATCCACTTTTATTGCATTCTTTATCTTTCTTCCCCTTCCTCTATCTCTTTCTTCTCCTTCGTCTTCCTCTATCTCTTTATTCTCCTTCGTCTTCCTCTATCTCTTTCTTCCTTTACCACCGTCGTCCCGTATTTTCTTCTTAACTCCTGCCCTATTTACTTCTCCCATTCTTCCTTTCGCTGTCCCTCCCCCCCTCCCCCTCTCCTTCCTTTTCACTTCTTTCTCATTATATTTTTATTGCATTTCCGTCCCAGTTCTTTTATCACAACGTTCCCATAATATCTTCCCCTGAACACACACACACACACACACACACACACACACACACACACACACACACACACACACACACACACACACACACACGCGCTAAGAAGTAGGACAGGGATAGAGAAAGAGACAACAAGGTGTTATGCATCAAGTGACAAGCTAAAGTACCCGAGACAACCGGTATGAAGGGAAGTGGATACAATAAGATCTTCATAGAGGGGTGAGGTGAAGGTGATAAAACATAAGAGGGAAAAGGTGAAACTGATAAAACATTGAGAGGTGAAACTGATAAAACATTGAGAGAAGAGGTGAAACTGATAAAACATAGAGGGAAGAGGTGAAACTGATAAAACATAGAGGGAAGAGGTCAAGGTGATAAAGATACAGTATAGAAGGGATAATGAAACCAAAGTTGGGATGGTGAGGTGGGGTTCTACCATGCGTCCTCACTGTAGCATGACAAGTGGTATAATATAATAGAAAGTTGTGTGTGTGTGTGTGTGTTTTGTTCACTGAGGGGATGTATGTACGACACTTGTGGTCTGTTTCTTCCTCACTGTCCTGCTTCTTGACCCATTTTTTTTTTCTCCCAATAATCCTCTTACTCTTCTTTGTTGACCGAGTTTCATCTTTATGTTCCCCAGTTCTTTGTCCTGCCACTTGTGCTCCTTTCCCCCCTCACACACACACACACACCCATCCACCCACACGTGTATTACCATGAAGGAGACACCTGCCAGAATATCAGACTGTCCACTTGTATAACCTATTCTATTTTCTGTGTTCCTCTTGTAGCCTATTCCTCTTTGTATCTATTCTACCTTCTCTATTTATTTACCTTAATTCTGTAGGACAGTTTGTGTTCTTCCTCTCCCTTATATCCTTCACAGTTATATATCCCTCCTTTCCTTATAATATTTCCTTCACTGTTCCACCTCTCTGGTTTATACCTTTGCTACATTCGCTCTCTTCTTCATATCCTTCACTTATCCCTCCTTTCCTCCTGTTTATTTCCGTCGCTGTCCCACCTCGCTATTAACTTCTCCCTCGTCCTACGTTATTTTTCTGTACCTCACATTCTTCAGTTTATCCTTCCTTTCCTTCTATTCCCCCTCGTCCTACATTAAATCTCTCCCTCACATTTTTCAACTGACCCTCATTTACTTTACGTCCCTCGCCTTATATTAATTCTCTCCCTTACATTTTTTTCTGTTGACCCTCATTTCCTTCTGTCACACCCCTCTACCTCCACGTCCCTTGTCCTACATTAATTAAGTGCTGATTCCACAGTGGTTTGTATTGGTTTGCAAGCTCCATAACGAATCAAACTGAACTGTATAAATGACTCGTGAGTTAATTATTTGATGACTCCACCATGAAACTATCGTAATAATGGAACTACCGGTACCTGACATATTTTGCGGATATGGATACTGAGTTTATTGGATATAATTAAGACTCACAAGACTTATTAGTGTGACTGGGGAGGATCATATCAAAGCAAAGTCACTGTGGAATCGACCCTATATATCTCCCTCATATTATTCTACTCATCCTCATTTCCTTCATGCTTGTAATCCAACTACTCATATACGGTGTCACCTTCTTACCTACAGAGACTTCCAGGCCTAGGGACAGTTGTCTTCTTTCATGCTCAATTCACACTTTAAAATGTTTGTTCTCTCCTTCACAACACAGGTGCAGTATGAGGGCGACACATGCCGAGAACCCAACCTGGCCTACTTCATCAGCTTCGCCACCGTGTTTTACCTGATCGCCGCTGTGAGTCTGGCGCAGCTGGTGGTATGCGTGAAGGCCGAATACAGCAAACAAAAGACTCCCTCGCTGCGAAGGGCCTGTCGAGTCACCACACAAAAGATGCTCTATGTCATCACCTTCGTCGCCGCCACCCTCAGAGGGGCTTACTTCTCATCTCCGGTATGTATGTGTGTGTCTGTGTTTGTTAATTTGATTACCTTGTATTAAGTACTATTTCTTTATCTGATTTGGTCTAATTATTATTTTCTTAAGTGGTATCTTACGCACATATACTGGTTCTGTTGTTTACATTTTGAATGAGAGTGGGTTTAGTAAGCGACGCAACAGTGTGTGTATATGCAAAGAGAGATATAGTTTGCTAGTTAGTGTATTTTTTTATGTGTGTGTGTTCCCCAGAATTTATGAATATCCGTTGATTTGTTCCTCTCCTCTACTTTACCCTCTTATTGGCTTGATGGGAGTGAGTGAGTTAAACAGTCAATCAAGGCAATGGGACAAAGCAAGCATCACAACCCACCACCAAGGCCAGTGTGGTTGGTTGGGTAATTGGATGTGTTAGTTGGTTGTGTTGATTGGTGGGTTTATTGGTTGGATATGTGTTGGTTGGTTGGTTGATTTGTGTGGATTAGTGGGTTGGTTGGATGTGTTGATTGGTGGGTTGGTTGTTGATTGGTTGGTGGGTTTGTTGCATGAATGTGTTGATTAGTTGGATGTGTTGTATGAATTGGTGTATTGGTTGAATGAATGGGTTGGTTTGTTGATTGATTTGTGTGATGGTCGAATGACTGTTTGCCTGGGTTAGTTGGTTGGTTAGTTGTGTTGCTGCTGCTGCTACGTTGTGTGTGTGTGTGTGTGTGTGTGTCGCATCATCATAACATGTAATAACCCACTATATAAGATTACTCCAGTCTGGTGAACTACAACAACAACAACAACCACTCCAGGGTCTTACCAATAAAAATGTAGATGAGTGTAGCCTAGTCTACGTCGTCACATCAAAAAGGTCGGATCTTGGAACACACATTTACTATATAGCTACTGAGGATTTCCTGTTGCGTATTACATTCTATTTTTTCCTTAAGATCTTGTGGAAAATGTACCGGTTCTATCATTTTAGCAACTGGGGATTTCCTGTTACGTATTACATTCTAGAAAATGTTATCGATAGCCTCATTTTGCTTCTGGGGTTTTCCTGTTACGTAATACATTCTATTTAATATTTTGTAAGGGGAATAATCAGTTGTGGGCAAAAAATTGGAGGAAATGTAGCCCTCCAACTATATAGGCTACGTCAGAAAACACATCCTATTAGTCTCGTATGGAGAGATTCTTCTGTTTCCTGGTTTATTTTGAAGGAATCATTTATCTCTTTGTTACATTGGAGTGCCATGATTCCTCCAAAGTATGCCAAAACAACAGCACCAAATGAACTAAAATAATAGAGTTCTGTTGTATGGAATAGTTTGGAGGAATCGGTTGCTCCAGATTTACCAACACTTCATTTCCACCTTAAATAGCAAATGGTGGTTTCTTCCTATAGGTATTAGGCTTTATCCCATTTTTTTTTCTTAATCATGGAAGTCACGTGTATGTATGTGTGTGTGTAAGTGAAAACATCCCCCCATCAGGGTCATTGAGGAGAGAACTGAAGGAACATGAAGGAATAATATATAGTTTGTCATTCTATCCAAGTCAGCTGTGAGACTGAATCCATTAAAGGGATAGTTTTATGTCTGAATATTAGAGGGCTGTTGATTCCTCCAAACTAGGCCAGGAGAAACCACTGACAATATTGGGATACGAAAGAGGAAATATAAACACGAAATTTTATAATACAAGAGTTGAGTGCTTGAAAATTACTCTACATTATCCTTCATGCCAGTCAGTGACTAAACTGTGAAAGACGAGAACTTCCGCGTTAACCACGTCACTTCATGGTCGTGTTAGGTTGTTGGTGACTGACTCTGCCTCGGGGCATTTGTTATTGTTGTGTCTTCTCACGTGTTTGTTTTGCTCTTGTATTGTTATTCATCATTGTTTTGGGACTGTGGTTATATTATATATTTGTAGCTGCATCTTCCGTCAAAAGCGCAACAAGCTAAGGACGAAATTACATAAACCGTACAGAAAATTCATGTTGTCGTACTGAGTGTAAATTGCATTATCACCTACAGACGTAACAGGAAGGCGCGCTCGTCTCGGTTGGTTTGCGTAGCGAAAGTGTTGTTGATTATTGTTGTTGTTATTGTGTGTTGTGGTAAGATGATGTGTAATGCCAAGTCATGGGTGTGATGTGTGGTGCATGGAGGCTGTGCTTGTGGGGGCAGTCATTGCTTAGTTGGTGTGAGGTGTGGTAATGATGTTGTCGTATACGTTTGTTGTCTATCATAAATCCCACGAAACCGTCTCAGTGTCCCTGGTTCTGTACGTCTTATTACCCACAGCAACTTACTTTCCTTGGCATCGTTTATGGAAGGTCATGTTTTTTTGTGTGGTTCCTTCGTACCCAGTACACCTTGCGCTTTCCTTGGCATAGCCTAGTATAGAGGAGGGAGGGGGGGGGGGGGTCATAAGGTGGTTGTTGTGGTGTCGTACGTGTGTTATCATATAAAATCCCTCGAATCTTTATGTCCCTGCTTTTGTTTTACCCTCGGCACCTTACTTTCCTTGGCATCGTTTATGGAAGGTCATATTTTTGGAGGGTAGTTGAATTGGATGGCTTATGATTTCTCCTCCAATCGTCTTATGTCGTGAAACAGACTCCTTTAGTATACATACGGGTAGGGTATATGTTTTGCAGCATAGTTTGGGGGAATCAGTAACCCTTAAAATTGCCGAGAAGAGGCGAGCCACTAAAATTCTTCCGTCCTTGCTTGACCTTCTCGGTTCGTGTTCCTTTCTCACTTTCTCACACACACACACACACACACACACACACACACACACACACACACACACACACACACACACATGTCCTTATCTCAACTTGGGTACTTTTTTACTGTCTACCTCCCCGTACCTTCCCTTTCACTTTCTGTCCCTGTCTCAACCACATCCACCTTCCTTTCTCCCAGACCTTATCTGTGTCATCTCCAGCAGTCTCCTCTCCTCAAAACTTATCCCACATCCTTCTCTCATTACTCCTAATATACGTACAGTAGATCTTGTTCCTTGTCCTAATAACTTAATATAACATAACAACTGGAATATATTTCTACCCTAGCTCCCCTATAAAAATAATACTGACAATACACACACACAACACATGCCTTCCATTTTCTCTTGACCATAATACCAGACGATTGTTTTTGTTGGAGGGTAGCGGTCAAGGTAATTATAGCTATATTTACCTAGGTAGCGGTCCTGACGTTCATTGGTCACGTAGCTATTCAAGTAAACCCATAAACAATATCGGTTTAAAATGTCACATGAAAACTCCAGCAGGTCGTCCAAGAGGTACTGTACAGGTGTGTGTTTTTAGGGAGATCCTCTTGTCAGTGGGTTACCTTGAAGAACTGAAGGTATTCTGTCACACACACACACAAACACACACACCGAGTATTGGTGTATACAATGACATCGTGTTGTTGCATCTGACACACACACACACACAGCAAAGTAAAGATATGTTTACTGACCGTGTTGTTGCATCTGAGACACATACATACATACACATACAGTCACCGAGTATTGATGTATTAAATTACTTTGTGTTGCATCTCTCTCACCGATGTATTAAGGTGGTAATTCTTTTTTTGGTACATTGGAGTGCCATGATTCCTCCAAAGTATATCGCTAGGAAACAGGACCAGATGATAAACAAATAATGATGTTCTGTTGCTTAGAATGAATAGTTTGGAGGATTCAGACAGTTGCTCCAGATTTACCAACACAAGACTTTCTTCCCCGTTATTAATTAAATGAACCTAATGTTATTATTGTTGTTGTTTCTCTCTCTTTTTGACAGGCCAACGCTGACCTGATGTTGGCCCCTACCTTCATGAGCGCCTTCTACCCTATCATCCTCAGTGGTGGATCCCTCATCGTCTGTTTCTGGGCTGAGGTAAGTGTTGATAATAATGTTTTTTGGTGATGGAGATGATGATGATGATGATGATGATGTTTCTGATACGTTTATGGTAAAAGTGGTGATGATGTTTTTAGATGAGGTAAATATTGATGTTTTTTGGTAATGATGATGATGATGGTTCTGATACGTATACGGTAACAGTGGTGATGATGATGATGTTTTTAGATGAGGTAAATATTGATGTTTTTTGGTGATGGGGATGGTAAAAGTCTTGTTGATGTTTCTGATACGTATACGGTAACACTGATGATGATAGTAAATGAGTTAAATAATTATGTTTTTTATACGGATGGTAAAAAAAAAGGTGATGTTAGTTTGGATGGAGATGTTAAAAGTGTTGTTGATGTTATTAAATAGGGATAGGTAGAATAGATGATAATAATGATGATGTTGGGAGGTTGGTGATGGAAGTTGATGCTGATACAAGTGATGAAAATATGGTAAAATGCAAGTTCGTATTGATGATGATGATAATAATTTGGAAGGTAATAATAATAATAATGCATTGTGATGATGATTAATGATGATAGATAATTTAAAATAATAATAATAATAATAATGATGACGAAAAGGAGGGTAATAATTATGATGTAATTGATGGACAGAAAGAAGATAATTATTAAGAACAAGTGGTCAGTGAAAATGAGTCAGTCTCTCTTGACAACATCTATTCATTATTTTTATTTCTCCTTTCTTTAGTCTCTCTGTCTCTCTCTATCTCTATCTCTATCTCTATCTCTATCTCTATCTCTGTCTCTGTCTCTCTCTCTCTCGATATAGTGAGTTGATATGGGTGGTGGATAATGTATACAATATATATAATAGATATTTCGAATGGTGATAATATTACAGTGATGATCATGTTCCCAATGTTTATATTAATAGTGGTTGTAATGATGGGTTATTGTTTGATGATGATTGAACCTTGATTTGGGTGAATGAATGGATGAATGTGAGAGAGAGAGAGAGAGAGAGAGAGAGAGAGAGAGAGAGAGAGAGAGAGAGAGAGAGAGAGAGAGAGAGAGAGAGAGAGAGAGAGAGAGAGAGAGAGGGCCTACAAGTCACATGTCACGACTAACTAACTAACTAACCAGGAAATACAAGTAAAAATATACAAGTGGGTCATAGAGTCTTATGGTATATATGCATGGTGTTGGTGATATATATGTGTGTGTGTGTGTGTGCATGTAGTGTAGTGTATTTCCAAGAGTAAAGTAATTGACAGTACATACTCCTGTACTGTACATACATACTATTTCTCTCTCTCTCTCTCTCTCTCTCTCTCTCTCTCTCTCTCTCTCTCTCTCTCTCTCTCTCTCTCTGTCCATCAATATCTTTTTCTTTCGTCCCATCCTCTGAGGTCATTATCTCTTCCAGTTCGTCAAATAATTAACTTGTGGTGGTGGTTCTTGCCAAACAAAAGGCAGCTCCGATAAAGGCGATAATTACAGCGGACACAACATAGCTAACTGATAACCCAACCAACCAAACAACCAACCCTTATACTGTAAAAAGCAACACACATCCTGCTGCCGTCGTTAGTGAGAAGAGGTGAAAATAGATAGAAACACAGAGAGAGAGAGAGAGGGGGGAGGTGAAGGTACTGTAGATAAAAACAGTGAGAGAGGGAGATGAGGAGGCGGAGGTTGTTAGAGCCAGTGAGAGAGAGAGAGAGAGGAGGAGGTAGGTAGAAACAGTGAGAGAGAGAGAGAGGGGGGAGCCGGAGGTTGATAGAGCCAGTGAGTGATAAAGGGATGGTGCTGGTGGAGAGAGAGGGGAGGAGTCGGAGGTAAATAGAGCCAGAGAGAGAGAGAGAGGGATTGTGCTGGTCGTTTTTCTATCTGTATTTTCCTCGTGTCCTTAGGGGGTTGCGTACCGTAGTTAAAGTGTTCTGTCCTTAATAATATTCTTTTGGTTATTAAGTTCGTGTGTGTGTGTGTGTGTGTTGGTGTGTGATGCTCAAAATTGTAGCGAAATGTTGGCAGTTGGGTAAATTTCGTTGTTTTGTTTATCTTAGTGAATTTTTTAGAGGGATTTTTTATACGTTAAATTCCCTTGCAAATATGGTGGCCCCTCGGTGGATAGACCAAAGCAATGTCTGTCTGTCATCTTGTACTTTCCTAGTGAATCAAGTCCAAGAGAAGAAGACATACATGATTATTATTATCCAAGTAAACATAGATTATTTATACTACTATCTATGTACAAATAATACACAACCTTATTATTAAACAGGTGTACTGTACTATCTACATCCACACCAGGGCATGTATTGATAACTAACATAATAATAATAATAATAATAATCTTGAGTACAGCATAGTATCAACAAACTTTATGGACTATTCCTTCCTATAATGGAATCTTGCTATATAGTGGTGATGGGGAGGCCAGATAGATAGATAGATAACTACACAGGATATTATATTCGAGGGTTTACAACATTTTGAATATGTAAGACCTGCCTCTCTTCCACAATAATGACCTTTCTATACAGCCTGTGTAAGAAATTCCTGTGGTCACTCACTCGTTCGTTATGATTCGTTTTTGAGCAGCAAGAAGTGACAGTCATGATTTATATTATGCAAGGGTTCTAAACTTTCAATTGTTATATGATATCATTTATCCTATTAGTCATGACAGAGGATGAAAATGTAATATCTGTCTACGATAATAAACACTTAAATATATTGATTTGTAAGAGAGAGGAGAGAGAGAGACGTTGGAGTGATGGAGGTAGATGGAGGGAAAGAGTAAGAGGTGGAGGTAGATACAGGTAGTGAGAGGGAGGCAGAGGAATGGGGAGGAGGTAGATAGAGACAGAGGGAGGGAGGGAGAGGGATGGAGAGGAAGATAGAGACACAGAGAGTAAGAGGAGGATGTGGAGGTAAATAAGAGAGGGAGAGGAGGAAACAGAGGTAGATAGAGACGGGAAGAGGAGGAAACAGAGGTAGATAGAGACAGGGAGAGGAGGAGACAGGTAGATAGAGACAGGGAGAGGAGGATGCGGAGGTAGATAGAGACAGTGAGAGGAGAGAGGGTTGGTGGTGGTGGTGCGTGGTATCGATCTTAGTGCAGGTGTACTCAGCAGGGCTCCGGTGCACTTGTACTGGATGGCTTGCCTTGGTTGGGTTGCCCTCCTTCCTTACTTACTTAACACACACACACACTCTCTCTCTCTCTCTCTCTCTCTCTCTCTCTCTCTCTCTCTCTCTCTCTCTCTCTCTCTCTCTGTGTGTGTGTGTGTGTATGTGACCCAATCATTTTCTTAACTGTCAGTCCCATCTATGTGTGTGTGACCCTCAAATCTCTAGCACTCACTCTCTCTCTCTCTCTCCCTCTGACCTATTTCTCTCTTATAGGCTACTTTATTCTTCTCCCTATACCTCCCACCCCTCCATCTTTCCCAACTCTCCTTCTAGTCTATTTGTTTATATTGTTGAATGTTTTGTCTATAAATATGACTCAACACCTTACAAGCCTGTTTGTTGTGTTCTCTCTCTCTCTCTCACATTGACGTCATCAGCCATCATGCAAGGATTGATTAAGGAGGTAAATCTGGAGCAATTGCTGATTCCCCCAAACTATTCCAAGCAACAGACCACCATTACGTTTGTTAATCTACCCCACTGTTTCCTGACATACTTTGAGAGGATTCAAGGCGCTCCAATGTAGGTAGACTATAGGGACCATAAGTGTATTATTTTCCCACTCAAACGGTCAGTAATTCGATGGACACTTACAAGCAGAAATGAGGACAAGGCAAGTAACCACAGAACATAAACCAGGGACTCGTGTGTGTGTGTGTGTGTGTGTGTGTGTGTGTGTGTGTGTGTGTGTGTGTGTGTGTCTGCTCTGCTCAAGTTTGGTCTGGACTGGTCCGGCTGGTTCGGTTATACTTAGGGGGTATATATAATAGCACTTTGGTCTGGGAGGTAAATCGGGAACAAATGATTCCTCTTTGTTCTTCATGTGTGTCTGTTTCCTGACATACTTTGGAAGGGTCGAAGAACTACAGTATAGTCTTAAAAGCATATAATTTTATACTATCTATCCCCTTTGATATGTACAGTCTGCTTTGGTCTGGTTTAGTCTGGTCGGTAATATAGTCAAATGTGTATCTGGTGTGAGCCAGTTACTGTATGAGTTCTGTGTCGACTAGGGATATTATATTCTGTATTTATATTTACTCTGTTGACTCTGGATGTTTGTACGTATCATTATATACTTTACTTTAATTTGTTCTGTACGACTAATTGTTTTTATGGTTTTTGTGCGAACCGTAATTTAATTTTGCCCTCGAATATACCAGTCTAACTAGATCTAAAATTATGCAGTTGTCTCCATATAATTATGCTTATCATAGTAATTTATATTTTGAAATAATGTAATCCAATTCATTCTAAGCAAACCTAGCGTTGTTGTTGTTGTTGTTGTTGTTGTTGTTGTTGTTGTTGTTGTTTAACCTGTTCCATACAATATGATTTTGAAACTCCATTAATAAAACTTGACTTGTTATTCACAACCTAGTTCTTGTAGGCTGCCCTCAATATAAGGTCAAGTATGACACAACAACACGCTCACAGAATACAATATTCCATGTTTTGGTCACATTGTAAGTGTCACGTTATATCTGTGTGTGTGTGTGTGTGTGTGTGTGTGTGTGTGTGTGTGTGTGTGTGTGTGTGTGTGTGTGTGTGTGCCATACTCCTAAACGTGCCAGGATAATAACGGTGTAACCAGCAATATATGTTGTAATAATAATAATGATAACTGTTTACCGACGTTTTTGTGGTTATACTACAATTCTCATGATTATAAAACATTATTTTTTTATTAATTTTATAATTACTATTTTTATTTTTATTATTATTATTATTACGGTATGTACGGTATTGATATTAATATATTTTTTTATCTTATGTATTGAATGTATTGCTATTATTATAATGTATTAGTATTATTTTGAGGAAGTGGGAATCCATACTAATGGTGTTGGTACACGTAAACCACCATTCATATAATTCCAATCAATGTTTCGTAGTCATCGATGTCAGTAACGTACAGTATTATTATCGGGTGTAGAAAATCTGCTCAATTGGAACTCACAAATCCTGTTACTACTGCTGAGTCACACCTTCCCCAGGGCTGATGTAAGTGGTAGGTATGATCTGCAGAGAGAGAGAGAGAGAGAGAGAGAATCATACAACAACACCCATGGGATATTGTAATACATCAGTGCTGTGTGTGTGTGTGTGTGTGTGTTTCGTGGCAATATTTGATGGACTCTCTTATCTACGGTACATTTTTCTGACTACAGTACAGAGTCCCCTCGAAAACACCAACAACAACGTGTGTGTGTGTGTACGAAATCTTGTGGCCAATAGTACTTCAGCGCTCGGTGTGTGTGTGTGTGTGTGTGTGTAGGACTGAGGCTGGTAGCATGGGTTGGCACCGTGACCTCGATCCTGTTCCCTCGTCCCGTCCCGTTCCGCAATGCTCTCTCTCAATCTAGTTCATCCCCGGCAGACCACACCAGCCCCACCCCATCACTCCCCACTCCCCACTCTATCCTTCTCTACTCCTCTACCCAACTCAACCATTCCCCACTCTTCCCCACCACTCCACAATCTAACCCACCCTCCCAACGTTACCCTACCTACTCCTTTCAACCCATCCCCACCTCACTCACTCTTCCCCACCCAGCTTTACTCCACCCCACGCATCCCGACCCTATCCCACCCCACCCCACCCCACACTCCATCAACCCATCCCACTTCCCCACAATACCCCATGCAATCCTTACACAATCCTCCACAACCTCAACCCACCCCTCCACCCCACCAATATAACATTACATTGAGCTTCTGAATACTGTTGTCGCGGGTTTGGTCCGAAGATTACAATAAATACAACTTGTGAAACCTTATGAAAGCCTACACACACACACACACACACACACACACACACACACACACACACACACACACACACACTGATGATATCACCCAGGCGTCGTAACATCCTCACCACCTACGCAGTCAGTCACTCACTCACTCACTCGCGTAACTCTTGACCCATCTACCCTCATTCACCCTGAAAGAGGAGGAGGAGCCACGAGGCGGGATTTCACAACCAATGAAGAGAATAACAAACTGTATTATTATATACTCTTGGTTGAACACAAACATGCTGACAGTCTGATGGTGACTTGCTTGGTATTGTTGTAAACTCGGTGTCATGTAAGTTTGGCCACCACATGATTTCTTACACAGGCTTATAATTATTATGTCAAGGTTGGTTATTTTTCTAGAAGTACTGCAATAATAAATGTTCTACCAAGTGACACAGTAATTGTATAACAACAAAACTAATAATATTGTTGTATGGCAGGTATACGTATTCTTACATTTTCTATTATGTTGTAATAAAAAACAACAGCGTGTGTAAGAATTCATGTGTACAAGTAGAAATTTTCTTTTATTTTCTTTTTTCTTACTTTTGTCCTCTAGTTAATTATTATGTACCTGGAGTTGTATACAGGGGAGAGATATAGTCAGGGTAATTCTTCTGTATAATTATCCCTGTAACCAACTCCCTGTAATGGGCCTCATTTATTTACCTGATGTTGCATACAAGGGAGAGATTGTAACTACTAGCCAGTCAATGTGTTATCACTATGTTATCCTCAAGTGCCTATTCCCTCAGTCACTATAATATACGTTGTTGTTGTTGTTGTTGTTGATGATGATAGGAGGCACAGTGTATCCTTATCAGCATATCGTTCACCCGGCCATTACATAAAACACAAAGATTGATTGTTGTTTGTCCTCGTCTTTCCTTGATGAGAAAATAAAACACACTTCTTCATCACAACATAAAACACAAAAGCTTGGTTGATTATTTGTATTCGTCTTTTCTTGATGAGAAGATAAAAAACACACTTCTTCATCACAACATAAAACACAAAAGCTTGGTTGATTATTTGTCCTCGTCTTTTCTTCATCACAATATAAAACACAAAGATGGTTGCTTGTGTGTACTCGTCTTTCCTTCATCACACACAACGTTAGAGAAAAGAACATACATAGTTACATACCCTTGTAATTTAATGGTTCTGTAGTTGTTTTTGTTCCAATTTTCTGACTACATCACAGGGTCCCTTAACTATATACCTTGATCCTACTGAGGGGTGGTGGTTATCGTAGACACGTGTACTGTATGTATTTATAGTGGTTGAGAGAGAGAGAGAGAGAGAGAGAGAGAGAGAGAGAGAGAGAGAGAGAGAGAGAGAGAGAGAGAGAGAGAGAGAGGAGAGAGACCCAATGATGCATGTGAAAGGCAAGGCAAATCAGATAGTGCAAACATTATGTGTTATTCGTAGAGAGAGAGAGAGAGAGAGAGAGAGAGAGAGAGAGAGAGAGAGAGAGAGAGAGAGAGAGAGAGAGAGAGAGAGAGAGAGAGAGAGAGAGAGAGAGAGAGAGAGAGAGAGAGAGAGAGAGAGAGAGAGAGAGAGAGAGAGAGAGAGAGGTAAAAAAAAAAGTATAACCCCAATGATCATGTAAAAGGCAAAACATAATGCAAACGTAATAATTATTATGCTATGTTGAAAAGTTTAATAATAAGCACAGTACAAGAAAATCTATATAATAAAGTATTGAAGTGTATCGAGTTCCCATTTCCCCCTTTGATGCACGTGAAAGGGAAGCCAGATAACACATGCTTAATGATGGTGTGTTGTGGGAAGTTAGTTACTACGTACAGTATTAAGTTGTGGGAGGTGAAGGGGTGAGATGACAGCTGTGGTCTAGTGTGTATAAGCAGCAGCAGCAGGAGGATGAGGAGGAACGAACAAACCACTGATACCAACTTAACGGTTCCTCTTACACACAAGATCTATATTTACATTACCCTGTTGTAAAGAGATTTTTTAAATTATTATTATTCATTCTCTCTCTCTCTAACCATGTGGGGGAGGAATTACAATGTGTATTATTCCATTGTAAAGAGTTTTTTTTATATATTTGTTTCTTGTGAATGGAGGAATTAGAACTCGCGCGCCTCTGTGTGTGTGTGTTTGCCACTGTTTGGGTGATGGTCGTGGAGCATACAAACCAACCCCTCACACACACACACACACACACACACACACACACACACACACACACACACACACACACAAGATGTTTTATATCCTCTTAAAATGTAGCAATCTCATAAACACAATTGGTATTTACAACGACGGCTATATAAAAAAACAATACTGAACTGGGAACCATAGATAGGAAACATGAGGATTACTAAGTAAATATATAGCCTAAATGGATAATAAGAAACAACATAGTCAAACATTAATTGGCTCACTCTAACGCTTCCACTTTGGCTTCTGCGATGTGATGTATGTATGTATAATAAAATAAAATGTTCCGTGATAACTAGGTAGATTAGTTAGACGGGGCACATAAAATATTCAGTTTTATTTACAGTCTGATGACTTCGGGTAATATGAAAGGAATATTAGAGATATATGAAGCCTAATAAATTTCTATGATATAATTTATGCCACCCAAAAGTTTCCAGGGTGTGCAAGGTGGCCGTGAGCTAACGAAGAGGCAGGTGCAACTCTTACATTCATTCAGAAAAATAAAAATGTGTGACTGAAGACCATAATGTTGTAAATTCTGAAGGGAGATGATGTCAGGAAAACTAGAGCAGCTAGGAATGAACTAGGAGGAATTACTGAGGAGGAGGAGGTTGGAGATATTCGTACATGGTCGACGATTGTGTATTGTGTGTGTGTGTTGGCATGGTGACTGTGGGGAAGATGAGGATAAATAGGGAATGGCTAACATAAATTGGCTGAGTGTGGTCTCCATGGTTGTAGCAAATTAGAAGATGGTACTGTATTTAACATTCTTATTGATAAGTTTCTCAGCTAACGAACCAGAACGAAGCTGTCAAACGTAAACATGTCATCCCAATGTTGATGATTATTATTGTCCACGACTGGACCATTTGGCAGGAATAAGGGGTGTAGAGGGGAGACACCTGGCGGAGAAGGGAGAGAATGAATGGGAAAACAAGGACAAAGGATGAAAATAAGTGTGGGATAACAGAAGAGAAAAATGGAGAGAGAATGAGAGTGCCGGACGTGAGTGAGAGATAACAAGCACCAACTGAGAGGGATGAGGGGCGGGGAGAGGCACCGTTGGCAGGCTGGGAGGAAGGAAGGGGTAAGGTTGAATCAATACACCACCACCAACAGCAGCAGTGGCAGCAGTGGCGTCACATTTTCTTACATTGCTGTGTGTGTAAAACTGGTGTCGATGCTTCCCTTTTAACGCCTCCCTTACATGTGATTCAAGTCCCTCCACACCTTCCCCCTTCTTCTGAACACACACATACACACAGACAAACAAACAAACACACACCTCCTTTCCTTTGGTCTTGCCGTTGCTGTGTGTTTAATCTTCAGTGTGTGTGTATCCATTCCCTTTGTGTTGCTGCGGTGTGTGTGTGTGTGTGTGTGTATCCTTTCCCTTGGTCTTGCTGCGGTGTGTGTGTGTGTGTGTGTGTGTGTGTGTGTGTGTGTGTGTGTGTGTCCTCTCCCTTGGTCTTGCTGCGGTGTGTTAACTCCAGGGAGTTGCTTGCATCATTCATATTTTTGTGTGAAGGTCACCACGTGTTTTTGTTTACTTTTAGTGACACAGTGATCGAGATCATTTTATTTCTTTAAGTCATTGGATATCAACATTGCGCATACATGAGTCTGCAACAAATAATACTGGGAATCACTAAGGGAAGCTGTCACGTGTGTGTTTGAGGCGTCTAGTATATTCTCAGCGAATTGTAGACTACCGGTGGATTTCTCCAAAGAGTGACACAACATCACCTGTAAAGATGTCCTACTCGTATACTAAAGGTGACCTGTTGTCCAGCATAGTTTGAAGGAATCAGTAGCTCTCCAATATACCCTCAAGAGAATATATATCCCTTTAACACAATATTATTATTATTGTTATTAATATTATTGCTATTGTTGTTGTATCGTTATTATAGTCATTATTATTATTATTATTGTTATATTATTATTATTATTATATTATTACTGCTACTACTACTACTATTATTATTATTGCACTATGGCATCCGAAAAATAAACCCACACCAATAAACCACATCTCCAGTACTATAATTATAACATACTTGAACCAACACTAAACGACTTGAAATGCGACGAGAAAACCCCAGTAGTAACCCCACCTTCATTCACCCCCTCCCCTCCCCTCCCCTCCCCTCCCTATACCACCCATCCCTCGACAAGATTTAAGTCCTTCTCATGTTTCCTTGATCACATTAGAACGTGGTGGGTGAGAGTCGGGACACGTGACACACATACACACACACACACACACACGAGAGAGAGAGAGCTTGTACTCATCTGCCAGACTCATTCTTCAACACGTATGTCTGTATATTTATAGTATTTACTGTGTCGTAATTAAGTGACCTCCAAGTAACGGTTTACCAAATTATTTATAGAGTTTACTGTATACTTTACTGTACCATAATATTATATAGTTTACTGTACCATTATTTGTTAAAACATTAAGTAATATTTTTATGTATATTTTTGCATTTTTTGGTCAACTAGTTTTTTTTTCTCTAGCATCGCCTGGCTCGTGAAAGAGAATCTGTACATTTTTGTTATGATAAAATGAAAATATATTGTTTGTTGGAAAGCATTACGGTACTTAATTAAGCACTTGATGTGGTCTGATGAAAGTGCTTTAGGAAAATTGATTAAGAGTTATCTCGAAAGGTTCTTGAGATTGTGGCACGAGATATGAGTGAAGGGAAGGGATGGGAAAGGATGGGAAAGGAAGGCAAAGATGGAAAGGGAAGGGAAAGGATGGGAAGGGAAGGGGAAATATGGAAAAGTAATAGAAGAGACGGGAAGGTAAAGGGAAAGAATAGAAGGGAAGGGAAAGGATGGGAAGGGAAGGGAACGGATGGGAAGGGAAGGGAAAGGATGGGAAGGGAAGGGGAAATATGGAAAAGTAAGAGAAGAGACGGGAAGAGAATAGAAGGGAAAGGTAACATTGCCTAACATCATCAACTTTACACTATTAGCTGGTATGAGTGACCTGTCTTGGCCGTGTGTGTGGACGAAGAAAATAATGTAAGGAGGTAAAATGTCTGGTACTGTGGGCTAAAACGATACCTCCAAAAACCTATATATCCGTATATATAAAAGGAGATCTGTTTTGTATAGTATAATTTAGAGCATTGGTTGAAAGACTTAGGTAGTGTGACCAATTACAGGTTGTAGTGTTGTGAGGTGCCCAGCCTGTGTTGTGGTAATGAGGATAATGAGTGTAGAGGGACGGAGGTAGGGGGGTAGAGCAAGGTTATGGTGTGACAGGTGAAGTGAAGTGAGGGGAGAAGGGAGGAGAGCAAGGTTATGTGGTGACAGGTGAAGTGAAGTGAAATGAAGTTAAGGGAGAAGGAAGGAAGGAGAGTCAGGTTATGGGGTAACAGGTTCTTTGATTAATTGAGAGAGAGAGACAGACAGAGACAGACAGACCCGGTTGAAACATATACATACTCGTAATTGACCTGTCCCACTCACATCAGTTTCCTTCATCACTCGACCCCCTCCCTTCTTCCTATTTCTGGCCAGATTTGCTTCGTTTGAAAATAGCTGGCGTTGGGGAAGTCTCAAAACTACCCCACAGACGAGAGAGAGAGAGAGAGAGAGAGAGAGAGAGAGAGAGAGAGAGAGAGAGAGAGAGAGAGAGAGAGAGAGAGAGAGAGAGAGAGAGAGAGAGATTCATATACTCCTCACTCGCTTGGTTACATTTCCCTGGGTGTGTGTGTGTGTGTGTGTGTGGTTGAGTGAAGTGACCTTGGTATATATATTCCTCAGTTTCTAACCAGGTGACTGTGGGTGACCTTGCATGGCTGGGTGTGACCTTGTATGTATGATGTGTGTGTGTGTGTGTGTGTGTGTAAGGGTTGTTGAGTGGTATTATGTGGTGTGTGTTTGTGTGTGTAGGGGTTATTGGGTTGGTGTGAGAGAGAGGGAGGGAGGGAAAGATCGTGTGTGTTGAATGAATGAGGGAAGGATGGTTGGGTTGAGTGTGTGTGTGTGTGTGTATGTGTGTGTGTTTGGTATCAGCATTAATTAAGGGTATGTGTGTGCTGTGGTAGGATTGTTGAGTTAGCGTTTAGTATGTGTGTAGATGGA
>JAWZYT010002825.1:22500-55059 GCA_034508575.1 Petrolisthes manimaculis | reverse complement strand
GAAGGATATGTATATTTCCTTCTGTTATACATGTTTATAAGTATGTATTACAGAAGGATATGTATATTTCCTTCTGTTATACATGTTTATAGTCCCTACAAATAGTTGTGGATATTATTATGGTTAAAGTTCTATCAAGATTTGTCGCAATACCTTTTTTTGGCAACTGTACGTATAACTTAACATTTACATATACCTAACATTTACATATAGCTAATAAAATATCCACCTATATTTACATTTTTTTCGTTAAATACATATTATTGAGTTGTGATAACACTTTATTTATAATATACTTAAGGATATTAATTGTGAATGGACTTGTGTTTGTGATTACTACCATCTCTCTCTCTCTCTCTCTCTCTCTCTCTCTCTCTCTCTCTCTCTCTCTCTCTCTCTCTCTCTCTCTCTCTCTCTCTCTCTCTCTCCTCTCTCTCTCTCTCTCATCTGGCAGGGATGACGTAATTAGGCCACACACACACACCTTGTTTGTTTGTGTGTGTGTGTGTGTGTGTGTTCTAAACAGGATAGGTAGCGTAACACCAGGAAGAGAGAGAGAGAGAGAGAGAGAGAGAGAGAGATGTGTGGGGTATTGTATTACCTCTCTGTGTGTGTGTGTGTGTGTGTATAATCATGGGTTCTCTATTGTATTACCTGTGTGTGTGTGTGTATTGTATGGTAATTTTTTTTCATATATGTTACTCTATCTTTCATTCTCTCTTTTCTCTCCCTTCTCTCCCTTCTATCTATCTCTTTCCTCTCTCCCTCCTTTCCCTCCCTCTCTTCTCTATCTCTCTCTCCCTCCTTTCCCTCCCACTTCATCCCTCCAGTTCCCCTTGACACACACACACACTCACACACACACACACACACACACACACTCACTCACTCACTCACTCACTCACACACACACACACACACACACACACACACACACACACACACGAGAGGTGGACATGACTTGTTTGGTATGTGGGTTGGGTTGTGTTGTGTAAACGGTACCTACCCTGTATGCAAGCCAAGGTCACCTAAGGTCATGTAGGTCAGTGTAGGTCAAGGTATATACACACACACATACATACATGCACATATATATACACACATAGGCTACATACATATACACATTATTATTACATTATTATTATTATTATTATTACTACATACACACATACACACTCACTCACTCACTCACTCACTCACTCACTCACTCACTCACTCACTCACTCACTCACATACACACACACACACACACACATACCCACACACACACACGTACCCACACACACATACACACACACACACACACATAATTATACAGGTGTTGAAATGTGTGATCTCTCCCTCTGTGTGTGTATGTGTGTGTAATTTCTCTCTTTCTCTCTCTCCCTCTCTCTCCCTCTCTCTCTCTCTCTCTCTCTCTCTCTCTCTCTCTCTCTCTCTCTCTCTCTCTCTCTCTCTCACACACATTTTAAAACACAATTATCATATTTTTCTTTAAATTTATGTATGTTTTTGACACACCACTTGTTCTGGTAATTTATTCCATTCGTTTATTATACTCTATTTATAAAACTATATTTCTGTACATCTTTATCTCCTCTTCTTTTAATTCATTTCTTACTGTGTCCTCTCGTTGTAGGTATTCCTTGTTGACATCAGTTTTCTATATCTATATTTTCTTTTTTTCTGTGACACATTTGTAAACCATAATCAGATCTCCTCTCTTTCGTCTTTCTTCCAGTTTTTCGTGTGTGTGTGTGTGTGTGTGTGTGTGTGTGTGTGTGTGTGTGTGTGTTCTATATCTATCTTTTCTTTTTTTCTGACACATTTTAAACCATAATCATATCACATTTCTTTGGTCTTTCTTCCAGTTTTTCGTGTGTGTGTGTGTGTGTGTGGAGAGATAGGTGTGTATGTGTATGTGTGTACAGGTTAGGCCTAAAAACTTGCTCCCTCCGTGTGTGACCTATTTTAGACCCTTCGTTCTGCCCTACTGTATAGGCCTATTGACCCCCTAACACACACACACACACACACACACACACACACTAGAAACTTCACCCGTGTTTTCAACTTATTACCACACACACACACACACACACACCTATATATCTCTCCTTACACACACACACACCTATATATCTCTCTTTACACACACACACACACACACACACACACACACACACACACACACACACACACATATCTCTCCTTACACACACACACACATTCACGATCACTCCCCACACACATTCACGATCACTCCCCCCCCCCCAACACACACACAATCACAGGGGTCCGTATTGATGTGGTGATGTGTCAGATTGTAAACATTATCAGTGGGCGTGTAAGATAAGATAATGTTGTTGTTGTTGTTGTTATTGTTGTATTGTTGTAAGTGGCTCTCTACACCTCCTCTTTTTCCTCCTCCTCCTTTTCTTTCTTTTTCCTCCTCCTCATTTCTTTCTTTTTCCTCCTCCTCCTCTTCTTCCTCCTTCTCTTTCCTCCTTTTCTTTCTTTTTTCCTCCTCCTCATTCTACTCCTTCTTTCTCCTCTTCTTTTTCCTCCTCCTCCTCTTCTTCCTTTTCCTCTTCCTCTGTTTTTGTGTTACTGAGTACATGTAGTTATAGATATGGTTTTATGTTACATATAATTATAGATACAGTATGGTTTTGTGTAATTACAGAGGGTGTTTTGTGTTTCAGAGAGTGCTTGAGAGTTTTGTGTTAATATAAATATAGATACAGTATGGTTTTGTGTAATTACAGAGGGTGTTTTGTGTTTCAGAGAGTGCTTGAGAGTTTGTGTGTGTTTTGTATAATTACAGAGCATTGTTTTGTGTTTCAGGGAGTGTGCTTGAGAGTTTCGTGTTTCAGGGAGTGTGTTTAAGAGTTTTGTGTAATTACAGACCACGTTTCGTGTTTAAGAGTTTTGTGTTTTGTGTTTCAGGGAGTGTGTTTGAGAGTGGAGTATTTCTCATCGGTGTGAGGTGAGGTGAGGTGAGGTGAGGTGAGAGGGAGGTGAGACAGTCATCAGTATGTCCCACCACAGTGATGAAAATGCTGTCTACGCCTCCACAGACTCATTCTGGGAGGTACGTATATACACACACACACACACTGCTATGTAAATAAACCATTATATTCCAAGTACACCTGTCTACTCATTATGCATTTATTTACTAACTCAAAGAAAGTATTCCAAACACACCTATATACTCATTAGTGATGATAACTGTACAATGGAGATATTATTATGCATTTATTTACTAACTGAAGGTATTCCAAGCACACCTGTCTACTCATTATGCATTCTTTACTGTCAAGGTATTCCAAACACACCTGTCTACTCATTAGTGCTTGTAACTGTACAATGGAGATATTATTGTGTTTTTATTTCTTATTTCAAGGTATTCCAAACACACCTGTCTACTCATTATGTATTTATTTACTGTCAAGGTATTCCAAACACACCTGTCTACTCATTATGCTTTTATTTACAGTCTCCAGGTATTCCAAACACACCTGTCTACTCATTAGTGCTTGTAACTGTACTGTACATGTGTGTGTGTGTGTGTGTTTACAGGTTGGGAACTTCAAGAGAACAACTAAGAGAGTGGAGGATGGTAACAGGTTATGTGATGATCTCATGAAGTTGGTGTCAGAGAGGGCAGAGATTGAGAAGATGTATGCCAAGAGTTTAAAAGAGTGGGCCAAAAAGTGGAACAACATTATTGAAAAAGGTGCGTATTTAAGAGATAATAATTATACACTTATATACCGTACTGTATAGAAATATTATGTGGTGTATCTATGTATTGTACAGTTGTCTACATGATTTAATACACTGGTTATATGTAAAGAGTGGTTATAATTCTGCAAATACTATAATGAATGGTCTACCAATCCAACTTACCCAAGTCCAGGATGTAACACAACACTCCATTCTATTAAACACAACACTCCATTCTATTAAACACATTATTGAACTACAATGTACACCACCACACTCACCAATAACACAACATACACTCTGAGGGCACTGTGGGAAAGCCAGACAACTTGAGGAACTTCAACAACAACAACAACAACCAACCCAATCCACCTAACCTACCCAATTATTCAACTTAACCTAACTCAACCCAACACACACAACCTAACCCAACCCAACCAAACTAAACATATACATACATACATACATACATATCCTACATAATTATATTCATACATGTATATATTCATTCATACATACATACATACATACATATCCTACATAATTATATTCATACATGTATATATTCATTCATACATACATACATTCATACATACATATATTCATCCATACATACATACATACATACATACATTCATCCATACATACATTCATACATACATACATACATACATACATACATACATACATTCATACATACATCCATACATACATACATACATACATACATACATTCATACATCCATACATACATACATACATACATACATACATATATACATACATCCATACATACATACATATATTCATCCATACATACATACATATATTCATCCATCCATACATACATACATACATACATACATACATACATTCATACATATATTCACCATACATACATACATACATCCATATATTGATCCATACATACCTCCCCTACAGGTCCTGAGTATGGTACAACAGAGGCAGCATGGAAGGGTGTATTGATGGAGGCTGAACAGAGATATGAACTACACACACACGTCAAGGAAAACCTCATCAATGAAGTACACAGTAACATCAAACAGTGGCAGAGAGAAAACTATCATAAGGTGTGTATGTATGTGTGTGTGTGTGTGTGTGTGTGTGTATGAGAGAGAGAGAGAGAATTATTAGACACACAGACAGTGGCAGAGAGAAAACTATCATAAGGTGTGTATGTGTATGTGTGTGAGAGAGAGAGGGAGAGATAGAGAGAGAATTATCATAAAGTGAGGAGGTTGTTTGTGTGTGTGTGTGTGTGTGTGTGAGAGAGAGAGAGAGAGAGAGGGTGGGAAATAGGTAGGAACAGTGTCAGAGAAAACTATCATAAGGTGAGAAGAAAGACATGCTGTGTGTGTGTATGTATCAGAAAGAAATATGTCATAAGGTAACCAGAAAGATGTGCTCTGTGTGTGTGTGTGTGAGATGATTTTACCCCTTTTTCCCACCATTCTCTCTCTCTCTCTCTCTCAGTCTCAGTCCCTTTTCTTCCTCCCTTTTACTACCTCTCTTTCTCCCCCTCATTTCTCACACTACTCTCTCTCTCTCTCCCTCCCTTCCTTCCTTCACATCCCTCTCTCCCTCTCTCTCTTCCCACCCCACTCTCTCTCTCTTCCTTCCCAACTAGCCTAAATAACCCACACCTTCATTTCATCCTCTTTCCTTGCAGTCCATGATGGGTCAGCTCAAGGAGAAGAAAGATATAGAGGACATGTTCAAGAAGGCGCAGAAACCGTGGGCCAAACTGTTCGAGAAGGTAAACAAATCCCGCGCCGATTACCACAACGCGTGTAAGAGCGAACGGTCGGCACAGAACCAGGAACGCAACGCTGGCGGAGACTCCTCACTCTCCCCGGATCAGGTGAGAACGAGAGAGAGAGAGAGAGAGAGAGAGAGAGAGAGAGAGAGAGAGAGAGAGAGAGAGAGAGAGAGAGAGAGAGAGAGAGAGAGAGAGAGAGTTAGAGTTAGACAGATGTGAGGCAGGGGCAAGGAGAAGTGAATGAGTGAGTGAGAATGAATGAGAGAGAGTGAGTTAGTTAGATGTGAGGAAGGGGCGAGGAAAAGTGAATGAATTAGTGAGGTTTGGGTGTGTGTGTGTGTGTGTGTGGAGAAGAGGCAAGGAGAAGTGAATGAGTGAGTGAGGTTTGGGTTTGTGTGTGTGTGTGTGTGTGTGGAATGAATGAAAGGGAAATTAGGAAGGGAGGTTGGTGTGTTGGTGTGTGTGTGGAGAGGATGGGAAAGACGAAAGGGAATTAGGAACAGAATGATAAAGATGAAAGAGGAAAGAATGGGGAATAATGAGAGAGAATAAAAGAGGTTTGGTGTGAGGAAAGAATGAGGGGAAATTAAGGAGGTCGATGTACGGAAACGGAGTGAGGAAAATGAGGAAGAAATGATGGGGTTTGGGTGAGGAAAGAATTAGTAAAATTAGGAGAAATTAAGGAAGTCGATTTACGGAAACGGAGTGAGGAAAATGAGGAAGAATTGGTGATGAAAGATGAGGAGGAAAATGAGGAAGAATTGGTGAGGAAAGATGAGGGAGAAAATGAGGAATTATAAATAGTGAGGAAAGAGGAATAAATGAATAAGGTGAGGAAAGAATGAGGAAGAGAAAAGGAGGAATTGAGATAAAATGAGGAAATAAATGAGTTATAAATAATGAGGTTGGTTGGTTGGTTGGTTGTGTGTAATTAAATATTTTTGTGATTATTGAAGTATTATTGATTAATTATTTACATTTATGATAATTATTTATTCATTTATATTTTGTTTATACAGTATTGTTACCTATCTTCATATTATTATTATTATTATTATTGTTTATTTTTACTATTATATTTTTTATTATTATTATTGTTACTATTTATTTTTCTAGTATCTTTCTTATCTATATTATTATTGTTATTATTCCATGTTTGTATTTTTATCTCTGCTGTTATGTTTTCACCCTGATTTGTGTGTATGTAGGTCGGTCGGTTAGTCACCAACATGAATTAAAATTAAACTTACATACAAATTATAATCAAACCTCGGAATAATTATTAGGCATTAATTTGAAGCAAGGTTATTTTAAGTGGTATTTAAATCTGGAGCAAATGATTCCTCCAAACTATTCCAAGCAACAGGACACCATTATTTTTCTTCATCTGGGTCTGTTTCCTGGCATACTTTGGAGGAATCAGTAGCCTTCAAATTCACCAAGAAGGGAATCTCATTTTTAATTAAGAAACTACTAGATTTAATTTCTACACATACTAAGAAAACATATAATAATTATTTTGATTACTTCTTTAGGGTAAATTTCTCATGTTTGTAAATACCTTAGTTTATTTTGATTACGTACTTCTTTAGGGTAAATTTCTCATGTTTGTAAATACCTTAGTTTATTTTTATCACTTCTTTAGGGTAATTTCTCTTGTTTGTAAATACCTTAGTTTATTTTTATCATTTTTTTAGGGTAATTTCTCATGTTTGTAAATACCTTAGTTATAAAATATTTCAAAGTTCTTTATTATTGGTGTTTGTGATATATTTTCTTTTCTTGTGATTTGAACACTTTCTTTTTCTGTGTGGATCTTTTCTACTTCAGGATAATAAGAAGAGCGGCCTTGTTGTAATGGTAGGAAAACACTGCTACTATATACACTACTAGTAATTAACTACTACTATTACTACCACTACTATACATTACCCCAATCCACTACCCCTTCTGGACACTGCTACTATATACACTACTAGTAATTAACTACTATTATTACTATACCACTACTACCCCAATCCACTACCCCTTCTTGACAGTGCTACTATACACACTACTCATAATTAACTACTACTACTACTACTACTACTACTATACACTACCCCAATCCACTACCTTATACCACTACCCCTTCTGGACAGTGCTACTATACACACTACTCATAATTAACTACTACTACTACTATGCACTATCCCAATTCACTATCCCTACTCCTTGTTATATAAAAAGTTGCTCATTAACTACCACTACTATACACTACCTCACACCACTACTACCCAAGCCACTACCTCATACCACTACTACCCAATCCACTACCCCTTCTGAAGTAGTAGTGGTGGGTAGTGGTGATAAATAGTTTCCACAATGTCTCGGCTTGTTACATATATAAAAAGTCACTCGCTAAAATTGGCTTTCACTTCAACTGTCCCCTTCTGTCCCTCCTCTCAATGCCCTTCTTCCTCTGACACCACATGACCTTACTGTTGTTGTTGTTGTTGTTGTGTTGTTGTTCTCCTCCCGGGGTTGGTTGCAGCACCTCTAATATCAATCAATCAATCAATGTTCAAAAATGGTTCATGTGAACAGATCTTTACTCCTTGTTACCAACCCTATAACTACACTATTATTATTATTATTATTATTATTATATATATTATTATTATTATTATTATTATTATTATTATTATTATTATAAAATATTATTTATATTATTATCTATATTATTATTATTATTATTTATATTACTGTATTATTATTATTTATATCAGGTGTATGGGAAGGTTCTTACTGAGAGACTGATGGAAGTAACAGAGAATAAAGTTAGTGAGGAACAGGGAGGTTTCAGAAAGGGTAGAGGACGTGTGGATCAGATATTTGCATTAAAATCGATAGTGGAGAAATATATTGGGAAGGATAGGAAGTTGTATGCTGCCTTCATGGACTTGGAGAAGGCATACGATAGGGTGGATAGGAGAGCTATGTCAGAGGTGTTGAGAATATATGGTGTTGGGGATCTTTGCTGGAAGGTATTGAGGCTTTTTATGCAGATGCAAAAGCATGTGTGCGGGTAGAGGGTGATCTGAGTGAGAGTTTTAATATTAGTGTAGGGCTGAGACAGGGATGTGTTATGTCACCATGGTTGTTCAATATATATATGGATGGTTGTATGAGAGAAATGAAAGCCAAAGTGAATGGTCTGGGGGTGAAGTTGAGGCTGAATGAAGTAAATTGGTCCTTGGCGGCAAGTTTGTTTGCAGATGACACTGTGCTGATGGCTGAGAGTGAAAGGAACTTACAGAGAGTGGTGGACGAATTTCAGTCTGTATGTAAACAAAGGAAATTGAAGGTGAATGTGGGTAAAAGTAAAGTGATGGCGTTGAGAGAGCAGAAACTGAAGTGATTGACTTTGCTACAACTTACAGAGTGTAAGTACCAACTGGGACGAAGTGTGAGATAACTCTGAGGGGTGAGAGGATGGATGGAAGTGAAGTTGTGGGCTGTGGTGTGAGAGGCAGACCACCAGTAAGATGGCAGAACAGAGTGGAAGAGTATGTAAAGGAGAGTAACATGAGGGGGAGGGGAGGGCTGGACCAGGTAAGGAGGGAGTGTTGGAACAGGGAAAGATGGAGACTGTTCTGCCGTGGCCACCCCCTTGGAGGGAGTTCCAGGAGGGTACGAGGCTTCAGAGCTATAGATAGATAGATAGATATCATTATTATTATTATTATTTATATTTATTTATTTGTTCATATTTTGGTTAGACATCTCACCCAACCCAGCCACTCACCACTCAACTCACCACTCCTTATAATTATCCACACACTCCTCCTTTTTTATATCCAACCTTGTGATTAGAGTGTGTGTGTGTGTGTGTGTGTTAACTAATGAATGAAATAATTAAGTTTTTTGCTGGTAATTATCAAGGGAGCAATAATTCTCACGTTATAATTATTTCTTGTCGGTAATTATCGAAGGTGATTTTTGGTTGTTTATTATTATTATTATTATTATTTTTAGTATTACTTTTTTAATTATTATTATTTATTTTTAACTGATTATATATTAAAGCAACATTTTTTTTACTGCTGCATAATTATACAGTATTATTATTATTATTTATTTATTTATTTATTTTTATTTTTATTTTTTTCACTGATTCCTCGGGTTATTTTTCTTTGGAGTTTTTGAGTGACTATTGTATTGTGTTACTGATATATTTATTATTTATTATAGGGGAGATATAATACCTAATACACTTTAGGTTACATTGGAGTACTTTGATTCCTCCAAAGTATGCCAGGAAACAACAACAGATGAACAAAAATAATGGTGTCCTGTTGCTTGGAATAATTTGGAGGATTCAGTTTGCTCCAGATTTACCAACACAAAACTTCCCCCTTAATTTAAAACATTACCAAGAATTTATTATTGTTGTTATTATTATTATTATTTATTTTTTAACCCATTCAATATTTCCTTTCATTATTTTTTTTTATTAATTTATATTTTTATTATATATATATATATATGTATATATTTTTTCATTCATTTTTTTTTTTTTTTTTTTAACCCATTCATTCAATATTTCCTTTCATTAATTTATTTTTTTCTTTCTTTTTACATTTTTATTTTTGATGGCAGAGATTCCAGATGGTAAGTTGTTGTTGTAATAATAAATAATAAATAATAAATAGAGTTATATAAGTTGTAAAGTTGTGGTACAGTATAAATATGTATAATAGATTTTGGTAGTAAGTTATATTATAAGTTAAGGTGATTATTAAATTGTAAAGTAAAGTATAGTATAGTAGATAATTATTACTTATGCTAATTAATACACTTATTCTATATTTATTCTACATTTATTCTACATTTATTAACTTATTCTTCACTTATTATTACTTATTCTACATTTATTATTCACATTATTACTTATTCAACATTTATTATTACTTATTCTTCACTTATTATTACTTATTCTACATTTATTCTTCACTTATTATATTATTAACTTATTTTTCATTTATATTTATTAATTATACACTCTAGAGGAGATAGTTTATTTTTGGGTGATATTCAAGAAAGTCTGTGGTGGTGTGTACGATGATGGTGTGGTACCGGTACTATGACTCTGTTGTTGTTGTTGTTTATACCAATACCACGCCATCGTAAATACCACGGATGTTCTTTCTTGCATATTAACCAAAACCCCAGAAATTACAGTACAATAATTATATAGTAACCTTTTAAGTACAGTATACAATATTTCAGTACATGTATTACAAAGCTAGCATAGCACATTATTTTGTACATAGATATTACAAGAGAAATATAGTTGCCAAAAAAGGTATTGCGACAAATCTGGATAGAACTTTAACCCTAGTAATGTCCACAACTATTTGTATGGACTATAAGTATGTATAACAGAAGAAAATATACATATCCTTCTGTAATACATACTTATAAGCATGTATTACAGAAGGAAATATACATATCCTTCTGTAGTACATACTTATAAACATGTATAACAAGAAAATATACATATCCTTCTGTAATACATACTTATAAACATGTATAACAGAAGGAAATATACATATCCTTCTGTAATACATACTTATATATATCCCTACAAACAACTATGGACATTAATATATTTAATGTTGTATCAATAGTTGTTGCAATACCTTTTTTGGCAACTGTACATATATATATTATTATTATTATTGTAGTGTATTATGTGAATGTAGAGTATTGTATAGTTAAACTTATTCTTTGATGATAAAACATTTCATTGCTAAATCCAAATTACAATACAAATTAATGGTATTGTTAAACTTATTCTTCGGTGAAAAGGGAGTTTTGTTGCTAAATTCACTTTGCAAAAATATAGAACGTGAGCAATGGAGATTATTGACATCAAAGATAAAGGTTTAATTAACAATATCAAACTGAATTCTATTGTTGGCTTTCCTTCCTTCCTTCCTTCCTTCTCTTCCTTTCTTCCTTCCTTTCCTTCAATTCATGGTTATATCTTTTTTCCCCTTTGCTTCCCCCCCCCCTCCTCCTCTCCTCCCCCCCTCCCCTCCTCCTCCCCCCCCCTCCTCCTCCTCCTCCTCCTGTGGCTCACCAGCACAACAATATCAAGGTATGAGTGTTATTTGTCTTGTTGTTTGTTGTTGTTGTGGAAATCAGACACACACTAAATGTTGTTGTTTTTATCTTTCTTTTGTACAGGCTAATGTAATAATAATAATAATAATAGAGTAAGGCAGGGCTTCCACTCGCTTGTCACTATCATCACCGTCAGTGTCAATAACGTCACTAACGATGGCTGTACTGTCAATGGATGGTCCTGGTGCCGCGGCCCATCACACCCACCGCCATCAAAAGATAAATAATTTCATCTTTTGCCTGAGTGACGACGGCGGTGTTGTTGTTGTTGTTGTTGTTGTTGAAGTTGCCCAAGCTGTCTGGCTGAGCAGCCCTGCCGACGGCAGTGTTGACCATCATCGATGGTGTTGGATATCTTGGATATTATGAAAATATGAATATTAAGCAATTGCACACGGAAAAAGATATGATATCACATTAGTCATATAAATATTTAAATGTATTTACATGAAGTGTGCATTCATGTATTGTGACAACTTTTGTTTAGATGAATCTGGAAATGTGACAACACTGCACATTCTTGTGCAGCTCATGTAAACAAAAACATTACAACAGCAACGTGTACTGGTAAACAGACAGTCCTCCTTACTTTACTGGTGACTATATTCCTCACCACAGTCGTCTTCTAACACCATCAACACTCTTCTCTCCCTACATAAGTATTGTGTGTTGTTGTCTCATCAGAGGTTCTCTGGAGCAGTACAGTAGCTGGTACTGTGTCATCACATTCTCCTTCTCCTTCACTGTCTTGGTGGTCTAGCTGGGAGGTCTTCTTGGTTAAGTAGAAGAAGAGCAGTAATGATAAATAGGTCGTTCATGTCCATCTTGTTGTTGTTTTGGATGGTGTGGATAGGCAACAACAACAACAACAACACCGTCATCGTTGATGGAGCTCATCTCCTCCAAAGGGAACAGTCATTGTATTTATGATGGTGATGATGGTGACAGGCTTGTGGACACCGTGCCTAATAATCATCATATAATAGTAATAGTAAACATAAATTATTAATATCTTTCTGTACAATTTAATATAATAATAGTAAACATAAATTATAACTATTTTTATGCACACTTTAATATCATAATATAAATGATGATAATAATAATAATAATAATCACAAAGCTAGTGTCATAATACAGTACAGTACAGTAATAACAATAATAATAACAATATTATTATTATGTTGTACAGGCTCATGTCATAATAATAATAATAATAATAATAATAAAGTACAGTACAGATACAATGCCCTTTCATAATAAGAATACAATAATTACTGTATAAAATGTACTAAAACAATCATTACAATCATTACATAACATTACATTACATTACATTAGCTTTTACAATAATATTAATTACATCAATTCGAAGCACTATTGTATTTTACTGTTTACTGTATGCAAGAACATACATCGTGTCGGTGTCATAGTATCGGTACCACACCATCGTCGTATACACCATGAATGTTCTTGAATACGGCCCTGTTGTTTATCCGTGTATGTATGTGTGTGTGTTTGTTTGTATGTGTGTATGTATGTAAAGCATCACAGACATACAGCACTTCTCATTCCTCTAACTCTTAATATTTCTTTACTTTCTCTCATTCCTCTCTCTAACTTTTTACTCACTCTCTCTTATTTATTTTAAGGGGGTGTGGGAGTAGGGGACAAGCTTGGGGGGGGTTATGGGGGGTGTGGGAGTAGGGGGACAGGCTTGGGAGGGGGGAGAGGTTAGGGGGACAGGCTTTCTACCCACCCCAAGCCTGTCCTCCTATTCCCGCACCCCCAAAACTCCCCCCAAGCCTGCCCCCTACTCCCAAACTCCCCCCAAGCCTGTCCCCTACTCCCACACCCCCTATAAGGAGGTATAAATCACACTAGCATGTTCCAATAATGTATGTATGTATGTACAGTTGCCAAAAAAGGTATTGCGACAAATCTTGATAGAACTTTAACCCTAGTTATATCCACAACAATTTGTATGGACTATAAGCACATACACCTTCATCTATGGACTTGGACTTTGTTTTTTTCATTAAGTTTGTACAGTATTTCCTTCCTTCCTTTCTGATTAAAAAAAAAAAAAAAAGAGAGAGAGAGAGAGAGAGAGAGAGAGTTGTGAATGAGAGTAGCATATAATTATAATAACTTATTTATGACAATCTATCTAATTATCATCTTCATTGTTATAATTATATTCTTATTGATTCACAACTCTTTTTTTTTTTTTTTTTTTTTTTTTTTTTTTTACTATGATCAAGGTGTGTTTGTGTATAAATTAATCCCCATGAAGGTAAACAAACTCCCTTCACTAACTATACCTTATTCCAAATGCTAGTGTGATGTCCCCCTTATGGCAACAAACAAATAAAAAACAAACAAACAAACAGATGCCCTCAGTGTTGCCAATAGTGGATCTGTCTGTTTGTTTTGTGGTATTGTTTGAAGGAATCGCAGACCTTCAACTTTACTAATAAATGAATCTCCCCTTGTGGAACCTTGTGTGTGAATATTGGAGGTAAATGAGTCCTTCAAATATTGCCATGAAACACACACATACATGCACACCTGTCTCTCCTTACACACACACACACACACAGCTATCTCTCCTTACACACACACACACACACACACACCTCTCCTTACACACACACACACACACACCTATCTCTCCTTACACACACACACACCTGTCTCCTTACATACACACACACATCTATCTCTCCTTACACACACACATCTACTGTATCTCTCCTTACACACACACACACACACACCTATCTCTCCTTACACACACACACACCTGTCTCCTTACATACACACACACATCTATCTCTCCTTACACACACACATCTACTGTATCTCTCCTTACACACACACACACACACACCTATCTCTCCTTACACACACACACACACACCTATCTCTCCTTACACACACACACACACATCTATATGGAAGGAGGTTGTTTGTTTCATGGCATAGTCAGGAGGAATCAGAAGCCTCCAATTTTCATAACACAATCACAGGGTCATTAATTTTGTTGTTGTTGTTGCTTGTTGAAATAGTTTGTAGGAATTAGTTTGCTCCACCATAAACAATACTCAACTTAATTAAAGGTGGTTAATTATTTCTTGTTACATTTCTTCCTTCCTGCCTGCCTTTATTCCTTCCTTCCTCCCTCCATTTCTTCCTTCCTTCCTTCCTTCCTTCCTTCCTTCCGTCCCTCTCTTCCTTCCTCCCTTCCTTCTTTCCTCCCTCCCTTTCTTCCTTCCTTCCTTCCTCCCTTTCTTCCTGCCTTCCTTCCTTCCTTCCTGCCTTCCCTCCCTCCCTCCCTCACTCCATTCCTTCCTTCCTTCCCTCCCTTCCTTCCTTCTTTCCTCCCTCCCTGCATGTTGTTATAACAGTAAAATTTAAAGTTGATGTTATTATTTGTGTTAATGCATTTAATATTAGTAATTAATTACAATTAGTACAATACTTTACCATAATTAGTCTCATAACATCAATAACTAATAAAATTGTTTGTAAATATAAGTACAGTAATACAGAATATAATGTTTGTATAAATATAAATACAGTAAAATCAATTACAAAATATAAATAATTTCAGAATATAATGTTTTGTAAATAATAAGTACAATACAATATTCAGGGAAGGTAGGTTTTATTTACAATACAGTACAGTATATATATTTAAACACATTACAAAAAAATAGGAATGTATTACAAAGTACAGTCATAGAAACCCAACATTGAACAAGAGGATTTTCCAAGTTGAAGAAAGAGTAAGTTTATTAATACAGTAAAGGAACCCTCGATATATAAACTGTATAAGGAATACATAAATAAATACGTCAATGAATAAATACATAAATACGTCAATGAATAAATAAATAAATACGTCAATGAATAAATAAATAAATACGTCAATGAATAAATAAATAAATACGTCAATGAATAAATAAATAAATACGTCAATGAATAAATACATAAATACGTCAGTGAATAAATAAATAAATACGTCAGTGAATAAATAATTAAATACATCAATGAATAAATACATAAATACGTCAGTGAATAAATAAATAAATAATTACGTTTATCCATCACTTACTTCATTTTACACTCTTGTTTTCCCAGGCTTTTGTTATTCATTATTATATTAAATTATTAAATGATAAAAGGATAGTGTGTGTGTGTGTGTGTGTGTGTTATTCATTACCAAACACACTAATTAACTACAGTAAGTGATTTATTGAGGCTGTGTGTGTGTGTGTGTGTATTATTTATTACCATATAAAATTATTTAATGATTTACTAACCCTATGAAAAAAGGATAGTGTGTGTGTGTGTGTGTGTTATTCAATTACCAAACACATTAATTAAATATTAAATTATTTACTAACGCTATTTAAAAAGGGATGTATATAATTATATGCTCAATTTAATCACCTTATAATTATATCGAGGGTTTAACTGTACAACCATCCTAACTACCGTAAGTCTGTCTGTTGCCTCGGGTGAATTAAAAGTCACCGAGGCCTCCAAACTAATGCATCCCAAGTCTGTTTATTGGTGTACTGTAGTGTAATTAGTAACAGGTAATTATATATAACTCTTAACTTTTTTTGTGTATATATTTTTTTTTGTGTGTGTGTGTAATTTTTTTTTTTTTTTTGGTGTATCGTATTTAGAAAAAAAAATTCATTGCTGTGTTGAGAATTTGTATTTTATATATATATATTTCTATGTGTTCCCTGATATATTTTTTTCTTTGTGCCATGATTTTAAAGTATGGTAATAATAATGGTTATGGTGTAATTAACTATGATAATAATAATAATAATAATTTACTGATTTTTAAAGTGGAGATGGTATTGGTGATTGAAATAATACTACACTTTTTTAATTTAAAAATACTATAAACTTATTTAGTAATAATAATTTAATCATGATAACAATAATTAATTAAATCATGTATGAAGTCTGTTATTGGAGGCTTCTGATTCATCCTGACACACACACACACACACACACACACACACACACACACACACACACACACACACACACACAGATAAACATATACAATCCATACATACATAATTTCTCACACATAAACATTTCTCGCATCACACACACCTACCATTTTAACCCCCATTAATAATTTCTCTTCCCCCCCCCTCCTCCCCCCTCTCCCCCCACAGGTGAAGAAGCTCCAGGACCGAGTGAGTAAGGCAAAGGAAGAAGTGAGCCGAGGCAGAGAAAAGTACGAACAAAGTCTACGGGAAATATCAGACTACAACCCTAAATATATGGAGGTGAGAATGATAAATACTGATTAATTAGATATACTGATTAATTAAATACTGATTAATTAGATACTGATTAATTAGATATACTGATTAATTAGATATACTGATTAATTAAATACTGATTAATTAGATATACTGATTAATTAAATACTGATTAATTAGATATACTGATTAATTAAATACTGATTAATTAGATATACTGATTAATTAGATATACTGATTAATTAAATACTGATTAATTAGATATACTGATTAATTAGATATACTGATTAATTAAATACTGATTAATTAGATATACTGATTAATTAAATACTGATTAATTAGCCCCCCCAAGCCTGTCCCCTATTCCCGCACCCCCCTCTTAACCTGACTATGTATTTACAGGACATGAGCCACGTGTTTGATAAAGCACAGGAATCCGAATCCAAACGTTTGCAGTTCTTCAAGGAGATGCTTTTTTCTACACATAAATGCCTCAATATCTCCAATGATTCAAGGTGAGATTTACTGATTTATCTCATAGTTTACCGAGCATCTGTGAGTAGTTCCATCACACATTATTAACCTATATCATTATTACTATTATTTACTATCATTAACCTATATCATTATTACTATTTACAGTACTATTATTTACTATTATTTACTATCATTAATATTACCCTGACTAATTTTACTACTCACGTCCACAGTTTACCAAGGATTTATGAGGAGTTCTATCACACATTATTAACACATATTACTATTATTATTATTTACTATCATTACTATTACCCTGACTAATTTTACTACTCACGTCCACAGTTTACCGAGGATTTATGAGGAGTTCCATCACACTGTTGACAATGCAGACTATGAGAAGGATCTGAAATGGTGGAGTAATAACCACGGTGTTAACATGCCTATGAACTGGCCAGCGTTTGAGGTACGTTGGGGTGTGGGGAGGAGGGGGACGGAGATAGGGGGTATAGGGGAGGATAGATGGGGTGTGTGTGGGAGGGGGGGGAAAGATGGGAGGGGTGTGGGAGGGGGGGAAAGATGGGAGGGGTGTGGGAGGGTGTTGGTGTTGTGGGGGGGGAATGTGGGGAGGACAGTTTGGGGGTGAATGGGGGGGACATGGATAGTAATAGAGTAGCGGGGGTGAGGGGGTGAAAGGGGAGGGAGGAGGGGGGGATAGATGTATAGTAATTAACTAACTAACTAACTAACTAATTTACACTTAACTCAAACACCAATACTCAGGTTTGGTCCACAAATAATACATAAATAAAAATAATACATAGAAATAATATATAAATAGAAATACTGTAATACATAAATAAAAATAATACATACAAATAATGCATAGCTAGAATTAATACATAGATAAAAATTATACATACAAATAATGCATAGCTAGAAATAATACATAAATAATAGTAGTAGTAGTAATAGTAGTAGTAGTTGTAGTAGTAGTAGTAGTAGTAGTAATCATTAAGTAAGTAATTAAATACATATATTGTATTAAGTAAAGGGAACTGTTGTGATAGCTATTTGTGTGTCTGTTTGTGTGTGTGTGTGTGTGTTGTCAATTAGTTCACTCTATATGGAATTGCACCTCAGATATTTGTGTGTGTGTGTGTGTATTTTTTATCAATTAGTTTTCTTTATAATGAACTGCTCCTCAAGTGTTGTGTGTGTGTGTGTGTGTGTGTGCGTGTGTGTTGTCAATTAGTTCTCTTTGTAATGAGCAGCACGTCAAATTTTCTGTGTGTGTGTGTGTGTAATATTGTGTGTGTCGTTAGCATTCACTCAAAATTTAATTGTTTTGTCAAGAAAATATTTAAACAATATTTTAGTAATTTTTAACTAACATTTTTTTTCTTTTTACTTTATAATATCCTTTTAGAATATTGTAGTTTGTCCTTATTATATTTATATTTTATGTCGTAGAATTTTACTATATTTATATATCTTATGTCGTAGAAATTTACTATATATATTATTTATGTCTTAGAAATGTACTTTATTTAATGTGTATATCTTAGAAATTTACTAAATATATTTTGTGAATGTCTTAGAAATTTACTGTAGTTTTTCAGGGTACAGGTATACTGTAGTAAACTTGTAGTACAGTTGTGGTCAAATATAATCATCCATATAGGGGAGTAATTCATGTAAGAGTTTGACAGCTTCCCTCTGTTCCTTAGATGATAAACTTTACAATAAATAAATTAACTACCAACTTTTAATTTAATACAAGCAGCTACATACTACTTAAAACAATAACACACACACACACACATTAACTACCATCTTTTAATTTAATACAAGCAGCTACATACTACTTAAAACAACACACACACACACATTAACTACCATCTTTTAATTTAATATAACTACACACTACTTAAAACAATAACATCCTAATTATGTGAACTTAAAAACATTAGACAGTAAATTGTTTGAGATAACCATATGTGGATGATTATTATTGACCATTACTGTACTCCACAAGGCACTCCAATGTAACAAAAGTGAATGACCACCTTAAGATTATTATTATTATTATTATTATTATTATTTACATATATTATTTTATTATTATTATTATTATTATTTACATATATTATTTTATTATTATTATTATTATTATTTACATATATTATTTTATTATTATTATTTACATATATATTATTTTATTATTATTATTATTATTATTATTATTATTTACATATATATTATTTTATTATTATTTTTATTTTCATTATTTTTTTTATTATTATTATTATTATTTACTTTTATATTAATTAATTTTTAACTGTATATAAACTGCTTTTCTGGTAATTCGTAGGCAAGCTTTATTAAATACTATTAACTCTCTCTTAGTACATTATAAAGGGATAACTGGGATACATTTACATTGTATTTATTTATTTATTTATTTATTTAAGGGAGAATAATAGTGTAGTACTGTATTTATCATTTATTTGGTACAACTTTGGAGCACCGGAATTCCTCCAAAGTACGTCAGGAAACACAAATAATAATACAGTAATAATAATAATAATGATGGCCTGTTGTTGTTATTATTGTTTTTGTTTGAAATAGTTTGGAGGAATCAGTTTGCTCCAGATTTATAATACTAATAATAATGATGATTGTAGCCTGTTGTTGTTGTTGTTGTTGTTTGAAATAGTTTGGAGGAATCGGTTTGCTCCAAATACCCAAATTCAGGGACAATTCTCGTGTCGGTGGTGAATTTTAAAGTCTCCGATTCCTCCAAAATATACCAGGAAACAAAAGCAGATAATCTCTCCATAAATAATAAATAATAATGACAATAAAATAATCTCTCCATAAATAATAAATAATAATGACAATAAAATAATCTCTCCATAAATAATAATAATAATGACAATAAAATAATCTCTCCATAAATAATAATAATAATGACAATAAAATAATCTCTCCATAAATAATAATAATAATGACAATAAAATAATCTCTCCATAAATAATAATAATAATGACAATAAAATAATCTCTCCTTAAAATAATAATAATAATGACAATAAAATAATCTCTCCATAAATAATAATAATAATGACAATAAAATAATCTCTCCTTAAAATAATAATAATAATGACAACTAAATAATCTCTCCTTAAATAATAATAATAATAGAATAATTTCCCATTAAATAACAATAATAATAAAAAAATAATCGCCCCTTAAATAAAAATTATAATAATAATAAAATAATTTCCCCTTCAATAAAAATAATAATAATAAAAAAAAAAAATCCACTTTTAAGTATTAATTAAAATTATTGTATGTTTTCTTTGCACGAGTAGAAAAGTTTATATTAAATTATTTTTGATGAGATTCTATTATTGGTGAATTTGAAGACTACTGATTCCTCCAAACTATTTCAAACAACAACAACAACAACAACAGACTACCATCATTATTATTATTATTATTATTATTATTATAAATCTGGAGCAAACTGATTCCTCCAAAGTATGCCATGAAGCAGACATACAGACAGACAGCCTCAATGGTTACTAACAGAGGATGTGTGTGTGTGTGTGTGTGTGTGTGTTTCCTGGCATAGTCTGGAGGAATCTGTAGCCTTCAAATTAATAATTAATAATTCAACAACAACAACAACAACAAAATAATAATTTCCCCTTAAATAAAAATAATAATAATAAAAAAATAATCTCTCTTTAAATAATAATAATAATAAAATAAACTCCCATTAAATAATAATAATAATAATAATAAATATAATATCTCTCCTCTCTCCGCACACACACACACACACACACACACACCTATATGGAAGGAGTTTGTTTGTTTCATGGCATAGTCAGGAGGAATCAGAAGCCTCCAAAATTTTCACAACACAATCACAGGGCCCTTAATTAAACAAGTAAATAAATCCGGAACAACAACAACAACAACAACAATAATAACAACAACAAAAACAAAAGGCCATTATTTTATTTAATCATCAAGTCCCGTTTGTTTCATGGTATGTTTTGGAGGAACCGGGTTAATCCGATTTATCAAAGTTTATTACAGTACCTATAATTCGCTTCATTTATTTTTACTAACACACGCCTAAAAAAAAAAATAATGCTTATTAATTTTAATGTTGTTTTTTCAGTAGAGTAGTTAGTTGGTTAATTATTAATATTATTGCTTGTTGCTGCTTTATTATACACACACACACACACACACACACACACACACACACACACACACACACACACACACACACACACACACACACACACACACACACACACACACACACGAGCTTGACTAAGAACACACAAACACATATACACACACATACACACACATATACAATAATTTGAAGACTTCACATGCCTAAAAAAAAAAAAAAAAAAATGTAAGAAAAAATAATAATGATAATAAAAAGAAAAGAATAATAATAATAATAATAATAATAATAATAATAATAAAAAAAAGAAACAAAAATAATAATAATAATAATAATAATAATAAGAAACAAAAATAATAATAATAAAAAGAAACAATAATAATAAAAATAATAATAATAATAAAAATAATAATAATAATAATATAAACAAAGAAACCATTACACAACACTGCTGTATATTATTATTTTTCTTTTCTTTCATTTCCTTGTTTATATATTATGACATATTTTTATTTACAGTTATCAATTTTGCTTTTTTTTCGTGTTTTTTTCCTGCTGCATGTTGCCCCCTATGCATGGTGTGTGTGTTTGTGTGTGTGTGTGCATGGTATTTTACGTGTTTGTGTGTGTGTGTGTGTGTGCGCATGATATGTTACGTGTTTGTGTGTGTTTCTTTTTTGCCTGTATCTTATGTGTGTTTTGGGTTTAATGTGTGTGTATGTTTGCATCTTGTGTGTGTGTGTATATTTTGGGTTTAATGTGTGTGTGCGTGTTTGTATCTTGTGTGCATGTTTTCTTTTTATGTGTGTTTGTGTGTATGTTTTTATATATATTTATACATGTAATATGGTGTTTATGTGTGTGTGTGTATTTGTACATGATTTTTGTGTATTTATTGGCAAACTATATCTGCATTGTATGTGCGCATGTGTGTGTGTGCGTGTACTGTATACGTGTGCGCATGTGTGTATGAATGCATGTGTACCTATGTGTGTATGAATGTATGTATGCGTATATGAATGCACGTGTACCTGTATGTATATGGATATGAATGAACGTGTACCTGTATGTATATATATGAATGTATGCACGTATGTATGTCTGTGTGTGTGTGTGTATGTCTGTGTGTCTGTGTGTATGTCTGGGGGGTACAGGAATATAGTGAGGAGTTCCGTGATATCAGCAACAAGGGTCGTCGTCTAGCCAGCCATAGCAGCAGCAGTCATCATGCACCAGAAGGTTCCATCACATTACTCAACCAACGCACCGTGGGAGAAGACCTTCCTGTACGAACACATTATACACTAGTACTATTATTAGACATTATACATCATTATTTTACTTCATACACATCTATCTATCTATCTATAAAATAACACGAGACATTATTATTATACACTACTAGACATTATACATTATTATTTTACTTCATACACATCTATCTATCTATAGAATAACACGAGACATTATTATTAGACACTATTATTACACTATTATACATTATTATTATTATTATACACTACTAGACATTATACACTATTATTTACTTCATACACATCTATCTATCTATAAAATAACACGAGACATTATTATTATACATTATTATTACACTATTATACATTATTATTTACTTCATACACATACATTATATATTATTATTACTGTATTTACTATATATTTACATACTGTACTGTACTGTATATTATTTATTACTTTATTCACATACACTATATAGTATATTATTCATTACTTCATTTCCATACATAATATTATTCATTATATATAATATTCACTTTCTTCACACTATTAAACACTAGAAAACCTTACTGTATAAATACTATTATTATTATTATACATACTGGCACTATATTCTATACAATCACTTATACTATACTGTATTATACAATTACTTCAACTTATACATTCACCTTATAATATAATATAATATAATACTCTACTCTACATTCACTCCATTTTATTTTATACAGTACTATACATATACTCCATTTTATACACTCACTATCTTATATACACACTATTTTATATATACACTCTCTATATCTTATATAATATATACTCTCTCTATCTTATATATATACACCATCTTATACACACTATTCTATACATATACTCCATTGTATACACACTCTCTATCTTATAATATATTTACTCTTATCTTTTTCAGTACTATACATCATTCACTCCATCTTACAATGTATACTTTAACACTACACCTGCTGAGTTCTATGTATATTTTATTTACACTTACTTATTTTATTACATAATATTAAAATATAACTTAATCATCTAAAATTCTAAACCAACACAAAATATTTTCCAAATTGAGACTGTCCTTACTTCTGTATTCTGACTCAGTGAAAATGTATATGTCTCTTAATTAACACAGCATCCATTACTCATAACATAATACTGTATAACATACATACATACATAAGGCCGTTGTCACACTATGTTACTCCGTCACTGTAGCCTGGCTGTAATGGTGGAGTCACAAATCCTGTACTGTGTCACACATTCTCCACCACCACCACACACACACACACACACACACGGTGGTATTGAGCACAATTTGTATTTATATATGTGGTCATTTTGGTGTTGAAGTGTGGGCTTGGGTTACCAAGTAGGCTTGTAGCCAGCTCTATCTGACAACAATATTAACAGTATTGATAACAGTACAGAGCAAACTTGCTTGGTAAAAAGCAAGCGAGCTTCATGTCGCTTGGACAACAAAAAGATGACAATAATTACATGACAAATTATATTAGAGTTTGGGAATAAACAGGTACAAAATAATCTTACCTTTCTCATCTCTTTCTGTTAACTCCAAGTCAAGTCAATTCTTGTACAAACTTTCATCTACAGTACAGTACTCTATATCATTCCATCACTTTTACTTACAATATTTATTAGAGTACAAGTGGAGGATTGGTGTAGTGTGACCAGACAGTGTGTGTGTGTTTTACTCTGATATACAGCACAGTGTGACACCTTTCATTTGTTTGTGTGTGTGTTATCACCATTCTACATATAGTATGACAACGACCTAAGACTCATAACACAGCAAACATGACACATAACATAACATAACACAGCAAGCATGACACATAACAACATAACATAACATAATGTCCTGTTCACGTAACACATTTCTGAACCACATGTTGTTTAATGTTGTAACGTAACACACAACACAACACACCAAGCATTCAAACATGTCTCATTACAACACAACCAAAGTATAACATTATAATATATGCTTGATTTTATTAATGCTTCTCTAATACATATGTTAATTAATGGTGCAAGAATGAGTAGTAATGGTGGTGGTGGTGGTGGTCTGGGGATAATGGTAGTGGTGGTGGTAGTAGTAGTAGTAGTAGAAATAAGGTGATTTTGCTGGTGGTAGTAATAGTAATAGTAGTAGTTGTAGTAGATATAAGGTGATTTTGCTGGTGGTGGTGGTGGTGGTGATGGTAGTAGTAATAATAGTAGACTGGGGATTGTGGTAGTAGTAGTAGTAGTAGTAGTAGTAGTAATAATGTGATAATCAATAATATTACTCCATAATGAAATATCATAAATATAATGTTAATGATTTCTCTGTGTGTATTGTATTGGGGATTATTTATTGTTTATTTATTTATATATATATATTTATTTATTGTTATTTATTTATTTATTTATATATTTGTTTTATCATTTTTTATTTTGTACTTATAATAACTAACATTGGGGTGTATAAAACTGTATAATTAATAGAAATAAGTGAATTAATATGTGAATAATTAAGTCTGAATGATTCCTACAATACTTTACATACATACAACACAACTTAAATGGAGCAAGTTTTGTGTTGGTAATTGTGGAGCAACCGATTGATTCCTCCCAGTAAACTATTTCAGGCAACAACAGAACACCAACCATTATTTATTATGTTTATTTAATCCTGTTGTTTCCTGGCATACTTTGGAGGAATCAAGTTACTCCAATCTATCAAGACATTTTCAACCTTATACAAGAACAACTCCAATATAAGTTTAATATTTCCTGATAATTTGAGGAACAGTATTAAAAAAATAATAATATTAATAATAATTAAGGTTAGGTTTTTCTTAGAGATAGTAAAAAATAAATTAAAAATAATAATAATAATAATAATAAAAAAATTAGGTTTTTCTTAGAAGTATAAACAATATAATTAGATAAAATTAATAATAATAATAAAAATTAATAATAATAATTTAGGCCTGTTCACCAATTTATCGACACTAATTTACTTTATTTTCAACTTCAAATATACAAAAAAATATATATATACTGTATACATGTACTGTACTGTATATAAAAGAGGCACCATTGTACAGTATTAAGTTGTGTATAGTTATATGAGGATGTATGTTCTTGTATATTGTATGTTTGTTATTGTGGGAAAGGCTTTAGGGTTGTATGCAAGAATATACACACATACACATACATACATACATACATACATACATACACACAAACACACAGCTGCCACAAATCAATAAACCGTATATTATTATTATTAATTACATAAACACACACACACACACACAAACAACAGTCATAGTATTGGTGGTACCATGGATATATTCTTGCATACCATCCGTACATTGTTGGACCATATTCAAGAACGTTTGTCTGTGGTATATACGATGGTGTGGTACCGGTACGATGGATGGCACCACAGACAAACAACACAGCCATCGTATACACCACACATGTTCTTGTATACGACTCAATTTTATCACAGTTTTTATAAGGGAAAGTGATTTTAATTGTACATTTATACAATCTTATAGTACTAAGTCTTTTTGTATTTACTGTCTCATCTCTCAATCACCTTCCTTCTTCCTCGGGTGCCTTATGACCTCACTGTTGCTGCTCCAGGTACAGTCGGCAAAAAATGTTTCGGTACCATCCCTAAAACAGTGTGATGTAATGTTGGTACACGTGACTGTTGAGTGTTGGTACCACTGTTACCCTCCAGCCTCTATAAGTCCCTGTCCCTGGCCAATGTCCCTCAGTGTGTCATGGGCAGCCAAGCAGGAATGACGTCCTTTCACACAGTGTTAAATTTTCTTAATATTTCAGGGTTGATCTTGTTCTAAACTACTCAAACGTATTTCCTTATGTTCAATAATGAATAGTTAAATGGTAAGAGTTGTTTAACACTCAAAATTTAATGTAAAATCAGCTAAACTTTTGGTATAAAAAAGTTGTCACTGCCTGGGCCATGACAACTCCCATCCAACATGTCCCGGATGACACGAGTACCAACAGCTGCCCAGTCAGTGGAGTACCAACCCTACCAGGCTGACCCAGGTTGAAATTAACATAGGGGTGGTAACCAAACTTTTTTTGCCGACTGTACCAAAACTATACTATCTTTTTCATTCCTGTACTGTATATAAAAATGTATATAATTTATAACACACTGCTGCTAGTTAATTAATTCGCTTCTTCATAATTTTTTTCATTTATTTATACTGTACTGTATATTGATATTATCAGTGTATTGATTTACATATTTTTATATAAACATGTATTTATTTAAACATTTATTTATTTACTTAAACATTTTTTAATATATTTATTAATTTACAGATACATTTATCCATATACAGTATTTATTAATTTACAAATACATTTATTGATTTACGTTATATATTATTAATTTACTTAAACATTTCTAGATCTATATATTAATTTATTTACCTATTAGTACCAAGAGTTGTAATAATAACATGTAAACACATCCCCCTAAACATTTCTAGATCTATATATTAATTTATTTACCTATTATTACCAAGAGTTGTAATAAACACATCTGGACCACCAACAGGAATACACAAAACATTTCTAGATCTATATATTAGTTTATTTACATATTAGTAGCAAGAGTTGTAATAATAACATCTAAATAACCAAGAGTTGTAATAATAACATCCGCACCCCCAACAGGAATACACGCCGGACCTCCATCGTATCAGTAAGAAAGGTGTTAAGGGAGCCATGAGTGTTAGTGGTGGTGGTGGTGGTGGTGGTGGTGGTGGTGATGTAACATTAACTGGTATAAAGGGACCACCACCACCAGCTAACCATAACAACACCAATGCACCTCCTCCGTCATCAAAGACTTCAGACAACAACAGAATCTCCACTATCAGGTGAGAATTTAGATTAACTACCGTTGTTGTTGTTTTTTTAATTAACAGGTTAATATTAAATACAGTTTTAACCGGTTTATATTAACTACCATTTTTTTTTTAATTTACCGGTTTATATTAACTACCGGTTTTTTTTTAATTAACAGGTTTTTATTATATTAACTACCTGGTTTTTTTTAATTAACAGGTTTATATTAAATACAGGTTTTTTTTTAATTAACCGCTTTTATTTGTATGAAGGGAGATTTTATTGACGGTATATTTGTTTTTCAAGGGGTGAATTAATATTAACTACCTTTTTTTTTTTTATTATTATTAACCGGTTTATTTATATATATAATTGACGCTAAAATTTTCAAGGGGTGTGAATTTATTGTTTATGGTGATTTATTTATTAATTAAAGGGAGAAATTCTTGGTGGTTAAAAAATGGTTAGATTAGGTTAGTTTTTTAGTTTAATTGTTAAATTAGATTAGGTTAGGTTAGATTTTTAGGACTAATAATTTAATGATTAACTTTCCTTGGTGTTGATTTAATAATAATAATAATAGATAGTTACTTGTGACTATGGGTGGTATTCAAGAACATAAATCATTGGTCACGGTATATACGATGGTGTGGTACCGGTACAACACCATCGTATACACTATGGATGTCCTTGCATACGGACATTATTTTGTACTGAAGAGGTGAATGTATGTACAGTAATTGTATTTATTTCCTCGTATGTGTGAGAAGTACAGTGTTGGTAAATCTGGAGTAAATGATTCCTCCAAACTATTCCAAGCAACAGAACAAAACACCATTATATTTGTTCATATTACGGTGCCGTCGTTTCCTGACATACTTTGGAGGAATCAAGGTACTCCAATGTAACACAAAAGGGAATTTATGGTTAAGGTGAAGAATCAATTACTCGTTCGTCCCCCTTTCCCTTCGATTCCAACTAACCCCTTCTTCTTCTTCTCTTCCCCCCCCTCACCCCCACCCCCTGTTTTTTCTATGCGTCCCCCCCCCTCTCCCCACGCCCGCCCCCGCCCCCGCCCCGCCTCCCTTTCCAGTGACACACAGGACGATCAGGAAGCTGGTAATCCATTTGATGATGAGGAGGAACCACAAAGTCAGAAGTGAGCAACATTATATATATATATATACTGTACACCAACGTTTTATTTATATATACACACGTTTTGTTGTTATTATTTTTATTATTGTTGTTGTTGTTGTTGGTGTTGGTGGTGTCTAGGGGTTGTATTAGTTAACTGTATCTTCATTCTTCAGTTTGTATTTCAATGTAATACAAATTAAGCAACACACAGTCTTTTTCTTCAAATAAATAGTTTAATGTAATATCACCATTGTTCCTGGCTTGACAAAATGAGTACAAGGCAAACTCGCTTGGTGAAAACCATGTGAGCTTCGTGTTGCTTGGACAACAAGAACACGACATAAACCTGTCCCAACGTTGACAATGGTTTGGAAAATTCACTTGTTGGAACTGTATTCAGTAAAGTGTTAGTTGTCCAATACTCCTTATACCCCTGGTCCACTACTATTACCCATCACTGTATACAGGTTATTTATTATTCCTGATAAAAAATATACACAAATATAAATTAGACTTGTCTAGACACCACCAACCAACCCACCAACCATTCAACCAGCCTGCCAACCAGCCTGCCAACCCACCATTCAACCAGCCTGCCAACCAGCCAACCACATGGTAGTTAATATACAGGATAAGTCATGGTATAGTATAGGTAATAATAATGTATAAGTATTGTACAATGGTGGATATAATAGTTTCAATACACATATAGATACCTCAAACATATTGATATACAGTCGTCAAAATAAGTGTTGTTACCATCCCTTTTAACAGTGATTTAATGTTGGTACAGTATGCCTGACTGGTGAGTGAGACTTGACTCAAGGGACACCCAGGCCAAGACTCATGCCCTTCCCTCAGTGTGTCATGGGCAGCTATGGAGGCAGGACATTCTTTTACCCAGTGCTATTATTTCTGGGTATATCATGATTATTCTTGTTCTAAAATACTCAAACGCATTTCATTATGTTTAATAATGAATAGTTAATTAGTAAGAGTTCTTGAACACACTGAATTTAATTTAAAATCGGCTAAACTTTTGATATAAAAAAGAAACAGAATGCGTTGTGCTAAGTTGTGATTACTACGACATCCGAACGACACATACAGTATGTTGTATGACGAGGCCCCAGGTGGACGGTCAGTGGAGTACCAACACTACCAAACTTACCCATGGGAAAATCAACGTAGTGGCGGTAACAAAACTTTATTTACCGACTGTACCAATACCATCATTACCTATACTGTACCATGATGTGTCCTGTATATTACTACCCATGAACCATACAATATACCATGAACCATACACAATAATACCATGAACTTTTTGTATTGTTATCAATGGTAATATTATTTTTATTCCGTTTAGGGCACGGTAGAATTCAACGCACTTCACGTCTGTTATTTATTTATTTATTTATTGTTATTATAGTATTACAGTATTTTTTATCTTTATTATTTTTACGGTACTTTTATCACTTATATATTAGTATTTTTATTATTATTTTTTACGGTACTTTTATCACCGTTTTTACGATACTGTACTTTTATCACCATTTTTACACAGTACTTTTATCACTTATATATTAGTATTTTTATTATTATTTTTACGGTACTTTTATCACGCCTTTTTTACGGTAATTTTTATCCCCTTTTTACGGTACTTTAAAAAAAATTACAATACTTTTTTTTCACTTATTACTGTACTTTTTTTTCTTTCTTTTTTACTGTACTTATATTTAACTTATTTTTTTTAAACTGCACTGTATGTCTTTCTTTCACTCAGTATGTTTGTGTTTTATCGGCTTATTTTTATTTATTATTTCTGAATGTGTTGTTTTATTATATTTATTTATTTAATTTGATTTTTTATTTTTTATTTCTGAATGTTTTTTTTATTATATTTTATTTATTTAATTTTATTTTTTATTTTTGTTTTATTTACTTTTTTATAGTTAGTTTTTTTTTTTTTATGTTTGTTTGTGTGTGTGTATGTGTTTGTTTGTGTGTGTGTGTGTTTGTATTTTGCACTGTACACAAAATATCCTGTGTGTTTTCATTATTTTTTTTTGTTTTAATTTGAGTTTTGTGTGAATTCTTTATTACAAAACTATCGTACATAATTTGTGTGTTTGGTGTATGTGTGTTTTCTCGTTATACATTTTTATACATTGACCTACTTCATAATTTATAATAATTAGTGTATGTTATTTCAATTTTATTCATTAATGTATATTTCCTGTTTAAAAAAATTATTGATATTAAAAAAAAATATTATTATTATTTTTATTATTATTATTGTTATTATTAGTTTTATTATTATCATTTTTATTATTATTTTTATTATTATTAGTATTATTTTTATTATCATTTTTATTATTATTATTATTATTAACGTCCTTTGTTCTTGTGTGGTATGCAAGAACAACGGTGGTGGTGTTTACGATGGCATAGTACCATAGTATGCACCGCGAAGGTTCTTGCTTATTCTTGTTTTGCTTGTCTTGTTTTTGTTGATTTTATGCTGTTATTTTTTTTTATTTTTTTTTAATATTTATTTTTTTAATCTTGTTTTTTTTTTTTTTTTGTCTTGTTGTTTTGCTTGTCTTGTTGTTGTTGTTGGTTTTGCTTTATTGATATTTTTATTTCATTGTTATTTTTATTTTTGTTTTTATTATTTTAGTATTTATTTATTTACGTTATTTTTATGTATTTATTTTGTATTTTCGTTTTTTGTGTTATTGTCATTTTTTGCTTTGTTGCCATTGGTGTTGTTTTTGTTGTTTATTGATGTTTTTATATTCTTCTGTTATCATTTATATTTATTCTCTCTCTTTCTCTATCTCTCTCTCTTTCTCTCTCTCTCTCTTTTATATTTATTTATTTGCTTTATTTTTCAGATAATTTTTCTTTTACCTACTAACACAATTATTTTTTTTTCTCTTTCATACTAATAATTTTTTTCTCTACATGTTTCCAGATTAAACCTTTATATTTTTTCCTTTTTATAATAATGATAATAATAATAATATTTTTTACTCCCATTCATCAATATTTTGGGTTTGTATATTATCCTTTATTTATTTTATTTTGTTTTTTTTCCCTCAATAATTTTACTCACAATTTTCCCTCAATCAAATTTCCACATACACTTTTCTTTATGCTTTGCCTAACTGATCTCTCCCACTCATCCCTCTACCCCCCCACCCATTCATCTATCTCCCCCACTCATTTATCCCTCCCCAATCCCCCCCACACACTCATCCATCTCATCTCCCCCCACTCTCCCCGTAGTTGGGTATTATCTATAGTAATGTGGGCAATACTTACAGGGTTTTGGCGCCCCTTCGACCCCAGCCATTAGCTTTCAGTTCTTCAACTGTTCCCTCTTTTCTTTTTATTTCCTTCCTGCTTGCTGTCACACCTTTTTCTGGTGCTATACCACACCAATGTTCACAACCCTAATATCCAGCAATCAATCAATCAATCCCCCCCACTCATATGTCCCTCCATCATCCACCAACCCACTCATCCCACATCCCACTCCCACCCCAC
>JAWZYT010002825.1:10000-17500 GCA_034508575.1 Petrolisthes manimaculis | reverse complement strand
TATTATTATTATTATTATTTACGTTATTATTATTACTTTTATTATTATTTATATTATTATTATTATTACTTTTATTATTATTATTTCTATTATTATTATTATTAATATTATTATTTATGTTATTATTATTATTTATGTTATTATTATTATTTATGTTATTATTATTATTATTTATATTATCATTATTATTATTATTATTATTATTATTTATGTTATCATTATTATTATTTATATTATTATTATTATTTATATTATTATTATTATTCATATTATTATTTCCCCATAATGTACAGTTAAGGTGAGATTCTCTTGTTGGAGGTTTGTGGTTGCTCCAAACTTTACCACAAAACAAGAATAAATGAAAAAATACACAATAACAATGAATAACAAGAATGAATAAATAAATATATATAGTAATGGTGTTTTGTTTGTTACTTTGGTTTTCAGAGGACTCCTAAATTGTTCCAGATTTACCATAAACACACATAAACATATTTTTTATGTAGTTGAAGGTAATAGATATTTTTAAGCAATACATTTTTAACATATATCTATACCATTTATATGATATTTTATTGTTACAAAATATGTTATCACTTATACCAAAATGTTGTAAAATTACCCTAGGTGTAGTCCAAAAATTACCTTAGATACAGAACTATATTATAAGTAGATACATATTTTTAATCCTTGAAATACACATACACACATACGATATTTTTTATGTAATTATAATGCATTTTTCTTTTACAATAACCCCATGAAATAACGGGGAAAATTCGATAAAATAGAAATTACCTTAGATTGTCATAATTTTACTTTAAATGACCCCAGATTACGCTAATCTGGGGTAATTACCTTAAAAATTTAAACAGTAACAAAATATCAACTTATTTATTATTTTTCTACTTTTATGCCAACTTTTTCTGTTTTTAATCAATCTTGAAATATAATAATGGAAAGGCTGGGAATATAATTAAGGGATTTTGGTTGAGGAAAGGAAATACAAATAATGGAAAAATTGACCAAACTTATACAGGAATGGACTTTGACTTTCACCGGTTCTGACTTAAACACAGTATCAATGTAGGATATAAGAGGTCCACCTTCATGTGTATCTCAAATGTGATTGCAGTAATTTAGTTCATAATAACACAAACAATATTGCAGCTTTCCAAAGCCCAAAGTCCAGGTATAACGGCCAGGTTAGGTCTGAGTAGTCGGCTATAACTTTGGGGTAAATTTACAGAAGAACTGGGTACACTATAGTGTATATTTTTAGTATCATTACTCACTATTTTGGACTATTTCAACACACTTTTCAATTCATATATGGTGTTTCTATCAGAAATGCCCCGTTTTACAAACTTATTATAATTTGGAAATTAGTCTGACCTAACCTAACCTAGACCACAACAGAATACCGGGACCTAACCTGGGTAAACTAATGTGATATAACTGGTGTAAACTATCATAAAGTGACTGGGGCAAATTTCTGGGATCTAGCCGGATGTGGTAACACTGTGCAATCCTAGCCAAAAACCCAGTTATTGTGTATTAATAACAACTTTGGTTCTGGGAAGTTGCCTGCTGGTTAGATACACGTAATCTGCATCGGTCTTGATTTGATTAGAAGGTTAGGTCCGGGAAACTCAGGTAAAAAAAAAAGAAAGTCAATGAATTAATACAAGAAAAAATAGGCATGCAATGTTTAAAATGTTAGGAAATTTTTATTTTAGGAAATATTTATATTGCTAAAATATTTTCTGATATTAATTAATCCAGCATTTTTTACGTAGGATTAATTCACGGTATTATTGTTAACTCTTTTTTTGTTTTCCTACGGTGCACATATATACAAACATACATACATACATATATACATACATATACACACACATAGATAGATATATAGACACACACACACAGAGAGACTGCCTCCACACACACACACACAGACTGCCTCCACACACACACACACACACAGATTGCCTCCACACACACACACACACACACACAGACTGCCTCCACACACACACATAAGACGTCATCTGGTCGTCAATCGGATACGAAGTTCGCCTGGGTGAAACAAAGCCAAAGCAAGCGGAACTGTTCTGGTCCCGACGCCGCTGCCCCGCCGCCGCCGCCTTTGTTTTTTAATTATTAGTTTTTTTATTTTTTATTTTAAATAATATATATATATATATTTTAATATATATAATTCTTTTTGTTTATTTTTTTTAAATAATATATACATATATATTTTAATATATATTTTTTTATTATTAATTAATTTTTTTTTGTAACAATTAACTTTTTTTTTTTAATTTTTTTTTTTTTATTATTATTATTATTATTATTGTGTCGTTCTGATGGTCCATGGGTTTATCAAGTAGTCGTACAACGTGGCCTGTGTGCCGCCACCTTAACTCGGCCAACACTGTTCCCCTGTTAAATCCGCTGGCGATCACACGCAATCCTTCAGTTAGTTACCCCGGTTCCCGGTTAAATCCGGTTCCCTGTTAAATCCGCTGGCGATCACACGCAATCCTTCAGTTAGTTACCCCGGTTCCCGGGGTAACTAACTGAAGGATTGCGTGTGAACGCCAGCGGATTTAATTTGGAAGTTGGTTAACGGAGTGATGGCCGAGTTATGATGTATTTTGTAAAATCTTCCCCGCGATAATTACTGATACATCGTACGTCAGCTGGAGATTTCGAGCCATTTTTCTGGGTATTATCTAGAAATCTGGAGATTTCCTATTATTTTATCAAAAAATCTGAGATTCGACTAAAAATCAGGAGATATACGATTTATTACAACAACAACAAAAAACATTAATATTATAATCGGGTGAGGTTAGTAGGTGAAGTGTAATAAGGTGCTTGTTGGTGTCTACTACATAATAATTAATTAATTATGAAAAAATAGCAATAATAATAATAATGGTGAAAAATAATAATAATGATAATAAAATAACCTTTTGTATATATGATAGTTTAGGCTTTGGCCGCTAGGTAGACAGACGACGTCTTTTTATCCTACCGCAGACTACGATACAGCATGAATTTTTATTTTATTTTCCAATTTCATCCGTCTGTGTGTATTTCTACCGATCATACTGGCATGAAATGGGTGTATTAATTAAGTAAGCTTCACTATACGGTATAACGCGTGGTAATTAAGGCGTAATTAATGTGTAATTAAGGAAATAACGGCAATGCCTTGTCCGTCCTGGGAGGAATATTGGTCAGTGTTAAAATGGCTACGGTAGGGAAGGAGCCCAACGAAAGAAAATAAAGGAAATAATTGATAATTACGGTGGATAGAAGGACGTAGGAAGAAAGAAGTGTATAGAGGCAGGAAGAATAACTCATAAGGAAAAGAGTGAGTGATAATAGAAGCAGGGTAATAGAGAGAAATAGAAAAAATAATAATAATAACACTGAATGAGAAAATGATAATAAGACAGAAAGAGAAATAATAATAATAACACGGAAAAAGTAATAATAATAACAATGGGCTAGTCGAAATAATAATAATAATCATAATACCGTAGTAATAATAATAATAATAGTCGTAATAATAATAATAATATCTTGGTAGTAATAATAATAAAACGAAAACGCCCGATATCCAGAATGTCTTCATGTGCCTCTGAAAAATAAGGCCTTCTCGAAAGCTTAATTGGAAATCAGAGCATGTATATATGTTATTAGAAATATGCAGAGAATTTCCAATATTGTGGGATCCTGGACATGAGCAGTATATCTATCTATATATATATATCTGTACTGTACAGCTGGACATTACACATCTAACGTTACCACCAATCAACTTAACTGCAGGTACAGTATATATCTTGAGGTTTTTTTATTTCCCTGTTTTAACTTAGATCATAGGTGCCCAAACAATATCATACTAAAGATTCCCAAACATGAGCCTCAGCCTATGAATCCCATGCAGATCCCAGTTGGGGAAATTCAGACTACACCTTTTCACCCTCAAATAAAAATAAAACAACTTAAGTTTAATATAAAACAACTAAAGTTTTATTTAGAACAACAGACTTCAAATTAAAACTCCTTAAGTTTATATTAGAACATCTGAAGTTTAATTTTAAATATTTGTATACCAGTACTTTAAAACACTTGAAGTTTGATTTTAATGAATTGAAGTTTTATTCAAATTATGTGAACTTTAAATTAAAATAAAGCAAGTAATATAGTTAATTGATTGTAGACTAATATATGTATATGTGATTTGTAATGTAAAGATTTCCTTACATAAATTACAATTTCATAAACATTCTTGATAAATTAAACATAATAACTGTGATTCCTTTACGGTCCATCAATAAAGTAAAAACAAATCCCATGTGATTTACAATAAAAAAAGGTAAATAAAATAAATGACCAAAATGCATATGCACTCACATTTACATTGGCTATGCTAAGATTAATGTGGCTCTTATTTTTCAGATGATGTCCAGGCCAAGTTTGTGACTTTGAAGGGATCCTTTCAACAAGAGGTGAAGAAGATCCACAACACACCGAGTGGGTCTAGTGGGGGTGCACGGCCAAAGTGGGAATTTTTTGATAGGATTGGGATACAAAGACAGTCATGGGCATGCTCGGTATCAACGGACAAAAACTGACATGGATACATAATAAGTGTTTTTATCTTCAAGCACGGGATTGGAGTGTTAAAAGAAAGTGAATACAGTACCTGCGGTACTTAAAATGTTAAACAAACATGCTGAATAATCTAAATTTGTAATGAAGTACAATGATTACTTCTCCCTATATAACGGTAGCAACGTTATAGAATTAGCCAGACCTAACCTAACCAAATCTGGAACGGGTCAAACCACCCCAAAACTATTCGCCATTTGCATTATTTACATTTCCCAAGAACAGGCAAGCTGCCCCATACACTGCTCTGGACCGTGCTTGCTTGGATATGAAGACGGTTTTGGTTTCAGCGGCTGTACGCATGGATCATCTTCATATTCCTTTGGCCGTGATATTTATTAAATAGTACAACACTTGTGATACTATATATTAAACAGTATTTTCAAAACTTTTCTGTACTTTCCTTAACCATGACTACTTTTTTAGATAATAGAAGTTAAGAAAATTCAAACCAAGACAAAATAAAACTTTGTATTGTATCTATTATTACTATCTAACCAAGCCAAAACAATAATGCATATAATATGCTCATATTTTAATACTGTAAGTTGAAGACATGGACCAAAATGCATTTTATGCAACAAAATAATAGGTCTGTGATGAAATATGTACTACATTTCAACCTAGGTGAGTGGAATTATAAATGGGAATTTGACACACAAACATCTATTGATGGAGATGAAAGGTTGTTTGAGAATTTATTATGTATTCTCCAAATAATAAGGAATAGAGTTACATTGTACAGTATTCCACCTAAGCCAAATGCACATACTGTACTGTACCAGTGGCCTTTTTGGTATGTCTTTATCAGAGCTGTTTTCCCAATTTTTTTGTCTCATAAAATATTTATTTGTTTTATTACTTTTTTATATAGAGAGAGATAGAAAGTGGTGAGGGGAGAATAGTCATGTTCAGGGAAAGTTTAGTGTTGAGAAATGAATAAATTATGAAAACATAGGGGAGCCCAACCTAACCTACAGTATAGTCGTTTTTATGAATACTAATTTACACAGCTAATTTGACCTCAATATTCTTTACTCAAGCAAAATAATACTATCAAATGCAATAAATAAACATAGATATATATATTTACATTATCCAAACTACATTAACTTTAAATAGCACTTAATATAATTGCAAAATTCATCTTAGAATGGTCAAAAATAGTGGGTAATGATACTAAAATATACAATATAGTGAGTGAAGTACAGTACTTCTATATCAATACCATGAAAAGTGTTAGAATGGTTAAAAATAGTGGGGAATGATACTGAAATATACATTACAGTGAACACAGTACTAAAGTAAATTTACAGCACAATTTTCACAAGACAGTATATTAGGTTAGATATAATAAAAGGAATGCAAAGAAATACAATGTTACAAGTAATAAGTACAGTATAAGTTTAGTACTCTCGTATATAAGTGACATTAATCCAATGTATTTTCGGTACCGTTTTTTCTACTGGAGTTATATAATCAATTTTTAATTAATGTCTTTGTTAGATTTGGTTATAAAAGTCAATTTGTTTGTTTACATTATTTTTACTTCAGCATTCTTTGTAAAGTAGGCAAGATTGGTGGGACACAGGAGGTTTTGTTGTCATTCTCGCTGGCTGCTGACGCTAGCAAGATATTACCAGTGTGACGGATAACAAGTTTTTGCTAGAAAGGCAGGTAGCAAAAGCAAGTGGCAAGCTAGCCAGAATTGCCCAGTGTGCCGCCACCTTTAATAACAACTTTGGTTCTGGGAAGTTGCCTGCTGGTTAGATACACGTAATCTGCATCGGTCTTGATTTGATTAGAAGGTTAGGTCCGGGAAACTCAGGTAAAAAAAAAAGAAAGTCAATGAATTAATACAAGAAAAAATAGGCATGCAATGTTTAAAATGTTAGGAAATTTTTATTTTAGGAAATATTTATATTGCTAAAATATTTTCTGATATTAATTAATCCAGCATTTTTTACGTAGGATTAATTCACGGTATTATTGTTAACTCTTTTTTTGTTTTCCTACGGTGCACATATATACAAACATACATACATACATACATATATACATACATATACATACACACACATAGATAGATATATAGACACACACACACACAGAGAGACTGCCTCCACACACACACACACAGACTGCCTCCACACACACACACACACACACACAGACTGCCTCCACACACACACACACACAGTCAGACTGCCTCCACACACACACACACACACAGACAGACTGCCTCCACACACACACATACACACAGACTGCCTCCACACACACACACACACACACACACAGACTGCCTCCACACACACACACACACACACACAGACTGCCTCCACACACACACACATAAGACGTCATCTGGTCGTCAATCGGATACGAAGTTCGCCTGGGTGAAACAAAGCCAAAGCAAGCGGAACTGTTCTGGTCCCGCCGCCGCCCCCGCTGCCCCGTCGCCGCCGCCGCCCCGCCGCCGCCTTTGTTTTTTAATAATTAGTTTTTTTTTTAATAATATATATATATATTTTAATATATTTTTTTTATTCTTAATTTTTTTTTTTGTAATTATTAACTTTTTTTTTTTTTTTCGTCGTCGTCCCCGCCGCCGCCGCCCCGTCGCCGCCGCCGCCGCCGCTGCCCCGCCGCCGCCGCCGTCGTTTTTTAATAATTAGTTTTTCTTTTTTTTTAAATATTATTATTATTGTGTCGTTCTGATGGTCCATGGGTTTATCAAGTAGTCGTACAACGTGGCCTGCCCATCTGTGCATGCTTTGATTTCATGATGGTGTCGATGATGTC
>JAWZYT010002824.1:127500-332750 GCA_034508575.1 Petrolisthes manimaculis | reverse complement strand
ACAGTTTTCCATCTCTCTCTCTCTCATATGTTAGGGTTTTCTCAGTGTGGTGGTTGGGTCAGTTGTTGGTGATGCTGCAGGAGATTGTCAAGGTCGAATCGTCCCACAACAACAACAACAACAACAACAACAACAACAACAACTCATACCAGCGTACAGTCACGCCCAATAGTCCTCAAACACCTTCCAATGTTGTGATTTTAGTAGTGGTAGTAACAACAGTAGTATGATGGTGTGGGATAGTAGTGGTGATAGCAGTGATAGTGATAGAAAATAGATAGTAGCGATAATAACTGTAACAACAATGGTGGTAATCGTGAAAGTAGTAGTAGTAGTAGTAGTAGTAGTAGTAGTAGTAGTAGTAGTAGAAGTAGTAGTAGAGTAGTAGAAATAGTAGTAGTAATTGTAGAAGTCATGGTAGTCGTGGTGGCCGTGACAGTAGTAGTAGTAGTAGTAACGGTAGTAGAGGTGGTAGTAAAATTAGCAGCAGCAGCAGTAGTAGTGTACGAGTAGTAGTAGTAGTAGTAGTAATAATAACAGTGTATAGTAGTAATATTAGTCGTGGTAGTAGTAAGGTACAAACGTAATGGTAACAACAATGATATAGTGAAAATAAAAGTATGTCCTTATATCCTATTGTTAAAGGACGGGTATACCTAGAGGCCAACCCAACCAGTTTACCCTGTGTGTGTGTGTGTGTGTGTTGAAATGATAAAAAGCTGGGAATGTATGTGTGTATGTGTGTGTGTGTGTGTAGAAATGATAAAAAGTTGGGAATGTATGTGTGTGTGTAAGTTTGTGTGTGTGTGTGTGTGTGTGTGTGTGTGTGTCCTTGATTGCCTCAGGTCTGTTGCGTTGCTGAGTCATTTTGTCCTTCATTGTGGTCGATATGGAAGGCTACGAAGGCCTCCAAAATACACCACAAAACAGACACTTCACTCCTATAATACTTGAGAATTTGTCTGTTCTCTCGTATAGTATGGATGAACCAGCAGCACTCCTAGAATCACCCACAACATATATAGTAAACAATATATAACAATAAATGATAAAGCAAGTAAATGATAAATAATAAACTAAATAATAATGAAAAAATTGGTGGATTACAGAAAACAAATTGAGTCACTTTAACCTGGAGAATAATTTAATGTCATAATAATAATATTTACCTCGTGAATAAAATTGTTAACTTGTAAGTAAAATTAATATGACTGTTTTTTTTTTCTCTCACTTGCTTCACCTTGACAGTCATCAAATTAATTCTGTTGACACTAATGACGACTCTTTTTTTGTGTGTGTGTTTGTATGTGTGTGTATATGTATAAAAATTTATGTATACCTGTGTGTGTGAGAGAGAGAGAGAGAGAGAGAGAAAGAAAGAGAGAGAGAGATTTTATTATACCTCTGTGTGTGTATAAAATGTATGTATACCTTGTGTGTGTCTGTGTGTGTGTGTATATAGAACTTATGTATACCTGTGTTTGTGTCTGTGTGTGTGTGTGTGTGTGTGTGTGTATATAGAACTTATGTATACCTGTGTCTGTGTGTGTGTGTGTGTGTGCGTGTATGTGTGTGTGTGTGTGTAGGCAGGATCTAATGTATAATGTCAACAACTCGTCATGTTTCCTTCCTCACACATTGACTTATCACCTCCACTTAACAAAAGCTCGATTCATCTGTCTATTTGTTTGTTTAAGGGGGTGTGGGAGTAGGGGACAGGCTTGGGGGGGACTGGGGGGGGGGGTGCGGGAATAGGGGGACAGGCTTGGTGTTGGTAGAAAGCCTATCCCCTTATTCACGCACCCCATTAACCCCCCCCAAAAAAAAACCCCCAAGCCTGTCCCCCTATTCCCGCACACCCCAAAAAAAACCAAGCCTGTCCCCTTATTCCCGCACCCCCTTAATTAAAAGAAGACTCACATTCACGTCTATATGACCTGAAATATACACAGATACTTAAAGGGAGAAACTCTTGAAGGAAAATAAATAAATTGAAGAGCGACTGAATCCTCCAAACTCCCAAACAAATCCCCCTCTGAGTCACTCTGAGGTATTAGTTTATTATTATTATGTTTTATGAAAGAAATTAATATACCTCCAATTTTCCAAAGATGATGAGAGAGAGAGAGATAGAGATAGATAGAGAGAGAGAGAGAGAGAGAGAGAGAGAGAGAGAGAGAGAGAGAGAGAGAGAGAGAGAAGACATATAGATACAGAGTCAAGGCCAAGACGTATTATATGTATGTATGTATAAGCAAGAGGTAATATACTTAGTTGTAATTGTCTTATCTCCTTAAGTAACTATACGTGAGAACCTTCTGTCAGGAACTTATACCATACAAGTTACTCTTAAGGAGGTAATCTGTTGGCGACCAATTTGGAGTCACTGATTCCTCCAAACTAATACAAGCAACAGAATGTCATAATAATCATTCATTGGTCCTGTTACCTGACATACTTTGGAGGAATCAAGACACTCCAATGTACCAAAAGTGTATTACCGCCTTTAAAGAGGTATAATGTGTTATGGGGAATATATTGGAGTGTTACTGAGTCCTCCAAACTACTCCAAGAAACTGATATATTGAGGCTGTGTGTTTCGTGGCATAATTTGGAGCAATCAGTGGTCATCCAAACTGCCCACACCATATTATATCCTGAAATAGAGACTGTCTTTGTCCATGAGGTTTTGTAAGGTTACTAATTCCTCCCTAAATAGAAAACCTTCAATGTTACTAACACTATAAGTCATCTTTTTTTGTGACATTTTTTTTTCAGGCGATAATGTAATTGTTCCCTCATTTACATATATATATATATTTTTATATTTTTTGGAAATGTAATGAAATCCTAGACATATTACACTAAAAATGTACACAACTATAATACAGGTACTGTACTTAAGGGACCCTGTCCTGTGATGTAGTCAGAATATTGGAGGTAAACGAGTCTTTCAAACATTGCCACGAAACATATCATCATATATAGAACGAACTCGTTTCGTGGCATAGTCAGAAGGAACCAGAAGCCACCAAGTCTCATACACGATCACAGGGTCCTAAACTACAACTAATAAACACTAGTACATGAGCCAAACATTTATGATAAAAGTTATATTACTTAGAAACTACAGTATACTAACTACAGACCAACTATAAGCTCTCTGATTCACCAACAAGAAAAGTCTCTCCTTAGGTTTAATATTGACCTAATGGATGGATCTTGTAGTGGGACAAAGTTCGAGGACGAGTAATCATATCTATAGACAGCTTGTGTAAAGTGATTGGAAACTACTGTACTATGTTAAGCCTATTAAACAATGATGTGTATATATATATATGTGTGTGTGTGTGTGTGTGTGTGTGTGTGTGTGTGTGTGTGTGTGTGTGTGTGTGTGTGTGTGTGTGTGAGAGAGAGAGAGAGAGAGAGAGATAGAGAGAAGTATATATAACATGAAAAGGTTCTCTGTTGTCAGCAGGTGAATCAACAGTATGGATATTTTTTTTACCTTCATTCGTTAAAATCTACGGATTCGTCAACACATTTTACGACACGTTAAGATTCCTCTCCCTCCTCCTCTCTACTACTCCTCCTCCTTCTCCTCTTTCTCCTCCTCCTCCTCCTGCTCCTCCCTCTACTACTACTCCTCCTCTCTCTCCTCCTCCTCCTCCTCCTTCTTCTCTTTCTCCTCCTTCTCATCATCATCAAATTATAACCCACAGCCCAACAGAACATCCCCAACATTTTACCTTCATATTACAATAATTGTACAATGTTCTATGTATGTATGTATGTATGAATAATAATAATGATATACATGTAGTACACGTGTATGTACCAACAATATACATAACAGAACATTGTATACCGTATATGCCTTTATGTAGCTGTAACCTAAATAATATTATAATGGTATACATACATACATGGGAATACCAGTTACGTCTATGTATGTATGTATGTATATGTATAAATTAGAAAGCTTGGTAGTCACAGTCACAGTAAAAAATCCTACATAGGGTAAATGACAAAGTGAATATTATAAACAAAGAGACCTACAGTTTTAAGGGGGTGCGGGAATAGGGGGACAGGCTTGTTTGGGGTGGGTAGAAAGTCTGTCCCCTATTCCCGCACTCCCCTAACCCCATATATTAATGTCCATAGTTGTTTATAGGGATTATAAGTATGTGTTATAAAAGGATATGTATATTTCCTTCTGTTATACATGCTTATAGTCCCTACAAATAGTTGTGGATATTACTATGGTTAAAGTTCTATCAAGATTTGTCGCAATACCTTTTTTGGCAACTGTACACTAACGAGCACTAATGAGTAGACAGGTGTGCTTCGAATACCTAGAGTAGAGACAGTCGTTGGTGAAATTGAACTGTTCGAAGCATCAACCACCAAACCTGTCTGTATATTTATTAGTGCTCGTGACTGTACATACTTGGGTGAATGCTTGGTGTGCGTGCTTGTTGGATATAAATTTAGGAAGGGGAAGGTATCGATTGCATGTATGTTTACCTGTATTTATAGTCTTGGCAGCTGCTGGAACCCTACACACAAAAAAAATAATAAAAATAAAAAAACACCCACACATTCACAATGGCTGGAACTGAACACACACACACACACAATGGCTGGAACTGAACACACACACACACACACACACACACACACACACACACACACACACACACACACACACGACACCTGGGCATCATACAACTAATCATCTCCAATCACCAGCCATGAGCCTCTATTCTGACACCAATCTGACTCGACCAATCACAGCTTCCCGTCGCCTCTCTCAGCCAATCACATCAACACACACTCTCCAGGCTCCACCAATCAAAACACGTGCACCATTCATTCATTCATTCGTTCGTTCATTCATTCATTCATTCATTCGTTCGTTCATTCATTCATTCATCCATTCGTTCGTTTGTTCATTCATTCTTTTTTTTTTCTTAATGGGGATAGATCGTAACCAACTATATGTTTTTTTTTTATATAGTGTTCCTTTTAGCTTTGGGTTGTCATGGTGTTTTGGGCATTACCAACACAAAAGATTTATGAGCAAGCAGACAAAGATTTATTTATGTATATTTGGAGTAATGTATGTTGTTTCTTTTTGTGTGTGTGTGTGTGTTTATGTGTGTGTTTGGGGTGTATGTGTATCTGTCTAGGCTATGTGTATTGTGTGTGTGTGTGTATGTATGTGTATTGTGTGTGTGTGTATGTGTATTTTGTATGTGTGTGTGTGTGTGTGCATGAATTACAGTGTAGACAAAGAACAGTCGCGTGTGCTTGCCGGGTATTCACAAATGAATGCTGAAATATTCACGTTGTAATGTTAAAGTGTATAAGGTGTCATGCAAGGGTGGGTGATCACTGTTCAATGAATACTGTGAGACCCTCCGAGTATATCATTATTTTTATTCTTTTGAGGGCTGCGATACTTGTCAAGGTGACCAGGCTAGTGGTTACCATTATTGACCTGTCATTCACCAGGTGAAAACAATCGAATAAAATGGATCTAGCTGGCATGAATGTACTGTGGTTTGAGACAATGTTGTGTGTGTGTCTCAAGGACATATGATTTATTAAACCTCGTTATGTGGCCTAAGCCTGTATGTAGTACATATTTATGAGTGTACCCACGAGTTAACGTATAGGCTGCCCTAATAATGTTAATGTAACTATATAATAGACTTTTGTATGTTCTTGTATGTATAAGACATTATTACAACCCCATCACTATGGCAACGAAGGAAAGTAAACAAACTAAAGTTCCTTCAACCCTTAAGGTATTGAACAATAATGTGTACTTGCCCTCTGTGCTAACTTTCTCAATGTTTATGAACTTAATTAAATATATATAAGCAATTTATAACCGATGAATAATGCATTGCGAGTCATATTAGCCTTACTCATAACAGTTATAGGTAGAATTAGATAGTGGGAGTAATGAATAACCACCTGAAGACATCTAGCATATAGAAGCCAGTGTGTTCAGGGAGTAATACACTGTTAATAAAGCTGGGGTAACCAATTCCTCCAAACTCTTCCAAGCTACAGGTCACCATTATATTTGTTTATTTGGTCCTGTTTCCTGACATACTTTGGAGGAATCAAGGCACTCCAATGTACCAAAAGTATACTATCATCTTAAGAGATTGTTTATATCACTTCCTTCGTGTCATAATTTCTCCTTCTTTTCTATTACAGGTGTTGGGAGATGTTGTCACGTGCCCGGGGCTGGGTGGTGGCAGGACGCGGACGAGGGGTTGGGTCACCAGGGCAAAATCAGGGTCACCAGGGAGGTCACACTCGAGGAAAGGTTGAACTGCGGACCTGATGATACACAGCCTCCAAACCGAGTCAACACAACTCACAGGTGATTTAATTGGGATGCTAATGATTCCTCCAAAGTATCCCAAAAAGCAAATCATATCAATATTGCTAACTATTATTTTCAACAACTCATGGCATTAATTTTGTCGAAAGGTGCCCGTAGAATTATGATGTCGGGCCTTATCCAGCAAGAACATTAATTTCGTGGTGTTTACGATGGCATGATTTTACAGGTACGATGACTTTTGTTTGTTTGTTTGTCTATGAAGTCGTCGTACTATTATTCCTGTAGTACGGTACCATTCTATTGTCAACACCTCAAAAAATTTAAAATATATTCTTGCATACGTACGGACCTCAGTGCCATGTAGCCTAATCTTGTTTTTCCTTGATGCTTGGAGTATATTTTAATTCCTTACTCTTGTCCCTGGTTTGGTTTTGAAGAGTGGCGAGGCTGAGGGAGGAGATGGTGAACAAGGGATTGGATGCTTATCTCATTCCCACTGACGACGAACACCAGGTAAAAAAACAACAACAACGATTAGCCTAATGTCTCTTTTTCTTATCATCACAGAACAGCAGTATTTAAATTCCCGTGTATGTAATCAACACACACACACACACACACACACACACACACTGCCAGGACACAAATACTTACACAAGGATCATAATTAGTATAGTATGTGATCAGTACACACACACACACTGCAAGGACACAAATACATAAATTAATATAGTATGTGATCAGTCCACACACACACACACACACGGTAGGTATGATATGTACTGTATGTTGTTACGATAAGGGAGCAAGATATTGTAGGTGAATTAGAGGTTACAACTTGCTACAGTAATTCCTTTAACATGCGCAACAAAACGAATTACTTATTCTGAGGAATAATTGTTTCTTGGCTTGTGTGTGTGTGTGTGTGTGTGTGTGTGTGTAAGTAAGGATCACATACTATGCTATCTATGAACCGTGTGTGTGTGTGTGTGTGTAAGGATCACATACTATACCATCTATGAACCGTGTGTGTGTGTGTATACAAGACTGGAAAGATCACATGCATATTATACTATCTATGAACCGTGTGTGTGTGTGTGTGTAAGGACCACATACAGTATTAATACTAATTATGAACTTTGTGTGTGTATAAGGACAACATACTAATACTAATAATGAACCTTGTGTGTGTGTGTGTGGTTGCAGAGTGAGTACGTGGCTCCCCGTGATGAGCGTCGTCGGTATTTGAGTGGGTTTTCAGGGAGTGCTGGCATGGCGGTGGTGACGGCGGCACAACAGGCTCTTTGGACTGATGGACGATACTTCCTTCAGGCAGACCAGCAGCTCCACTGTGATTGGCTCCTCATGAAACAGAAAAACACTGGGGTAAGCTCACGTGCCACAAGATAATCAGTAGACTACTGTAGAGACCAAGATTTTGCTCTATTTATACTTTGCCAGTTGAAGAGACCTTGATTATCCTTTATTTACACTTTTACAGTTGCATAAAGACCTAGGTTATACTTTATTTATTTATTTACTGTACAGGAACCACCCACCACATTACAACTGGGTGGATAATCACTGGATATGTATGTATGTACAGTCACGAGCATAAGTTTCTTTACCCCCCCTTGGTTAGAGTGAAGTCGAAGTCGTGGTTGGATTGGACTAGACGAACATAAAATGAGCCAGTTCATAATGCTCGTATAATGCTTCATGTCTATAGAGGTGTTCACTTACTCTTGCCAGGGGGTAAAGAAACTTATGCTTGTGACTGTACTGTACCAGTTAAGTATTCCTCACCTATCTCCCTGGCAACATTTTGTGAGTCCGACTGACTGTCCGAGCATCTGCTTGGCTTCGGTCAACCAGACTCAGGACTGCTCGGACAGACAGTCTGGGGAACTACAACAACAACAATAACTATTCCTCACACCTTCAAGATCTCGCATAAAGGTGTGAGATGATAAGGGGCTTAATTTCTCATCATTCTGAGTCTGAGATTTATCCTAATTTTCGGATACTTTGTACTGTTGCAGGTTCCCAAGATGGTGGAATGGCTGCGTCAGAACCTGGTGGAGGGTTCAAAGGTTGGTGCTGACCCCAGGCTGATTGGAGCTGAAACTTGGATGTCTTATGCTGAGGACCTTGCCAGTGAGTTGTAATTATTCATAGGATAATACACAACCATAATTAACCAATATACGTTTCTATAATATTACTGTTGCTGTTGTAGTATCCTAGCCCCTGAAAATGGCCACATCTAGACTGCCTTTAATCCTTATTGCTAGAGTACCGTAGTATTCACACATGAGCCATTACTAATTAATCTCTTTTTTTTTTTTTTTTTTTTTTTTTTTTTTTTTTTTAAAGTAATAAGTGTCCAAATGTGTTTCAGAGGCCAACATTCAATTAGTGGCTGAGGAGACTAATTTAGTAGATTTGGTTTGGCCTGAGGATGAGAGATCACCCGAGTCTGATTCACCGATCTTCATACATGAACTGGCATATGCAGGTTAGTTTATTACAAGCAGGTTGGCATTGGCTACACACCTTTCTTATACAATGTTTGATTAGATTTTTATTAATCTTATATCAAGGGCCTACTGTACTGTACATATTAATTGATACCAACCCTAACAGGCAAGAAGTGGGAGGACAAGGTAGCAGAGGTGAGGGCAGAGATGATCAAGGCTGGAGCGGACCTGTTGGTGGTGACGGCTCTGGATGAGGTGGCATGGCTGTTCAATCTCAGAGGCAACGACATTCCCTATAACCCTGGTTGGTTTCCTTCATTCTCTTCTTACTGTGACCACAACATTACTTGCAACCATTTTTTACTTGGAAAGATTTGTGTGTATGTTTGATAAGATTAGTATAGACTAGGTTTGAGAGTAGAAAATTTTGGTGTACTGTACCAGTACCCGGAATATTTTGTCTGTTCTGTATATTCATGATATCTGAGACATGTAGTCCTGTGACGAATCATAGAGGTAATCACTGAACAGAAATGGTGTTAGGGACTTCTATGTAGGCTGCAGAAGTTATAGTTGAAGAGGTAAAAACATGTACTGTACTATTGTAGACTTAACATGGATAATAATAAATGCATCTCTTGCTCATTATTACATCTTGAAGAATAGAAGGTGGGTGGGTGAAATATGCTTCCATTATGGTGTCCCTGAGTATGATTCTGTACATTTTTTGGTTATTGCGCAGTGTTCAAGAGCTATGTGATCATCACACGGAATGGTGTAGATCTTTACATCCCATCCAACAAGATCACCCCGGCTGTTGACCTTCACTTGCACATCAACCACTGTGATGGTCAGGAGTGTGTCACGTGAGTCTTTTTCAGCATTCTTCATCATGCAACTTAATTAAACCCTAAAGACCGCAATTCCTGGCTAAAGCCTTCACCCCAGCCGCAAAAACCACCTGATTGTTTAATTAAGTTACTCTAAGGTTAGCTTTGGTCTTATATTTTTGTAGAGCTTTATTTTACACACCAGAATATGCAAACAAAAGTCTTCTATCTCCACTGGTTAGAGTACAACAGCACGTCAAAGTCGGAAAATAATATGACAGTTACCCACCAAATAACATAAGAGGGCATACACATGTGTTACGCATGTTTATAATGTGTAGATGCATGATTATGTGTACCTCAATGTGTGCTTGTGTATGTAAAACAAGTATATAAATGCACTGAAATAGACAGAAAAGGCAACATACAATTCATTTTTGCTTACAACTGTAATAGACTATAATATTGAAAGAATAACCATGGTCGTACTTTGTCGTTAAAGGATCAACGAGTACAACAGTGTTCTGAATCGGCTAAGGGCTCTCAAGATCAGCAATGATGTCAAGAAGGTGATGATGGGTGGCAAGTACTCATATTCAGGTGGAGCTTCGTATGCTGTGTATTCAGCTGTAAGTAGACATCTTTTGTTGTTTGATTGTAATATCGTAGACTGTATACTTATTGCTGTGTCCTCTGTGGTAATAAACCGTTGCATTGATTATTTCCTTAACACTTCTGGGGTAATCTGGCATCATTATATGTACAGTACTGTATATGGTTAACATACTGTACCAATCTATGATACAAAGACTTAATGAAACTTTTTATTTTGGTTTTGACAAATGATGCAGCCTTTAACCATACTAAATTCATTTTTCTCTTTCATTGAAATAATCGTCATTCCTTATGTGATTAGGTGATCTGTTTTGTAGTGTAGCTTAGGAGAAATCACTACTCTTGCAGTTCACCCACAACAGATTATAACCCCTTTAAAACAATTCAGGTGCCAGAAGAGTTGCGACTCAAGGTGACGTCACCGGTGCTGTTGATGAAGGCCCGCAAGAACCAGGTAGAGTCTCAGGGAATGGTTAACTCCCACATCAGGGATGCTGTTGCTCTCTGTGACTTCCTCGCCTACTTGGAGTACGAGGTAAGTATCAAGGAAGATTTTGTTTACATTGGTTGTACTGATATGCATGGTACATTTTGGCAGAATTATTGGCATAACAGGTCACTGAAGGAGTTATCATGCAAGAGAGGGTTAATGGAGTTATTTTTTTAGTTTATCATGGTATCGTTTGTTTTTCCTCAGATGAATAAAATTGTTTAATGATTGTGAAAAGAATAACAATTGAAAGTGTCATCATGTGTAGCAAGTTAGCACAAACAGTATTTACTTGGATTGTATGATGCCACCAGGTCAAGGATGGACGGTATTGGAGTGAACTTTCAGCATCAGAAAAGCTGAAGGAATACCGAGCACAGCAGAGAGACTTCATGGGGATCTCCTTCACCACCATCAGTGCATTTGGTCCTAACGGTGCAGTCATCCATTACCAGCCCACACGTGAGACCAACCTGCAGATCACCAACCAGTCTCTCTACCTCCTTGACTCCGGTGGACAGTACAAAGGTGTGTGCAAGTTTGTATGTGTGTTCATGCATGTGCGTGTGTGTATGTGTTTGTGTGTGCATTATCTAGTTGTATTTTTACAGTATTGAGTAAAGTGGTAAGAGTCGAGAGGTGAAGAGAACACCTTGATGAATTGTTGAATGGAGGAAGTGGAACGCCAGCAAACATAGTTGGGTAGGGGTATGGGAGGGAAAAGAAGAGAGGTAGTGGAAGAATAGGTGGGGATAAGGAGGGCAGAATAGAGTGAGTCTTTGAAGAAGGTGAATATGGGTAAAGCATATGAGGTGCGAAAGGTTGGTTAAGACAGTGTATGAGAGTGAGGTGGAGGGATGGAGGGGAAGAGGTAGACCTAGAGTGATGTGTAAGGATGGAGTTGAGAGGTACTGTATATGAGTGAAAGTGGCATTGGGTGGGAGGAGGGTTGCCAGTTGACAGGGAACAGAGGTGTTTGGAGGCACCCCCACCTCCTTCGGGGATTGAGGTGCCTGTCAATAAATAGATACTGTAGATAGATAAATACACTATAGATCATTGGTGTGATGTGTTTTCATGTGGCACCAGATGGAACAACGGATGTGACCAGGACTCTGCACTATGGCCAGCCAACCCCATTCCAGGTGGAGGCGTACACCCGGGTTCTGAAGGGTGCTGTTGACCTGGCCGCCCTCATCTTCCCACAGGGCACAGGAGACACCGATGTTGACATTATTGCTCGCAGGTATATCCACACCAGGCACCAATTTTGAGTATTGATATAATATAGGTGGTGCCCCTTGATTCCTGTAAAATATTCCAGGAAATGGGACCAGATTAACAAAAATAATGGTAGCCTGTTGCCTGGAATAATTTGGAGAATAAGTTAATTAATTGCTCCAGATATACTGTACCACACATACACATTCATACAGGTACACACACTTATATACAGGTACACAAATATGCATCCACAGTCATGTGCACTTTTACTCTTCGGTATAATGTACTTATTACCATACCACACTTCATGTGCTTTGTTGAACTATACTCATTTATGTACATGCAGACCCACATACAACAAGTGACAAAGTCGGTCCAATCAAGCAATTATGTAATTATGTAATATTGATATTTGATGGATACATGTTCTTACCATATTGTATATATTTTGATACATGAAAATATTTCTCATTAACCACCATTCTGGTATTCTTTTCTTCTCCTTTCACCTTCATGACTCTTGTCTACCTGACCAGATACTTGTACGAGGCTGGTCTGGACTACCGCCATGGTACAGGACATGGCATTGGTCACTTCCTCAACGTTCATGAAGGTAAAGTTTAAAAGAAGAGTCATGCTGTATAACTATTGGTGTTTATCTGTGGTTATTGTCAATTAATATCTTATCATAATGTCAACTTTATCCATAGTATGGTCTTACACCATTGACTAGATCTCGTACATAACCGGTAATTACATTTGACCTGACACTACATATCTAGGTCAGCTTTTAATAATGCTACGATAAAATGTTAGCGTTGTTCAATGATGTCATCAACTTTATTTCTACAGTATAATATGACACTTATTCTTATTGTATAATCTCTGGACTCTCTTGACAGCTCCCATTCAGGTCAGGATATATGGGAGTGAAGAACACGAGTTTGAAGTTGGACATTACTTCTCCGATGGTAAATGATTTGTTAGACAACTGTTACATCACCAGTTGTGTTATGCTTGCCATCACCACCTTGCCTTTCTTGCACTCAGCACGTTTAACCTGCAAGAATTTGTGGAACTGTACTAACTTGATACTGTTGGGGCTATAGATGTTGTTTTCTTCTTTGTTGTTACCCTTTTGCTTGTTTGTATACTGTACTGCACAATCAGAAACTATGACTGAAGTGCAGACTAGACTTTATCGCCTAGCTTCTTCCTTAGCTTCTTCATACAGTACAATAAAATACTCTCAGTACATATGTACCAATAAAGTAATGCTGAAATTGTAGAAGTAATTGTACTGTACTTGATACACTATGGGCAGTGATGTACATAATGAGATAAATAATCCAATCCTCCCTAGAGATGTCTTGTCAACCTCAAAATCCAGACAACACAAAAGACACAGATCCACATAAAATACCAAGAGCTGTGCCTGACATTGGTTTCCTCAACTACAGAATGAGCAGTAATAACTGCCCTTTCAGGATGAATAATCTGAAATTGGTGAGCATTTATCAATAATGGTTTGCCTGAATGATGCAGGCTGTGGACATTTATCAGTAAAACATACTATAGTACTGTACTATATATATAGGGGGTCCGAGCATCTATGCAGCTTCGGTCAACCAGACTCGGGACTGCTCGGCCAGACAGTCTGGGGAACTACAACAACAACTATATAATTATAGACTCTTGCATGGATGTGAACTGAACACCACTTCACATTGTTGTCATCCATCTCCTGTTATGGTCACTGTCTTGGACGGTATTACTACTTTTTTGCCACAGCTGGCCTGATTGACTTGAACTGTTGAAGCAGTTACAAATACAGAGAGCCTTCAGATAAGAAATTTACAGAATATACTGTTACATTTTGCTCGAAGGAAGAATAGGTTATAGTGTATTGTAGGAACTCTTTGATGTAACATTGTACGTAGTTCTCACTCTTATTTTTAGTAAATGTTACAGTAAAAACCTTTCTTTTTTATGTAACCATAGTTGCTTCTATGTATGTGTTTGTGTCTTTGCATGTGTGCGTGAAGGTGTTTGTATACTGTATTTAATTTTTCTAGCCGTCATTGTGCTGTCATTCATATTCATTTCCTTGCATGTTCACATGATGCACCATCATTAATGCTAGTCAATTCTTTGTTATAGCTAGTGACAAGACTTATCACATTGGCTTCTACGGTTCACATGGTAAGTGCATTGCTTTAGTATTGTAATTTTGGCTATGCTTAATAATTCTTAATTGTTTATGGATACTTTTTAAATTTCTGTATACTGTTGCATTGCTTGACTTGTTTTGTTCATCCTTTACCTATGCATGACTTATTATGCTGGCATACTTATATTTATAGGATTTTGCCAGTACAGTACAGTAAAGTCCCACATCTCGCCATTTCGTATTTCGCCACCTCTCCCCAAATCTCCCAAATCGAAACTCTCACCATCGAGTCCCTAATCTCGCCACTGTTCGACCGTTTGAATCGACCGCACAAACCGACTAGAGCTGAGTGTTACTGAGCCAATCCGAGGCAATCGCTCTACCACCGACGTTCCCTAGAAAGTAAGGACTCAAATGAGAAGTTTTAGGAAGTTTGTTTATTCATTTTATATTCTTGCATTTCAATCCACCACCATGACATTAGGGCCACTCCTCAGTCACGTCACCTTACCTCACCTCACCTCGCTTCACCTTACCTCTCTTCACCTTACTACCTCACCTCAATTGACAGGGATAGGCCTAAGTCACACCATATATAAGCATCCTGTAGGATCCATGTGTACACTAATAACACTAGTTTACCAGCCGCCTGTGTGTGTGTTTGTCGGTTGTGTCCGAGCGTGATTTTGTTGGTCGGTTTCATATACATCGATTATCTTGCTAACATAATGACTAAATTTGTGCATGAAATGTTTGATAGTGCTTAACTGGCGAGTCAATGTTTTGATTTTCTTTTCCATAAGAAGTTGTATTCAAATCCTGCCATGATATTTTGGTCCCTATTAGTGGCGAGATGTGAGACTTTATTGTATGTTGTCAGAAAAGTTTTGCAAAATGTGCAGATACATTTTCCCTTACCCAGGGTAGAGTAAGAAAGAGTTGACAGGATTGGGCTGGTGTATTCTGACAGCAGACACAGATAAGTAATGGAAAAGGCTTACACCCTACAATGGACTCATAATAGCTGATAATGATGACTGAAAAACAGATATTACAGTAATTCATTTTTTAACTATTTTCAAAATTACTACATTAGCAATTTTGTTATTACATTAGCAATTTTGTTATTGACTGCAAAATCTTTTAAGTTATCTATAGTAGACTTGTACTCTTGTCTCTTTTATATAAAATAGGTGGGGCATAACCTATGGGGAGGAAAATGCAGGGAATAAAAGATCATGGAGAAAGCATACCAGAGTGACTAACCCCTTAATGAGTTATGACATAGAAAAAATACTGTAATTACATGAAGATATAACCAGATTTTAACAAAGATATTGGAGAAATATTTAAATATAATGCACTTTACAGAACCTGGTTACTACAAGGACAATGAGTTTGGCATCAGATTGGAGAATATCTTGACAGTCGTGGAAAAGGAGACTAAGGTAGGGTAAAAATATCAGGTCAGGTCCTCATCTCTCAAATGAAATCTTACTACCAATACTACACCTATTGTTATAACTGATTACAGACCTTCTGGCAAAAGAAGGTATGATATGTTAAATTTACCATAATATATGATTGTTACTTACCCAAACAGTACCAATTTGACAAGCAGTCTCTTGGGTTTGATCCAATCACCCTGGTGCCATTTGAACCCATCCTCATCAACGCTTCCATGTTGTCTGCAGAACAAGTGAGTCACGAGAGCAAATGTGTTCTCTATTTGCCATGTAAAGCCATCATTGTAATTGAAATTAAACAGTATTAGTTCTTTTAGAGAATTGTTCTGTTGCACATGTAGTACATACAAATGCAATCCCTTTACAAAAGGTAATGATAGGAGTTTTCTCCCATCTACTTATTTGTGTTGTATTACAGTACTGTACTGATATTTAAGCTTCAAACCTCCTCCCAGATTTTCATATGTATTGCAGATGTTCAATAATGAAGTACCTAGTACTGTAACTATATCTATCCTCAGCATTTCATTACCCCCTAGGAGTAAGGGGTTCTTCACATTTGGTGAAGGGGAAAATAATATGCCTCACATGTCTGGTTGGGCAGTTGGGCTTACGACCCTCCCCCGTAAAATAATTATGGCAATAGTATACAATGACTTGCCTCGAATAGTGGAGTCAATTCATTTGTAGCCAATCCCTTCGGGGTTTAAAGTGTCTGGCAATAGAAAGATTGATAGATTTCATTGACCTTATACAGATGTTTACTAATTCAAATGACAAACATTTTGTTTTACCTCTGCTATGATTTATAATTCCCCAAACCCCATTGATGTGTTCTCTTCCACTCAGTGCCATTGGATCAACAAGTACCACACCCGTGTGCGAGAAGTGGTCGGCTCAGAGCTTGTTGAGCAGAATCGAACCCGAGGGTACGAGTGGGTACAGGCCAAGACGGAGCCACTACCATGCCCTGACACTCGGCATGTCAACTCTGCAGGCAAGTCCACAGATAACATGGCTGCACTCATAGACACAAAACCTGACATTAGTGGAGGGGACAGGACAAGACCGGGTACCATACTGACTTATTTACTGACCCTTATGATGATGCTCGTGACCCTAGACAAGTAAATAAATACTGTATAGGGAGTAGATTTGTATTGCAGGAGATTATAGATTGCTATGATCAACTTTCCATGAATTGGTTGCTGGATGGGAGGGAAGCACAGGACAAATATATCTACAAGATTTAGAGTTTCTTCTGTTTCAGACAGTACAGTATGCAAGATGACCCACTGCTGTTGGAAATATTAGAGAATAATCATAGAAGTAGTTCCTCGTTATGTGTTTCCCTTATACCCACCAATTCCACTTGATAACATGAAACAAATTTTGTGTGTTGCCTGTGATTTGTTTCATATTGCATACAGCAGGAATCATGTGGAAATTGTCACATAAGTATGTAGAGTGCCCTGTTTTACTGACAACTGCACACACCGTGGATGAGGCTGTACCACAGGCACAAACTCCTCATGAAGCAGAGTACAGTAGCATCAAAGTCCAACCCTGACACACAGTAGTGGATCCAGGGGAACTAAATGGGCTTAAAATCCCCCATTAGCTCTCATCATAGGATGACTTTTTCACCTGTCAGGGGATATTTTCAGATTTATTTTTAATTTAAAGCATTTTGATAAATATCTACAAATACTCTCCTTATTATTTCCCCAAGGAAATACAGCTTACAATTACAGTGATCTGGATGAATTGATTAAAGTTACTTGGGATGGCAGTTATGGAACCAAGTTTCCATATACTGTACTGTAGTGTAGTGTGTGTATCTTAGCACTTCGTGGCATCTGTTAACCTTAATATGTTAAGCAGATGGTTGACATTGTCTGTTAACTGTTTGTTTATGCTGCAATCACAATTGATATGATAGACTACTCAGTAACTATAGACAAACACTGTATAATTATTATTTCTTCAACCTGTTTAATAAAACATAGATGATAGATGCCATCAAATTATGTGTAAGACTAGAAGTCTAAACACTTCTTTTAGAGCCAGCACTATGTACTGGTCATTATTATAGCTTAACATTAGTCCATGACATTTCTTGATGTATGTATTTAATGATGTAAAAGTTTGTACTTTTCTTCTGGCTAATGTAGAGATATTCTGTACTGTACTCTAATTATATATGGTGCCACAGAATTGTAGTAGAATTATTTAGGCTCGACAAGATTTTAGAGTAGTCAGGATGTCTGATCCTGGTTTGGTAAGAGCACCTTTCTGTGTATGGTGACTTTTCTACACAAGAATGTCAGTGCAGTTGCCAGTCTCCCTGTATGTAATGCTGTATATGTATATATTCTCATGTCCCTCCCAGAATTTGCAAAGACAAACAAGTTTACAATGTGTTATAGACCATAGAAAACCCACTAATTAGCACCAGTGACCAACAGCATTTGACAGTCCTCCCCTCCCCAGGATAAGTCAAAAGTGTATTGTTTCAGGTCCATCCATCCATAGAGCTGACGCTTCACTCCCTCTTTGAAAGATCTCATCCATCCATAGCTGGTTTAGGGATTTGAAAGGGAAATGTGTTGTATAGTGCTGTGTAATATGTTGTGCTCTAAAGACTTGTAGTCTTGAGTTTCAGAACATTTATTAATGGCCGGACTTGATACTTCTGAAAAGACAGTCTTTGTATCTTTATTCTGATCTTACATCATAGAATGAAAAGGTTAGAGATGGTGACTGACTGCATCCTATGTGATAAAGTTCTCAGTTGTAAATATAGGTATGTGTCCCCTGGTTGCCTTGCCAATTAACTTTGTCCTAGTAAAGCAAAATATTGTATGGTGAGAAGTATAGATGTTTATTTTTTATAATAATACACTACAGTACTACTGTACTATGATAATTCTTTAGGATGTATTGACATTTTTTTTACAAAATAAATTTATTTCTAACTATTCTACCATATATATTAATTTCAAATTTCATGTATTAGTTTAAAAGATTTAAGGAAAGTTAACTATGAAAATCCTTCCTCTTCCATTGTCTGTCTATCCCAGCAGCAGTGAAAAAAAAAGACCTTTGGTTGCAGTATACCTCACATGGATATTTAATCCATTTATGCAGATCTCATCAAATCCCTTAGAAAATGACCAGATCCTACAACTGTGGGGAATAACTAATATTAAAAAAAGAATAAAGTCAGTCCCCCTAGACAGCCTCTTGAGGTGATTATGAGTGATTGCTTGGGAGAGGCTTTAACTTAGTTCTCTTCTTCATGACAAACATTGCATTGAGATGCTTTATCTAAGTTTTCTTATAAAACAAATTTCTTGCTGGAGAAAGGGAATACAGTAATAATATTCTATGAGACTTGAGTCAACATGATTTGAAGGAACTTGCAACTCGGGTAAAGTACAAAATTGTACATGCAACATTAATATTGTCAGTGAGTGTGTGCTTTGTGGTCAAGAAATAATATTGAACCCACACCAATATGCTTCATTGCTTTGAGAGCGGTAACATTGTTTAAATGAACTGGGGCTACAGATTTCTGATTATGCATTATCAGATTATTTCCTGGTACAATTTAAAGGAATTAGTAGCCATCTGTTTCGCAAGAGAACCATGTTCCTCGTAAACTTCCAAATGGTACTTCCAGTCTGTGTCCGTGCTGTGACTCTATTGTTGTGAACTGTGCTATTTAGAAAGCCTCACAAACTGATTAGAGACTTTGCCTCATGGAAATAGTTATGTGAGGTTCTCCAGTCTTAAGTTGATATAAAAATTGGTAATAATTTGGGTGCCTGTTATCAGTAGTCATTATGTCAAGAGTGAAAGAGAAAACTAGATTGAAAGTTAAATCATATTTGCAATAATGTTTTACATATTTTTATTGATGAGGGGTGAGTGTTAGATTATGTGATACACAAGACTTGAATTTGATGAAGAGTGAGGTGCGGAATATATTATATCATAACACTGGTCCTACCATGAGATTAACTCCGATAATTACCAGATAATGATGCGTGAATACACTACAGAGAATTAGATATAGCTGTGCAGTGTGTCAAGTGTTAAGTTCTGACATGACACCCCAAGGATTATCCAGAGACAAGTAAGTAGCTAGCTGTGCAGACAAAACAAATACTGTACCTCTGTCTGGCTGATCATTATTATTATTTCGGTACTGTTGGGAATTAGCTACTCTGTGCTTCAAAATTGGGATAAATTTCTACAGTATAACATTACTCTTGCAAACTATAAACTATTTTGTCTTGAAGCTCCTGAGTGTGTGATACTGTGTTATATTATCTGCAACAGGTATACATACATTTCTACATGTGCTAAGAAACAAACATCCTTTGTTTACATGGGTCTGTCATTGGGTTATGTACTATCTTTAAAAATAAACTTTTAACTTGCCTACTGTACATATTACCTACCATCAACAATGATAATAAAAAAAAATCTGTGATGGAATAATATGAAGCTTCCAGGTCTATACTTATATCACGTTCACTGATGGTTCAAAAAAGGATATTAATATTTGTTTGGCTCCCTACTAGAAATCACAATTAAGTTTTATTTGAAACAGCTTGTACAGTATTACAGTATCTTTCAGTTCATTGGCTGTGATTACTGTAAATTTTAAGTCGCCAAAATAATCGCAGAATTCAACTATATTATAAGACAAAACACATTTCCAATTCTTTGTTTTAGATATTTCTCCCCAAAACAGCAGCCAAGTTGGCCTCGTACTATACTTGCAAAGTTATAGTTTGATATCCATTACAGTTTTGAAGTGCTGGGTTTCTAATCTACATCAGCACCATTTTATTTTCTTATGCACCACCTTGCCTCACCTCACTTCACCTTAGACTGGAATGTGTCGCTTGTGTCGTATTGCATGTCTATGTCGTTCACTCTTGTATTTCTCTTAGGTGAGGCTTTTTTCATTATTCACAATTACGGATTCTTTCATGACTTAGTGCTTCCAGTAATCACATAGTGATTTTTTTCAGCAGAAAGTGTTAGGAAGTGATAAGATTGTGGGTCAATATGAAAAAAAAAAAAAATGTATGGGTCAAGTGAGACTGGTGAGAGTAGATGTTTTCCACTTCAAGTTCCTAGTTCACTCTTGATAGTAAAGGTATGATACATATTGTAATGGAGCTTTCTAACAATAGGAACCTACACAGATACAGTACATTTTTTTAGTTGATTCCAGTGTTATAAACTCAAAATAATAACTTAGTTATATAAAGGTGTGGAAACGTTTGGTATACTGTACTGTATGTTGTATTGGTTTCCGACTTTCTGTTACAGTTACTATAAATGCTAAAAAATTAAATGCGAGTGTCTGGGCATTTTAATATGGAGAAAAGAAGCATTCTGATATATAAACTGTGTATATACTGTACATGTTTAATAGTATTCTTTGGTCCCTGTAAGTTATATTGTACACACAAAAGGGGTCTCCTGACAGTGTTTTGTGTGCAATGTTTAGCTGTTTTAGTATTTTTATACAGTATTTTATTTCCTTTCATTTACCAAATCTGTATTGTAGTCATTTATATAAGTACTGTACGACAGCCAGGGCGGGTTATAAAATAATGTGATAATTGATCAATATTGCAGTGACTGATCATACTAAAAAATACTGTATCAGTGAATAACCATTTCCTTTATTAATGCAGAATGTTAAATCTTTGGTTGACTAAAATGAAACTCTTTGTAACAGTAGTGCATATAACCTACTTGTATGTATTAGTTTATTAACTACAGTACTCATATCTTTATATAAAGTAGTTTTTATATATTGTAGGAAAAAGTGGTAAATATAAGTATGTGTACTGTACAGTACTGTACTTGGAGCTGAAGTGTGATAAAAAATGGAGGTTTTTAAGAGTATGATTTTCATACAACACCTGAACTCTCATGTATGATTCTGGTTTGTGCACTTTCTTATCTTGGGAAATATTATTTTATATTTTTCATAGTCTTTGCTTACTTTATATTGTACAGTGTTAGAATTTTATAATTTTCATAATGTGTATCACATGGCCTGATTCTCTGGTACATCATTGAAGTTTCTGTTTAGAAATCACTAGTACAGTACTTAATATCTTTCCTGATTAATATTCTTGTATTAATTCTTTTCTCTATTGATCTATTGAAGTTCTGTTCTGTACTGGGCACTTGTGATCCAATGTTTGTATCTGCTGTTGGTTCTTTTAAAGTTTCATTAATCCTTTCACACAATACTGAGAGAAGTTCCATCTGCCACAGTACAGTACTATTTAAGTGACTGTAGGAACTGGTTATTGATATACAGTAAATGACAGATTGCATTTTAGACAAGGCCTGGATACAAATTTTGGATTGTAAAGGTCGAGTACATGTGTGATGGTGGCAGCAATATATCTTTTTATTTTCCAGTCATGCACAATCTGATTCATTTTACTGTTTTGAATAGTGGCACTTCAGTAAGGCTTTGATACTTTTGATTATTCCTTCATAGCAAACTCTAGACATGGATACTGTCCTTTTGGATTGGCATGGAAATTCTTCACGATTATTAATTTTATTTGTTTTTATATATGATTTTGTATTTATATTTTGGCCTTCAAATACTATTCACAGTTCAATCAGAAACCAAAGTTGTGTCTATTACCTTCATTTTGGTTTTGTTGCTTGGCATTTGTTGGAATATTTCTTTACTTTTCACTCACCAAACATGGCTCTTGTAGGACTCTGGATGGATTTATCCTTTAAAGTCATGTAGGGATGATGAAAAGCAGATGAATTCTATATCACAAAACGAGTAATGAACTGACCTCTGATGGCAATGAACATAAGTTTTGTTTATGACTGCACAACCATGAACTAATGCAGCATCTCTGGCTTACTTTTGCTTATAATATAACCATTACTGAACTTGTTAATTTTATGCTTTCTGCAATACGGCATAAACATAAGTATTTGAAAATGATAAAAATTCAGTTTATCCGCCATATGATAAATAACGATAATTGCAACTTGTATATTTAAGGCAAATATTTAAATATTTTTTATTTTTGTTCAAGTATAACTTGTATAAGAGCTATAATTGAGGCCAAATTATAAAGAAAACTTTTGAAGAACCTGCATACAGTACAGGTATATGTTATTCAGCATACTGTACCATGTGTAAAGACACTGTAACTTATTGTGTTGTTAAGAACCTGTGCATTTAATTTTGGCTACAATATCCACAGCATAATTTGTGTCAAGCCAATTGTTTTGCCAGCCAGGATACTTAAAAACTCCATTATTATTTTGCAACTGCCATTAAGTATCTGCAGCAGATGTCATTCCTATCTGATGATAATTTAACTTTACAAAACATCATCAATCACAGAGAAACAAACAGTTATAAGAAAGTTTGGTTCTGGCAGGAGTGAGTCGATGGCGAAGGAGTGCAGTGGAGAAAAATGTAACCTTGGAGGAGAGGAGCCACTGTGATGTCAACGCCACTCAGCCTGACATCAGAGTCAACACTTCAACACAGTCAGTAGTGTCTTAATTACCTTCCTTTCTCTGTTATAAGAAATATTTTTTTCATTTAACTTCTTTACTACAACCACTTCTACTTTACTTTGATAAAAATATTATACTACTAATATTATTATTACATGTATTCTTTTTCTTCATATTACCGTGTTATTATTGTTATAATTTTTATTACAGTATTATTAAGATAACTAATTTTCATTTATTTACTGCAGTTGCTTGTTGAACAAGAAACAGGGAGAATATACCTGTATATCTTTTACTCAGATTTGTGTTTATGTATGTACAGTAAAACACTTATTATACCTGTTATTTATTAATTGATCAATTGATCATATTGTAGTATGAGCAATTGTAAACTTGAAGCCATCATAAATACTTCATGATTTTTGTGCTGGTCCTCAGAGTGGAAGGGCTGCGGCAAGAGATGTTGAGCAGGAACCTGGCAGCTTACATTATCCCTATTTCGGGTGAACAGGTACAGTACATTCCCACACCTTCCTAAAGCCATTCAGCGGCTAACACGTCTTCTCAATGCAACTGTCAAAATAGACTTGCATATAATTTTCATTATGTAGTGTTAAATGTATCACTATCTTTCAGAACAATATCCAGTAAGAAGAAATGTTTTAATGGTTCTGATTTGTAGAAAAATATTAGTCCAGGGTTATAATTCTTTAAAATATTTCAGTCTACTGTATAGTACACAATAAAAAATATAATCACATCTTGGACTAGAAGCAGGAATGAAGTCAAAGAAAGTGTGTGTGAGTCAGAGATGTAGGGTACATAAGTTAGACATATGTGGAGTTTAAAAGAATCTGGAATGTCATCAACAGTATGGCTACACCCTGGAGGCAGAGCGACGGTTGCAGTATATGACGGGGTTCACTGGTAGTGCAGGGATGGCAGTGGTGACAGATACACAACAGGCACTCTGGACTGATGGACGGTACTTCCTCCAGGGTGATAGTGAGCTTGACTGTGACTGGCTGCTAATGAAGAAAGGACAGGATGGTGTGAGTATTGCAGTATTGCATGTCTACATTTTTATTACTCTACTTGATCAGATTGATTATTATTTTGTGTTGTTAGAAGATCGTGCGGTCAGTCAGCCTTGTATTCCCTACAATACAAGGGGAGGGGACCCTGCTCTCTAACAGTGACCACACTAAAGGCTCAAATAGCCTCGGAACTAGACTCCATGCCTGTCAGGGTTCCTGCACTGGTGCTAGAGTCTTCCCACCCCTTGAAAAAAGGGAAATGGGATATTGATGATGATAATGAGGAGGAGGAGGAAGAGATGATTTGAGATTTGACTCCTCTGTAGATACTGCATTCTAATGTTATCTTCTTATTCCTATTTTGTAAGTAGTAAGTAAAATAGTTGTTGAGAAGTAAGTATGGTAATAAACTTGCAGGTACCAACTATGACGGAATGGCTTCGTTCTACACTAAGTGGAGGAGTCAGAGTGGGTGCCGATCCCAGACTACTTGCTGCTGACACCTGGAAAACATTTGCTGAGGACTTGGCAAGTGAGTACAATACCAATGTCAACCCTATACCACATTGATACACAACTAGCCATGAGATGAGGGTGATTATTCTAAGACATTTTAAATAATCTAGCATTGATCCAAGCTGTAGGGCACACAGGACAATGTAACAAGTCCACTTTTCTTTTGTGTCAGAGTCAGAAATGGTGATGGTGGCTGAGGAAACAAACCTGGTAGACTTGGTGTGGCCGACAGAACGTCCTCCTTACCCTCAGCAGCCCATCTACATCCACGACCTTCAGTTTGCTGGTATGAAGCTTCCTACCTGACTGCATGGTGCCTCAGTCTCCACTCTCTCTCTATCTTTCTCCTTAGAAGTTGTGTGGGTTTGACTGAGACTATACAAGTTCTTAAAGAGAATAAGTCCACATTCTTATTAAAATGTTCAGCTATAATGTCATTGTCTTTATTATCACCAGGCAAGAAGTGGGAGAAGAAGGTGGCAGAGGTGAGGTCAGAGATGATCAAAGCTGGTGCTGACCTGCTGGTGGTGACAGCCATGGATGAGGTGGCGTGGCTGCTCAATCTCCGTGGAAGTGATGTTCCCACTACCCCAGGTCAGCTACAGACACTTTCTCAATCTTTCTCTCAAAAATGTACTTCCAAACATCTAAAGTCTGTTTTCCAGCCAGTGTCGTAGATAAATTTGCAAGCTGTAGATGAAACATATATCTAAGGCCATAGAACTTACAATGGAATCTGTTTATTTTCACCAGGATATTAAAAATGTATGACAGTACAGTATAACATCTCTCCATGAATCTTCTCTCTTTTGCAACATTATTATTCAATGTAAACGGAAGGGGCAGTAGCAAAATATTTTCAGTAAACAACTCCTAGTAGGTATGGTGTTTACTTAATATAATCTGTATGTAATAAGGGCTGACTTTCAGGTTCATATTTATTTTACTATTTTCCTGTGTACCACTAGAACTGTAATAAGCAGGGATAAATGTGTACTATACTGTTTTTAATTTGACATTGTGTGGGTTATGTTGATAGTGTTCCGTGGGTACGTGGTGGTGAGTCGAGGGGAAGTGGAGCTGTTTCTACCTTCCAACAAGATCACCGCCGCAGTTGACCTCCACCTTAACATCAACCAGTGTGGTGACCAGGAATGTGTTGTGTGAGTTTAACATTATGCTGTAGGGGAGGTGGCTGAGTGGTTAGTGTGCTGGACTTGTAACTAATAGGTCGGGAGATCAAATCCTCTCCGGTGAGGGGCTGAAAATATTTACTCTTTCAAATAAGAGTTTTTTGCACTAACTATAAGGCCACAGAACGTCTTGAAACACCCTCTCCATGTTAGTTTAGCAACATAGTCATCTTTATCTATAGTTGATTATATGTTTATTTAATATATTTTATCAGTAATTTCTTTAAATTTGATCAATTACATTTTTGTATTTATTTCAAATCAGATTGACATTAGAATGATATTTACATACTGTACAGTCCTGTATACTCTATAATATAAGTAGGCAGAAAGATCATATAAGGTTATATAAATTGTAATCCTTCCTTCCATTCACCACCAGCATCTCTCCGTACTCAACCATTTTGGACCGACTTCGTGCCCTCAAGGTCAATGCTAACATCACAAAGGTCTTGCTGGGCTCCAAGTATTCTTACTCTGGGGGGGCATCTTATGCTGTCTACTCAGCTGTGAGTTGAATGCTCTCTTTCTTTTTGTTTTGATTATGTTGTTGAATAGTACAGTACCAGTATAGTATAGCTGTGAAACAATTCAATCAAGGTTGTTAAAAAGTAAGAAAGAGGGTTTGACTTGAATCTGAGAAATGAAATCCTAACCAGACCAACTAGTGAGTTAAAGCTGGGGGAAAGGGTTAAATAGTCTGATATGCCAGGTTGGAGAGTAAGGGAAGATTGTAAGAGTATGGGTTTGTGTTCAGTTATTAATATTGGAGATAATTATTAAGGTATGTAACTGGGGAATTCTTCTTAGCTGTTGGTCAGGTCTATCTGGAATAGGGTCAAACAGAGCAGTCTACAGTGGCATGACAACATATCATAAAAATGAATGATATACTGTACTGTATTTATGAATCTGTTACAGGTGCCAGAAGAGAAGCGTGAGGTGGCTGTGTCTCCGGTGCTTCTGATGAAGGCCCGCAAGAGTGAAGTGGAGGCTCAAGGAATGAAGAATGCACACCTGAGGGATGCTGTGGCTGTGTGTGACTTTCTGGCCTTCATGGAGCGCGAAGTACGCTTATTGTTTTTGGGAAATAGTTGTGAAGATAGTGTGAAGTCATGCAGCTCATTTGTATCTAGATACACTCTGCATCAGTAATTACTAATTTTAATTGCTTTGATATACTGTATAGATAAATCAATGGTGTTGCCCTATGTTATGTACAAGAATTATATGAGAGTACTGTAATGGCATACAAGTCAAAAGTTAGTACTTTAATAAAGATATCACTATGCAGATCACCTCTGGCCAGTCGTGGGATGAAATAGAGGCAGCAGCCAAGCTGAGTGAACTACGAGAGCAACAAAAGCATTACACAGGTCCCTCTTTCACTACCATCAGTGCATTTGGGCCAAACGGAGCAGTCATCCATTACCGTCCTCGCCCTGATACCAACCTCGAAATCACCAAAGATTCTCTCTACCTTGTGGATTCTGGTGGACAGTACAAGGGTGAGATGCTCAAGTATTTCATAAAACATTTAGGAGAGTAATATTGAAACAATTCTTTTCAATTACAGTATTATGTATAGTTTTTACTTGGTCAAGGATCATGCTCAAGGCAGTAATGAGGATTTTCAAATGCTTGTTAAATGTCTAATGAGGCCCATTATTCCTTTTTCATAAAAGAATGAAAATAACTAAACTTATAATGTTAGCATATACTGTAGATGACAATTCATAGCTGTACTATATAGCACTATATGGGAATCTTATTTACATCACAAGGAATTATCTTTGTTTTTAATGTATCCAGTTTGTCTGTCCATTTTGTTGATATAATTCCCTGTAATTAGATGGAACAACAGATGTCACCCGAACGATGCACTATGGTCAACCAACTCCCATGCAGGTGGAGGCCTACACACGTGTTTTGATGGGTGCCATTGACCTGGCTACCCTTGTCTTCCCTCAGGGCACTGGAGACACAGATGTTGATATCGTTGCCCGCAGGTACTACATACTGTATTCATGAATCATGAGTCAACAACATAAGTCCATAGTAAGAGATTGATTAAACTGCTGAGAGTAATCTTGTGTACACTTTGCTACTCAAGCAATACAATTATTGAGGTCCTAAAACACATCATCATTCTGTGGTGGGGTGAATATGTAACTTGTTATAATACATTAGAATAACATTTCTGTTCAATAAATCACTTCTTCTCATATACTGCATTACATCTGGTAAAAGTTCAATTACATTAGCAGTGTAAACCTTTTGTAAATTATATCGAAGTGCTTCAAGGTATTTTAAAACATTCCTGCCTTTAAAATACAAAGTAAAACTGAACCTCTACATTCTTCTGTAAAATAACACTTTTCAAGTAAAGAATGAGTACCTGTGTTTGACTTTTCCATGCTTCAAGTATGCTATAACTTGTGATGCCTGATTTCTTTCCACAGTCCCCTTTATGAGGCTGGGTTGGACTACCGACATGGTACTGGCCACGGTATTGGGCATTTCCTAGGCGTACACGAGGGTGAGTATATGTGTATATGTCATTCATGGAGTGGAATACTAGGGGAAGTATGGGACATAAATGATAAATGAGGGAGGAGTATACAGTATTTTTTTTCATTTTTTTTCTGTTACAGCTCCAACTCAAGTGCGCATCTACAGCAAGGAGGAACATGAGCTGGAAGTCAGTCAGTTCTTCTCTGACGGTGAGTCTGGTCACCTAATTGTTGTACATTTAGATAGATAACAAACAGCCTTCAGAGGTTTTATCATCTGTTCTGAAAGGCTTATGTCATCAATGTTGACTGTTCTTCAGAATATAACACTGTAGTATATTCTTTAATTTTTAGTATGTTTTTGTTTATTTCAATGCAGTGTTGTGTGATATTTTGATTACATTTACATTACATACTGTATATGCTAATACTGTTTAGTAACCAATTATCTTCCCTGTCCATTTCTGTGTTGTATGATGAGAGTAGAGCCGGGGTATTACCAGGACGGAGAATGGGGCATCAGGCTGGAGACAATACTCACTGTTGTGCCCACCCAGACTAAGGTGAGGCAATATTAATAGGTGAAGGAGTAAGTGAAAATGGTTCAAGGAATAGATGATATCTGTGGTGTATGTGGAAACAGAAAATTGAAAAGGATGGTTGTGAATGAACCAGGTCAAATGCAAGACAATTGTAGAGAGTATTATTTTCAAGAATAACTGACTAACCCACTTTGGGTGCCTAATCAGCTTGTTTATTACAGTGCCATTACAAAAAATAGACTTATGATAAAAGTCCATCAAAATTAATGTTATTGATACTGTAATGAAAGAGATGGAGTATGAGATGGACACTGAAGGTTTGAGCAGTTATGAAGAGGATAGGTTAAGGCAGGATGTACTACAATCAGATATACACAATCAAAATATTCTTTAGAGCTTATTGAGGGGCAGGAAGAGAAGTGATATATGTTTCTGCGATGTTATTATGAATTCTACCATATTTGTACCCTTACCAGTAGTTTGTAATTACTGTATGTAATATGATCTGTTTTCAATACACTTTTGACAAACAGTTCCTTGGGTTTGAAGCTGTGACACTGGTGCCATTTGAAGCCAAACTCATTGATCTGTCTCTCCTGAGTGATAAGCAGGTGAGTTAGAGTGAGTAGAGCTAGTGAAATGCTGAAGCAAATGGTATGCAAGTCATATTTTAAAACTGTAGAACATATTAAAAACCTCTTGCCACTGATATGGTGAATATGGTATATATTTACAAAACCCTAGCTGTAACAACTTTTCTTGCAATGATAAAAATGCATTTTACTGAGCTAAGCCATCCAGTGAAGTAGTTACGGTCAGAGAAAATTTTCAATAAACTTCCAGTAACGGATTGATGCATAATGTTGCAGTGTGAGTGGCTGAACAAGTATCATGCAAGAGTTCTTGATATTGTTGGTCCTGTTCTGGTGAGTCAAGGACGGCAGCAGGCTTATGACTGGCTGGTGAATAAGACTGAACCATTGCGCTGCCCTGGCCACTCCACTACACCTGTTGCCGTTGCCCCCATCACATCCACCTCCACCCAGAAAACTGCTGAGAAGACCCAAACTCCCTATGCCAGCGGTAGCACAGCTAGACAACAATCCATCTCTCGCCATGCAAACCCACCTGTCTCCAGCACCACAAAAGTTTTGTCTGCTGGGGCCCATGTTGCCTCTTCATCGTTCTGTTTGTTAGTCCTGTCCATCACATTACTTGTGGGAAATCTTCGATGGAGGTAGACAGTGTGTTGAGGTCAGATTGTGAGGCGACTATGACCAAGGTTTGGGTCAGAGGCACTATAACGGGTTTATCACACATGCACACAGTATTTCCATGGACTTCTTTCCTTTATCCTCCTCTCTCAGTATAAATTGGGTCTTTCTACATTTGTGGGTATTTTCTAAACTTCAGAAAACCAATTGGAGGACAGAAGTTTAGTTTGATGAGAAGATGGAGGAAATTATGCCAGTGTGATACCTGCCTCAGTGCAACAGAACAGTCAGGTTGTGATGCTGTAGTGTGGTCACCACAGTACCATCAACATTTTACATAATGTAAAATTTCAGGAGACAAGTAATATTTGGTTTAGATTGGATATTGTTTGTTTGTGCAGTGAGATTGCCAACTGTGTTTTGCATAAATAAAAACAAATACAATTTTCATAGACATGAATATGTACAGAATATGGAAGAACGTTTTCAAGACAAATTGACACTGGTAGCAGAGCCCCTGAATGAAAGTAATTTTCTCAAAAGATCACTTGATAGAAACAGATTGGAAAATATTGGAAATGTGTCAGATGCCCCAGTATTGATTTGGGTCGCAAGTAATATATGTACAATAAGTACATATGGGAATTTTCCTAATTTCTGATAATCACCCAGATACAGTCATGGTGATAAGTTCAACATCAGTAATACCAGAGGTTAGTTAAATTGATTATTGCTTTAATGGTGGAGTATTTGTCCATTTGTCGTTTTTCAAACATAGTTTTTAAGAATAAATGGTAGAAATACATATCAATGAGATTGACCATACAGGTCATGTTCTTTTCAACATTCCCATCATTGCTTATTATAGATTGTAAAAAGAAAATGAATATTCCTTCACCACCAAAAAAGTAATTAACCCTTAAACAGGAAAAATGTACCCATCTTATTTGAAATAATCTAGTACAGTATAAGCTAATGGTTATCATAGTTTATCGATTACTTGAAATATAGTTTAACCCTTGGACATTAGGAGTCCATCCCTTTCAACAAAGATGTATAAATATTTACAGCTAGTGTTGAAGGGTTCAACTGACCTTTGGTAGTACAAACATATTGTGTATTACCAAAGTTTACACGTGTAACTGGGGAAGGTACCGTCTTCCAGAAGTTTGGTGCTTATTCATGTGATGAATTATCAGTAAGTTTGTAAAAGACTTATTTCATAGTAGTTAAAATAAGGTTCTATGTCAGGTGCATTTCTGTATTGCATTATGAAACCATCCAACACTGTGAGCATTACATTAATCATAGTTCAGTAGGTAACTCCAGAAGACATATCAAACACACTATTGTTACAGAACTGGAATAATTGTTAAGGATACACTTGTCACAAAATATTATGTTTCACTTAATCATATTTAGTTCTTACCTTCTGAATCCCATAATTTTGTCCTCCAGAATATCCAAGATGGAAACATTACAAGAAAAATTACCACACAATTATTGACAAAGTACAGTCGCGGCCATAATTTCCTTCTTCCCTTTTTTTTTTTCCATACCTTACTATCCTTCCTCGACATTGATAGAAATGAATGAATGAGAGATAACTGGGATTGGAGAAAGATAGATAAATGGATGAATATGAGAGACAAGGAGAGTACTCGTAGGAAAGGAAGAAAGTAAGGAAGGGAGGGAAAAGATAGTGAGGAGTGAGGTCGAGGTTTGACGGGTCAGAGGAGCGACGTTGTCACTTCTACACATACTCACCTAGAGGGTGGAAAGAGAATTATGGCCGTGACTGTACATATTGTGTTTCACCAGAATCTACCGGTATTTATAAAGATACATTAATACTGTACAGAGTCATGCTGCTCATAGATATTTAAGCCCTTCATTTCATCTACATTTCAAAAAGAAGAAAATTAGTTAAAAATAGGTGTAATGAATTATGCCTCCAAAATCAGAAAGTTGAGCCCTGTAGATCTTCATTGCTTATTATAACCTGAAATGGGATACAAGGTTTATATATTTTTGAGCATCATGTAGCAAAACTTTTATAGTTTTTCAAAAGGGACTGTTTTATTGAACTGTGATACTATGATGACAGTAAACATGAAAGTGGGGTGATAGGTGTGGTGGTGAAAGAACAAGTAGAACTGTGCATTAATTTTTACAGTATTTGCTCCTTTTAGTACCAAGATGTAATAATTGATGACCTATGAACAACCAGAAATATAATAATTATAGTTTTTCTTTAGGGTCGTCTTGTTCATTTGGGATAATTTCACTGGTATCAACAGTGGTAGTCAAGGGAGTGAGAGCAGGGGTCTCTGGTTCACTGGAGTTCCACGGCTGAACGGTGCCAGATAGGAAGATGAGGAAGAATATCTCCCCTACAACATGAAATGGCACACCGATCCAGAAGGCCTTCCTCCACTGGTCCAAGGTTTGCTGTCACATTTAAAGGTTTCATCAGTATGCAGATTATGAAAGAAGGAAAAGAGAAGACAAAAATTATACTAGAAAAAAATGCAACTATAATAATTTGAAAAAATATAATGATAGAGAATATGATGTTATGAGACTATACTGATGATTATCAGATACAGCATATTTTTAGCTTCAATAAGGTGTGTGACAGGAAATTTGACTTTCAGTAACACCAATTTGAAGACGTGTAGTGAGTATGGATTATCAAATTTCTGCATTTGGCCTTTTCATGGTTTCTTGGATACTTACAGTATGTCCATTAGTAACACTATACATATTAAGTGTAATAAAGTTACTGATCCATACCTGGCCATCTATGAGCATACCCGTCACTACAGGGACAATGAAGGCCAGAATGCTGAAGGTGGTGTTGTTGATGCCAAAAAGTGTACCTGTAGGAAATGTTACTAATTACTGTACTTTGTAAATTTGATATAAGTCATTACTATCGCAGGGTATATGCCTCCTAAATATAAGCATACGGTATATAACAATTTTGAGCACAATCTTCTTTAAATGTGTAACATTTGGTCAGCAACCAATGTGTGGTAACTCAGCAAATATAATAATGAATGATGATATAGGATATACTGTATGAAGTAATGTATGTATGCATGCACTTGCATTAATATTGATGCTATGTGGATATTACAGAACTGTACAGTATTTGATATTCCTAACTCACCAGAGAAATTGGGAGCAATATCAAGATGATTGACAATATGACCACTGCTGACAGCACCGTTGAAAAAGAGAGCAATACAAATGATGGTAATAGTAGCTACTGAGTTACATCCAGTGTAAATTAGGCCAACCGTCATCACTGCTGGCACCAACTGGGCTGCAATAATATTATAATACAATTAAATTCATCAGGATTATCTGATGAATGACTTTACAGATCAAAACACTTACTGAAATAGGTATAAAGTGTAGAAACATTTAAAATATTTAAACTATTATTTTCTTTCCAGTTTTAACTCCTTTAAATGAGATATCTCTAACGATAGATATAATTCTCTGATATTTGTCCAGGTGTATTATCACAGATTTTGTATAATACTTATGTATTAATTGAAACAGTTTCTAATCAGAGGAAGAAAGTAGTGTTTCCCTTCAGCCAAAAGAATTGTCTGGTGTTAGAGAAAATGCAAAGCTGTGTCTTTTAAATTCATGCTCACTGATTTTTGATCAGTGGTAGGGAAGAACTGATTATATGTGAAAGATTAATACATTAAATAAATTTGAAATAGTCTGTTTTAATTTTACTGTATTTCTGTTTAATGGTACATACAGATAGCACTGAAGACCCTGCGTGTGTTGATGATGGAGAGGTAACCATGTTTGAGGATCCAGCTTGACAGGAGAGACATTGTTATTGCTCCCATATACCGTGATAAGAATGGCAAGGCTGACATAAAGCTGTTCTGTTGAGACATCATGGAAATTGAATATTCAGAACACATCCAGGTAACAGAGCTATTTCATAACTGTATTGCAGTTAATTGTTACCAATTATTACATATAGAGTACAGTACTGTACTAGTAAATTATCATAGTTAATAACTGGATGTTTAAAATATTGATACAATACTGGTAAGTTAATTATTACATGGAAATATATGAAACACTTCTATACTGAACTATTTTTATGCATGCTTAAACTTACAAAGGAGTCTTTAATACTGTATCTCATATGGGTGGGTGTTTAAATTGTACAGTAGTTTGAGTAATTAAAATTAAACTCTGGTTTTACCATTGTAATGGAGAATCCTAAAATGTTCTTCATGAAGGTTGGCAGCTGTGCTTTGAAAAGAGAGGTTCCCCAAGAATTACCCAAATCACAGAATAAGATAGCCCAGAAAGGCAAACTTGTGGCAATATCCTTCCAGGGTACACGTGGTGGTCTTTTATTACTGGTACCAGAATTCCTGATAGCATTCTCTATATACTGCAACTCCTCTCTGCTGATCCTGAAATGAAACTCTTGTATCTAGGGTTTGTTAAAATATATACTGTACTGTATATATATTTAGGCATTTGGTGAAGTTTATCTTGGGACTAACAAAATGTTTTCAATATACCATAGCATTAATTATGGTACAGTATTGTATCTTATCATATTTGCTGATGTTATAATATTGTTGGCAAAATGATGCATGACTTTTGCTTTGGCATTACAGTACAACTTTTATAGTGTTTTGTGCCAATATCTCAATTATCGGCAGATTACATATTCATCGCAAAATTATGAGTACCGTAGATAAAATTATTTGTAGGTTTTGTGTGGAGTATTTTTCATTATACTGTACAATAATAAAATGTGCTGGATATATTCAGTATGCTAGAAAAAGAACTACTGCACTGTATGCTGCTGCTTGGCATAGATAAATATCAAATGACTGGATACCTTGGATGCTGAGCAGGTTTGCTGTGCATTGCTGAGAACCACAGGAGGCACCACATGATGGAGAAACTGCCTGTGACATAGAAGGCAGCGGCCCACCCCATAGTGTGTATTATGATGCCACACAAAGGTAGTGTTAAGGCAGTTCCCAGCTCTGTACCTAAAATCACAAGATCATACTTTATTGATATCGTCTCCACAGTGATGGACTACAGTCATGAGTTAAACTCTACAGTACATGTATTATTATTCCTTGCCAGTACAATACTGTACCCAGAGTCCAGCTAATACATACCTGTTAAAGATTCAATTTAATTCAGTTCAATAATTTAAATACAGTACAGTGGCAGCCAATACTGTATATGAGTTAGATCATACAGGTCATGTGGCAATTCGTGCTCTGCCTACAACCTACAATCTATGTGAGTGGGAGTTGTTCTCTACTAGAACCTGAATAGGGCTGTATAACCAGTATGGTATGGCTCTGTGAAATTTATTTCAACTCATTGTACAGTATAGTTGTTTGAAGGATTACTTTTAAGTTCTAAAAATAGTACAGTACATGAACTCCAGCATATAAAATTTGATGAACTTACCAAAATAGACAGAAGCTACAAAGCGGGGTCTTTCAAGTGGTGGGATCCAATGAGCTAAACAGGCATGCATACTCGGCCCGGTTACACCCTGTTAGTAGAAACACAAAGATATAGTAAACAGTCATATTATAAAGTCCAGCATTCACATATGTGTCCCGTTATATTGTTTTATTAAATGAGGTCCAGAAACATGATTCATTTCCCCTCGCCAATATAACAAAATACACATCTGTATAGCTCTTGTGAAGTTCCTTTTTATTGTGACTGTGGTATGAGCATATACATAGATGTGTGTATTACTGACCTGAAAGAATCCCTGCACCACCTTAAGTGCTATGAGTACACCATAGTGAAGTCTGGCAGCAGTGGGAGCGAGAAGGTTGGCCACTCCACCACTCAGGATACTAATACCAAACACCCACTTGGATCCATACCTCTCAGCCAACCTCCCACCCACCACCTGTATCAAACAAACTTTTATTCTCATTTTCCACTAAAAGAATGAAAAAGATTTCACAAAACCACAACCATCTGGTCTCCCATGTCCCAGTAATTCAATTTAGCTGTCACTGGGAAGTCACTGTTAATTTGTATTTAAGCTAATACTGTAACACATTATGTATAAACACATTATAAATGTACATTATTGCTATTTATGCCTATTGCATTAATTAGACTTGAACTACAAAATGAAACCACAGTAATGATGCAGTAAAGTAATCTTGAGTCACCTGTGTCATAATGTAGCCATAATTAAAGGAACCCAACACCAGCCCTTGGATGGTCTCACTCCAGTCAAATTTTGTTTCCTGTTGGAACCAACACTTGTTAATATAATACTGTACTGTACTGCAGTAAGTAGTATAATAATTCACAATTACATGTATTGTATTATTTTACACTACTGTACATACAAAGGATATATTTCCACAATACAAGATTGTATAGTACACTGTATGACTTTAGTTATAATTCAACTCTACCAGTTAATCAATAATTTAATTTAGTTCCACAAAAACAGTAGAAAGTACAGTACTGTACAGTATATGAAATTATAGTAAGTACAGTACTGGTTTAAACAGCCCCTCCTTTATTTTTATTTGTTTTTTACACTGTGACCAGAGTGTACCAGAGGTCTGGGGCAGGAGGCCATTCTGCCCCGGGAGAACATCAACAACAACAACAACAACTGCTAAAATATAGCATGAAATAAAAGAACTGGAAGAGATTGGAGAATAAGATGGTCATACACAGTATACAGTAGTCTGGGTGAAATAGAGGGCTGCTGATGCCTCCAAATTAGGCTAGGAAACAGGCTACTGCACAATCAAGCAGCGGCTTTGTTTTGTGGTACAGTTTGGCAGAATTATGACCATAGCACTAACACTCCTCTAAAGTGGATGGTAGTACAAGAGGAGGAAGGTGAAAATGAGGATACTAGTTGAAGGAGTTAAAGAAAAGGTGCCTCAAAGATAAAAAATAGTGTACCTGATCAGGTGTAGGAGTGTTGTCAAATGATGTCACTTCATCTTCGCTGGCTGGAGTCATACCTTCACAAACCCCAAACATTTTAATATTATTACAATGTGAACTAATCTAAGTATGGGGGTGGTAAAGGTAAATGTGTGGTCCAAAGTCGAAAAGATGATATTCATAGGTCCATGGGCCACATGTAGTAACATCCGTGGTGATGACGATGATGTGGTACTGGTACAATGTCTCTGTTGTTTGTCTATAAAGCCATCATACTGGTACCACGCCATCGTCAACACCACGGATGTTCTTGAATATGGCTTTATATACTGTAATACCAAGATTTAATAATTAAAACTGAGAGTTGTGTTATCATTGTCAAAGAAAGAGGGTGAATTTTTTTTTTAGCAATATCATTATAAAATGAAAAAGAATGTAGGCTATAGTTGGGCAAGTGGAGAAATTACAATTGAGGTATATGGAGACAAACCTAGAGCCTATGTTAGGAGAAATGAGATTGGCTGAACCATTGAGTTGTGGTGAAGTACATATCCTCATGTTATAGGTAAATGAGGGTTAATAGCAATTAATTACGTGGTTAGAAAATTTCTCAGAAAATTACTACAATATTAATTTTTAATTAACAAATGTGCAGTACAGTACAGTATAATAAAATAATTAGCATTTGCAATATGTAAAATGGAAATGGCAATACAGTATATTCTGGTTTACCAACATTTTACCATGTGTCAGATAAATATTATATCACACTGTTAAATGGATGGTAACGAAACTTTTTTTTGCTGACTATACCTTGAGGTGCGACTGTGCGAGAGGTTGGTTAAGACAGCGTACGAGAGTGAGGTGGAGGGACGGAGGGGAAGAGACAGACCTAGAGTGTGGTGGAGTGAGGTGGAAGTTCTTGGCTACCAGCCTCTCCTTAATTAAAGTTCTTGGCTCGACAGGTAAGGGGTCCAGCTCCGAGGCTATAAAGAACCATTAGTGTGTTTTTGTTGTTTGTAAACAAATACTGTATAAGTTACCTGTAGATGTGTAGTTATAACAGTAGCTATGAGTTGTGGTTGAGGTGGATGTACCGACCATGGCCACGATGATGACTGATAAGTTAACCCGAGTCATGTACAGGTTAATGAAGCCAAGCCATGCCATTGCAGCCACAGCCACTCTCGTAGGTAGCCATCCTAAGTGTATATATACAGGTATGTATATATTATTTAATGATAATGCAGTAGGCCTATAGTACTGATCTCAGAGTGAGGAAGGTTTGTTAGTGTACTAAACTCTACGGTCAGAACCACTCATTTTCCCCTTCCTCATTACTACGTTGTCTACTATGGGTTTCAGAGGACATGTGTCACTGTTTTTCGGGGATAACTTATTCAACAGTCGGGTCAGCAGTATGATATTTTGCCACAGATTGTTTCACACCATCCGCTAATTTTCGGCGATATACTTCAATACCAAAAGTAGATAATAAGGGCACTTTACTTAGAATCGCGAGCCTTGAGTCAGACGCCATCGAGTTTTCATTTCTCTCCATCCCTCACCCACCTTTCTCTCTCTCTCCTTCCCCCATCTCTCTGTGTGTCTCTGTCTCAGACACATACGGAAACAGGTGGTGTGTTTTTGGGGTTGTTTCTGCATAGCGACGATGACTAAAATGAAACGTGTGCGGCGGTGTGCTGTGTATTTTGTTTTTATCTTTTTCCAGCAATCATGTCTCTCCTTCCTTTCGTCGTAAACATTGGCATATTAATAAAACCAGCCTACAACCACCTCTCCCTATTCTTATCAACTCTGTATAAATCTCTTACTGTCCCCCTCTTCATTTTTTGTTTTTGATTGTTTGTCTTATTGACGTAAGAGTCTCCCTCAACGTACTTACTTACTATATACTACCCTTCCTCCTCTTCCTCCCCCACCATATTCATATCCTCACACCATCCCTACGTGGTTAATCGTGTACATGACCAGAAAAAAATCACAAAGCATCAACTGGCCCATCAAACCTGCTGAATTACAACACAACCTGACAAATACCACCTGCTATATACAGTAATTACACCTCAAAAACACACAACACCTGAAAACCACCAAACCATAATTTACTATGCCATTAATCTTGGTCGTTATCACACACCACGTACAAATACCTATCCTACCCTCGTCTTAACTTTCACATTATCAGTCACTCAGACATATTAAACTATAATTGAAACACATAATGCATGCCTCAATTTTATATGTACAGTATATATTATGTGCATGAGTGCCTATATTTTCTGTATTAGAGAGACAGAGAGAGGAGGGAAGGAGGCAGAGAGAGGGGGGGGGGGAGGAAGGGATAGAGGGGGGGGGGAGGGAAGGAGGGAGAAAAAGGAAGGAAGGTGAGAGGGATGTTGGTGGAGGTTTTTAAAGACTATCGTCACAGGTACGTCATGAAAACCTTGTTCGTTTCCTTATGAGTTATGATTGATGTGTTACTTTATACCCACGACTCTAAGTAAAGTACATTTAATATCCACTTTTGGTAATGCAGTATATCGCCGAAAATTAGCGGACGGTGTAAAACAATCTGTTGCAAAATATCATACTGATCCGACTTTTGGTAAATAATTAAGTTATCCCTGAAAAACAGTGACACACGCCCTCTGAAACTCATATACTGTACATCAAACCAAGGCGACCAACCGTATTTTAGCTTTGTATATTTCCCATCTCTCACCTTTTAAGTTTCCAGCAGCAGGTTTCTATATTGAGGATGTGTGTGTGTGAGGGACGATAACACATGAACTAAACACAAGATAAACGAACTCATTGTTTTAATCAAAGTGACGACACATGAACTAAACACAAGATAAACGTACTCATTGTTTTAATCAAAGTGACGACACATGTACTGTACTGAACAGTAGTTAAACGTACCCATTGTTTTAACTAGGAAGTCGTTAATGACCTTCATCACTGCTACTGTAATGGAAGGATGAGTCAAGTTGTTGTTGCAGATGATGGAACCACGGGCGTCCCTTAATTCTTGTATTGTTTGCCTGGTGGTGGTGAACCCAAGAATATATTCACGTTTATGAAGGGTTATAGACAACAACAACATTTATGGTGTTGTAGTGGTATACGATATATAACTCCATGCATACACACATTACGGAACTATTGTATCATTAGGCTACCACGAGAGCATCAAAACCATGGATATTCTTGCCTACAATCCTTAGTGCTATTAGTAGTTATAATGATATTGGTATATACTTTACAAAGGTATAGCTGGAGCTTCAAGGTCTATTCATACTCATAGTGAGGCTGATATAAATCTATGCTAACGACACTCCACATTTGAGTAGCTACCTAAACTTGTCCTTTTGTAAATGACCGGTCATTATGCAAAAAATATCATATTTGTTGTCAGTATATAAAACTACTTAAATAATTAGGTATTTTTAAAAAAGACCACGGTTTTGGTCTTTTTACTGAATGATTAGTAACCACGTTGGTGAAAAATTTCCAAATTGCAAGTAACCAGTTGAAAAGAAAGCTTGAAATAATTAAAAGAAAGCTAACGTAAAATAGAACAAGGCTATTCATTATTACAAATATATTCAGTGCTAAAAAGTATGCTTATTCAACGTATACATTCAAACTTTAAAAGTGCGCTTATTAAAAATCCAAAATATTAATTTAAAAAAAATGTTATAAATCCGTAAGCGAGTGTAATGTCTGTGTTCATAAATATTCATAAATTTATGCGTATGTATCCTTTAGGAAATTACATTATCAAACTTGTTAGAGCAAGATCAGGCATTACACTTGCATCTGTTGTGATTGAAACATTTAGGTGAGACATGACTTAATAATTGTCTCGTCCACACTGAGCCACACGTTGAGCAAAGCGTTTATTCAACACATTGAAAATTTAGTAAATTATCAATCAAGTGTTATCAATTAAGGTGACTCCCACTGACTTCCATCCGTGGCAATTATTTATAATTACTCGCCACTGAGTCGCCAGTGGTGGGTGGGAGTGTAGGATAAATACACACACACACATATTATATAATATTATATAATAATACACACACACAATAATACTCACACAAACTACACATTTTCATCCTCAAATTAAAAAAAGATAAAACTTCAAATTAAAAAAGATGAACTTCAAATTAAAAAAAACATACTTTCATATTAAAATAATTGAACTTCATATTAAAAAAATTGAACTTCATATTAAAAAAACTGACTTTCATATTAAAAAAATTGAACTTCATATTAAAAAAACTGCTGGATGTGTAGGCTACGGGGCTTTACTGTAACACCATTTAACGAATTCCTGACATTGTCCCGTGGATTCTGCAATGCCTATTCTTCCCTCTCTGTGATACATCTACCTGGCTGTACAATACTGTATATACGAATTTCATCATACACGGAATAAATTGGTCATAAATATACACTTGCTTAAGCTTACCAAATTTGAGTAAATTAAAGTTTTTGGCTCGTTCAGTAAATGTAATGAAATTCAAAGCAAATTACACCAACATATTACACAAATATATATACAGTACTGTATATATATCTGTAACTTACAAACACTGGAATGTACACGTAGCAAAAGTCTATCTAAATTCATATTAGGGTAAATTTACAGTAAACCTGGGTTCAGTAAAACGTATATATTAGTATGTTTTACCACTAATTAGGACCATTCTAAGACTATTTTCTTCAATGGCGTTTCTCTCGAAAATGCCCCATTTTCGAGATATGCCCAGTTTTCATACCCCATACAAACTTGGGGGAGAGCCTGGGAATCCGGGGTTTTGTGTGGGAGAAAACTCGCTGTACACTATGGTGTTGCCTTTATAATATGTAATTGTCTTAAATAAACACTTGAAACCGGAAATAAAAGCGAAATAACAAAGTTTTCGAGACCGATACAATAAAATACAATTATAGCCCAAACAGCAGCGTTACAACACGTGTTGGCTTGGGTTGGGCTAAATATTCAAATAAAATGGTTATTTTGGGAATTAGTATTACCTAACCTGACCTAACCTAACCTAACCTAGACCACGACAGACTACCGGGACCTAACCTGGTCTAACTACCGGGCCTAACCTAGGCATAAAACCGGTATAACAAATAGAAGAAGTTACCGGGTAAATATCCAGGAACATAGATGGATACAGGACGCTCAAACACAGTATTCCCAAAACAAAATATAGCCAATACAGCCACAAGTGGTGTGAATATTACAACATTTCCAACACTGATAGTGTTTTCCCCCACCCAAAACCCCGTATTCGCAGGCTCTCCCCCAAGTTTGTATGGGGTATGAAAACGGGGGCATATCTCGAAAACGAGTCATTTCTAAGAGACACAAAGTTAAGAAGTGTATTATAAAGGCAACGCCATAGTGTACAGCATGTTTTCTCCCACCCAAAACCCCGGATTCCCAGGCTCTCCCCCAAGTTTGTATGGGGTATGAAAACTGGGCATATCTCGAAAACGGGGCATTTCCGAGAGAAACACCATTGAAGAAAATAATCTTAGAATGGTCCTAATTAGTGGTAAAACATACTAATATATACGTTTTACTGAACCCAGGTTTACTGTAAAAATACCCATATTAGATAAAAGTGAATTGGTGCATTTCCTCCAAGATAAAACAGAAACAAAATTCATACAAGGTAGAGGAGGCAGAAACTAACCTTCAGTCCTCACGAAGCGACGGCAGAAGCTCCACTGTTCCAACTAATAACTAATAACCATCTTCCTGAACACACTGCACCAGGGTTGCCAGATTAGAATTCGGGCTCATTACCAAACTCCTCAATTTTTATTACCAGACTGCACTTTTCATTACCAAATCCAAATATATAAGCCAAATATATATATATATGCAGTAACTTCAAATACACCATGAAGCAAATAGATGCAAAACAACCACTGGAGAAAGGAAACAGGAACAGTGAGTACTTTCGTTTAATACATAAAAAGACTTAAAAACAAGAGTATCACAGCATAAATATAGCGTGAAAGTAGGTCAACAGAGTAGTGGTTTATTTCAGCATAAAGCAACTAAGGATCATCATATCAGTTGGGTCCAAAGTAAGGTTATAGCTAAAACAAAATGCTTTTATGAAAGAAATGTTATTGAGTCTTGTATAATTTCTGGTACATATGATAAAAATGTAAACATGAGCTATGGACATTTTAGGTGTGACAAAATATTAACAGATTTAGTAATGAAAAGGTTTCCACCTGACTAAGATGGACAGGTGAGGTGAGGTGAGGTGAGTTCGGGCCAGATGCTCCTCCCCCTTTGGCCGTGTGTGTGTGTGTATAATTATATACTCTGACTTGCCCCCCTTGTATTGACTCTGTCTGAACATGTATTAAACCAAAGTACTCACTGTTCCTGTTTCCTTTCTCCAGTGGTTGTTTTGCATATATATATATATATATATATATATATATATATATATATATATATATATATATATATATATATATATATATATATATATATATTAGTGTGTTGTGTAGATAAAGGTTATATAGTATTGTATGTTATTCTATGAGCAGACAACCCACCATCATTTTCAGTTGTGTCTTTGTAATATACATACATACATACGGTTTCTGCTGAGAATTTCTATACTCTATAGCATATAACTTTGATTATAACCAAGTCCTTTCAGCATCTCCCAGTCTTTAGCTGTGTGGTATGAATTTTCATTATGGTTTCCAACATGCTAAACTAATAGAGTAAATACGCTGTTTATTTTCTTTTGATATAAAGCAAGGGAAATGGTGAACTCGTAACAATCCAGTAGCACTACAATTAATTACCAACACTAGAATCTCCCCATGATGTGTTAATATAAAGCAAGGGAAATGGTGAACTCGTAACATAAATAATCACAACAGACTTTGCCCTAATAAGTGAACGTATAAGGAAATATCAGTTCATTACCAAATTTGTTCAGTTTTATTACCAAATTCAAGGTCAATACCAAATCATAATTATTCATTACCAAACAGATTTTTCATTACCAAATTGGGCCTGATTTGGTAATGAAAAATACCAAATGCCAACCCTGCACTGCACAATACCCAAGGGACCACGGTCTGTAGTCTACACAGCTTCTGAGTTAAACCAACATTACCTCCTTAATCACGTGCTTCCTGTTACTGCCATACACCGTCTACGTTGTCCTCTGAAGTTTTATGGTGATAAAGTTTTCACTCTTCATTCTCTCACTTCTTTAATTGCTCTGATAAGGAGTTCTAGACCCATATCATGAACGATAGTACAGTATATCGTATTACCAAATTTTTTCGAGTTATTAGTTTTCAGATATTAAAGTGACCACAGAAAACGGTGCCACTCTTGGGGCAACTCTTATTACGCTACAAAGAGACGTGCCCTTGTGACATGTGAGTGAATTCATAACGTAATTCAATCGTCTTTACAATTGATACCGGTATATATTTTCTATCGTTTCTCATAATTGCAAGGATTATACATGTAATTGATTCAACAGCAACTTATTATTCCTTTATGACACTGTTCTCGAATGATATGGCATTGTCAGCGTGAGTAGGCTGTGCAATACCACCATTATAAAATTGGCTACCTTATAGCCTAGCTGAGGGCGGCCACACATAATATAATACCACAATAAAACTTAATATTCAATGCTTCAGTTTTATTTGTAAAGTTTCTGTGGTCGAATTATTATGGAATATATGATGATGGAATCTCGTGGTTTATTAAAGATGTGCAACTCCGGAGAGGCTGGAAACTGGAACATCCACTGGAGAGTTGATGCCACACGCTGAAGTGGTGGTAAACAAACCTTGGTTTTCTATCTATTATTCTTTATATGAAACTTAATATTGTAAAATCTACTGGTTATTTGAATACTAATGTGAACGAGGAAGGCAACTCTGCATGTAGACAGTGACATAGTTATCTATAATAAACGTTGTGGTATCATGATTCTGGTGGGTGTTGGTACTTGTCCGGATCGACGTTGTTGGGGGCCGCTGTCCGCTGAGCAGAGAGCAAAGCAAAGTCAGTCAGTAGTCATTGGGGTGTTAGTGCAAAAGATTGAGTAACCCTGAACACCGTGACATCTGACCTTTTGGTACAAAGATTTACACCAGTTGGGAGCCATCTTTAGTCCTTGAATAGATAGGGTTAGTCTTGTATTACCTGTGTATGAGTTTTCCATCTTTAGGTTTGAGTATGGTAAAAATATTTCTGAAGCACTCATATTATTATGAGCTGTATGTCAACAATACGACTACAGCAGACATCTTGTATAGATCACTAGCTGGCCTATATATTATTTTCACTACCTACCAAACGTCAGTACAGTACGTATTATGCGTGTAAGCCAGAATATAAAATAACAGTAGGGTCCACGAAGCTTATATCAATGTGGAGTCTAAACAATAATGCAAAAATGCAGTCGTGTCTTTGTGTGGATTTTTGTAGTTAACTGGAAGACATATAATTATAATAAGGGCGAGTGTCTAAATACCATTAATGGGGTTTCTAACTTGTGAACCAGAAAATACTGCATGTGTACAATTTTACTAAAGCTAAATATCACTGCCAATTTGGTAGCACTAAGGACTTACACTTGTCCCAAAACGTGAATACATGTTACCAGTTATCAAATATGTCATTGTGTTTTATTACTCTACTACATTAGTTGGTATTATTTCTCCTGAAAGTTATTATATCCTGGCTGAAATGCGCATGTTTCCTTCAAAGTAAGATGACCTTAGACATAGCCTAACGTTACGTTACACGTTAATTACGTATACATTCCTGTTACTAAGCTACAAAAAGTTTCTAGTCTTGTAGATTTAGGTGATATATGTCTTGGTTTACATTATGTTTACCCAAAAAGCTAAGTAATTTAATGTGGGGGTAGGTACATTTTCGCCAGATTAATTAAAGAAGAAAATTTGAGTATAGAGGAATGATAGTAATACAATGTTGATTTTTCCACACCAGATTTATCCATTCCACAACCACCAACATGGCGATGCCTGAACCCATTGGCCTGAGGGAGATTAAATACCTTCCCGGTGAGTAAAGAGATTTATTTTCACTGGGAATTAACGAGATGGGTAATAAAAAAAGACTTACTTAAAAAAACTTAAAAAGAGAGTTACTTAATGGGGGTATATAGCACATTGTTTTAGGTAGTAGGCTAAATCTGGAGCAAATTATATTCCTCCAAACTATTCCAGGCAACGGTACCACAATTCTTTTCTTCATGTGGTCTGTTTCCTGGCATACTTTGGAGGAATCAAGGGGCTCCAGTCTATCAATAGTACACTATCCCTTGTAGTATACTTTTGGTACATTAGAGTATCTTGACTCCTCTAAACTATTCCGGGAAACAAGACCAAATTAACAAAAATAATGGTGTCCTGTTGCTTGAAATACTTTGGACTATTTAATTGCTTCAGAATCACCAATACTGTACTATCCCCTTAAGTTATTGTGAAAGACTTGACTGCCATTTATATTATTTGTACCTCCTTTGATTATAGTGAAAATAAAATATGATTGTGAGAGGTCAGCCTGGTTATGTATGTAGGAGTTATAGATTGAGTTATGAGGTGGTCAAACAGTCAAGTATTTATTGTCCCTATCCTAAATGTTTGTGTTTTAAAATACTAATCAATAATTTTGTACTGGTGTGCTTTTACCGATGTAGCACAAAGAAGATGTTTCAAAGCATATCAACACGTACAGTCGGCCTCAGGAATTCGTACACATAGTTGATTTATCTTTTTTGCACATACTGTAGGAATTGTTCTGCTAACTGATTCAAGTTAATAACGCTACTAGAATAAAATGGCGTTGGAAAATTTTTGTACTGCCCATGGCAGTACGTAATAACTTGAAAAAATATTTTGTTTCTCCAGGTGAAGCTCTTGAGTGGCAAGACAGTGATCCAATAACATATACAGTAGTCCATAGTGAATAAAATTGTTCTCTCACCTGTACATTTTAATTCAGCATCAACCTCCCTTCACAGAGCAACCATGACATCACCATCTCGGTGGCTGCTATCACTTACATCATATATAGCAGGGTACTCTCAAATTAGGTTTATTAGGAGTTCTACTTACATGTTAACACCACTAATAACGTGCTGTGACTCATGAAAAAAATGTGTCCAGCCCTACTGTATGTGTGACGAGACGAGACGAGAATCGCTGGGTGTAAACAACTTCTTTACAAAGTATTTCATAAAACATTTAGGAGAGTAATATTGAAACAATTCTTTTCAATTACAGTATTATGTATAGTTTTTACTTGGTCAAGGATCATGCTCAAGGCAGTAATGAGGATTTTCAAATGCTTGTTAAATGTCTAATGAGGCCCATTATTCCTTTTTCATAAAAGAATGAAAATAACTAAACTTATAATGTTAGCATATACTGTAGATGACAATTCATAGCTGTACTCTATAGCACTGTATGGGAATCTTATTTACATCACAAGGAATTATCTTTGTTTTTAATGTATCCAGTTTGTCTGTCCATTTTGTTGATATAATTCCCTGTAATTAGATGGAACAACAGATGTCACCCGAACGATGCACTATGGTCAACCAACTCCCATGCAGGTGGAGGCCTACACACGTGTTTTGATGGGTGCCATTGACCTGGCTACCCTTGTCTTCCCTCAGGGCACTGGAGACACAGATGTTGATATCGTTGCCCGCAGGTACTACATACTGTATTCATGAATCATGAGTCAACAACATAAGTCCATAGTAAGAGATTGATTAAACTGCTGAGAGTAATCTTGTGTACACTTTGCTACTCAAGCAATACAATTATTGAGGTCCTAAAACACATCATCATTCTGTGGTGGGGTGAATATGTAACTTGTTATAATACATTAGAATAACATTTCTGTTCAATAAATCACTTCTTCTCATATACTGCATTACATCTGGTAAAATTTCTCTGACGGTGAGTCTGGTCACCTAATTGTTGTACATTTAGATAGATAACAGTCTTCAGAGGTTTTATCATCTGTTCTGAAAGGCTTATGTCATCAATGTTGACTGTTCTTCAGAATATAACACTGTAGTATATTCTTTAATTTTTAGTATGTTTTTGTTTATTTCAATGCAGTGTTGTGTGATATTTTGATTACATTTACATTACATACTGTATATGCTAATACTGTTTATTAACCAATTATCTTCCCTGTCCATTTCTGTGTTGTGTGATGAGAGTAGAGCCGGGGTATTACCAGGACGGAGAATGGGGCATCAGGCTGGAGACAATACTCACTGTTGTGCCCACCCAGACTAAGGTGAGGCAATATTAATAGGTGAAGGAGTAAGTGAAAATGGTTCAAGAAATAGATGATATCTGTGGTGTATGTGGAAACAGAAAATTGAAAAGGATGGTTGTGAATGAACCAGGTCAAATGCAAGACAATTGTAGAGAGTATTATTTTCAAGAATAACTGACTAACCCACTTTGGGTGCCTAATCAGCTTGTTTATTACAGTGCCATTACAAAAAATAGACTTATGATAAAAGTCCATCAAAATTAATGTTATTGATACTGTAATGAAAGAGATGGAGTATGAGATGGACACTGAAGGTTTGAGCAGTTATGAATAGGATAGGTTAAGGCAGGATGTACTACACTCAGATATACACAATCAAAATATTCTTTAGAGCTTATTGAGGGGCAGGAAGAGAAGTGATATATGTTTCTGCGATGTTATTATGAATTCTACCATATTTGTACCCTTACCAGTAGTTTGTAATTACTGTATGTAATATGATCTGTTTTCAATACACTTTTGACAAACAGTTCCTTGGGTTTGAAGCTGTGACACTGGTGCCATTTGAAGCCAAACTCATTGATCTGTCTCTCCTGAGTGATAAGCAGGTGAGTTAGAGTGAGTAGAGCTAGTGAAATGCTGAAGCAAATGGTATGCAAGACATATTTTAAAACTGTAGAACATATTAAAAACCTCTTGCCTCTGATATGGTGAATATGGTATATATTTACAAAACCCTAGCTGTAACAACTTTTTCTTGCAATGATAAAAATGCATTTTACTGAGCTAAGCCATCCAGTGAAGTAGTTACGGTCAGAGAAAATTTTCAATAAACTTCCAGTAACGGATTGATGCATAATGTTGCAGTGTGAGTGGCTGAACAAGTATCATGCAAGAGTTCTTGATATTGTTGGTCCTGTTCTGGTGAGTCAAGGACGGCAGCAGGCTTATGACTGGCTGGTGAATAAGACTGAACCATTGCGCTGCCCTGGCCACTCCACTACACCTGTTGCCGTTGCCCCCATCACATCCACCTCCACCCAGAAAACTGCTGAGAAGACCCAAACTCCCTATGCCAGCGGTAGCACAGCTAGACAACAATCCATCTCTCGCCATGCAAACCCACCTGTCTCCAGCACCACAAAAGTTTTGTCTGCTGGGGCCCATGTTGCCTCTTCATCGTTCTGTTTGTTAGTCCTGTCCATCACATTACTTGTGGGAAATCTTCGATGGAGGTAGACAGTGTGTTGAGGTCAGATTGTGAGGCGACTATGACCAAGGTTTGGGTCAGAGGCACTATAACGGGTTTATCACACATGCACACAGTATTTCCATGGACTTCTTTCCTTTATCCTCCTCTCTCAGTATAAATTGGGTCTTTCTACATTTGTGGGTATTTTCTAAACTTCAGAAAACCAATTGGAGGACAGAAGTTTAGTTTGATGAGAAGATGGAGGAAATTATGCCAGTGTGATACCTGCCTCAGTGCAACAGAACAGTCAGGTTGTGATGCTGTAGTGTGGTCACCACAGTACCATCAACATTTTACATAATGTAAAATTTCAGGAGACAAGTAATATTTGGTTTAGATTGGATATTGTTTGTTTGTGCAGTGAGATTGCCAACTGTGTTTTGCATAAATAAAAACAAATACAATTTTCATGGACATGAATATGTACAGAATATGGAAGAACGTTTGCAAGACAAATTGACACTGGTAGCAGAGCCCCTGAATGAAAGTAATTTTCTCAAAAGATCATTTGATAGAAACAGATTGGAAAATATTGGAAATGTGTCAGATGCCCCAGTATTGATTTGGGTCGCAAGTAATATATGTACAATAAGTACATATGGGAATTTCCCTAATTTCTGATAATCACCCAGATACAGTCATGGTGATAAGTTCAACATCAGTAATACCAGAGGTTAGTTAAATTGATTATTGCTTTAATGGTGGAGTATTTGTCCATTTGTCGTTCTTCAAACATAGTTTTTAAGAATAAATGGTAGAAATACATATCAACGAGATTGACCATACAGGTCATGTTCTTTTCAACATTCCCATCATAGCTTATTATAGATTGTAAAAAGAAAATGAATATTCCTCCACCACCAAAAAAGTAATTAACCCTTAAACAGGAAAAATGTACCCATCTTATTTGAAATAATCTAGTACAGTATAAGCTAATGGTTATCATAGTTTATCGATTACTTGAAATATAGTTTAACCCTTGGACATTAGGAGTCCATCCCTTTCAACAAAGATGTATAAATATTTACAGCCAGTGTTGAAGGGTTCAACTGACCTTTGGTAGTACAAACATATTGTGTATTACCAAAGTTTACACGTGTAACTGGGGAAGGTACCGTCTTCCAGAAGTTTGGTGCTTATTCATGTGATGAATTATCAGTAAGTTTGTAAAAGACTTATTTCATAGTAGTTAAAATAAGGTTCTATGTCAGGTGCATTTCTGTATTGCATTATGAAACCATCCAACACTGTGAGCATTACATTAATCATAGTTCAGTAGGTAACTCCAGAAGACATATCAAACACACTATTGTTACAGAACTGGAATAATTGTTAAGGATACACTTGTCACAAAATATTATGTTTCACTTAATCATATTTAGTTCTTACCTTCTGAATCCCATAATTTTGTCCTCCAGAATATCCAAGATGGAAACATTACAAGAAAAATTACCACACAATTATTGACAAAGTACAGTCGCGGCCATAATTTCCTTCTTCCCTTTTTTTTTTTCCATACCTTACTATCCTTCCTCGACATTGATAGAAATGAATGAATGAGAGATAACTGGGATTGGAGAAAGATAGATAAATGGATGAATATGAGAGACAAGGAGAGTACTCGTAGGAAAGGAAGAAAGTAAGGAAGGGAGGGAAAAGATAGTGAGGAGTGAGGTCGAGGTTTGACGGGTCAGAGGAGCGACGTTGTCACTTCTACACATACTCACCTAGAGGGTGGAAAGAGAATTATGGCCGTGACTGTACATATTGTGTTTCACCAGAATCTACCGGTATTTATAAAGATACATTAATACTGTACAGAGTCATGCTGCTCATAGATATTTAAGCCCTTCATTTCATCTACATTTCAAAAAGAAGAAAATTAGTTAAAAATAGGTGTAATGAATTATGCCTCCAAAATCAGAAAGTTGAGCCCTGTAGATCATTGCTTATTATAACCTGAAATGGGATACAAGGTTTATATATTTTTGAGCATCATGTAGCAAAACTTTTATAGTTTTTCAAAAGGGACTGTTTTATTGAACTGTGATACTATGATGACAGTAAACATGAAAGTGGGGTGATAGGTGTGGTGGTGAAAGAACATGTAGAACTGTGCATTAATTTTTACAGTATTTGCTCCTTTTAGTACCAAGATGTAATAATTGATGACCTATGAACAACCAGAAATATAATAATTATAGTTTTTCTTTAGGGTCGTCTTGTTCATTTGGGATAATTTCACTGGTATCAACAGTGGTAGTCAAGGGAGTGAGAGCAGGGGTCTCTGGTTCACTGGAGTTCCACGGCTGAACGGTGCCAGATAGGAAGATGAGGAAGAATATCTCCCCTACAACATGAAATGGCACACCGATCCAGAAGGCCTTCCTCCACTGGTCCAAGGTTTGCTGTCACATTTAAAGGTTTCATCAGTATGCAGATTATGAAAGAAGGAAAAGAGAAGACAAAAATTATACTAGAAAAAAATGCAACTATAATAATTTGAAAAAATATAATGATAGAGAATATGATGTTATGAGACTATACTGATGATTATCAGATACAGCATATTTTTAGCTTCAATAAGGTGTGTGACAGGAAATTTGACTTTCAGTAACACCAATTTGAAGACATGTAGTGAGTATGGATTATCAAATTTCTGCATTTGGCCTTTTCATGGTTTCTTGGATACTTACAGTATGTCCATTAGTAACACTATACATATTAAGTGTAATAAAGTTACTGATCCATACCTGGCCATCTATGAGCATACCCGTCACTACAGGGACAATGAAGGCCAGAATGCTGAAGGTGGTGTTGTTGATGCCAAAAAGTGTACCTGTAGGAAATGTTACTAATTACTGTACTTTGTAAATTTGATATAAGTCATTACTATCGCAGGGTATATGCCTCCTAAATATAAGCATACGGTATATAACAATTTTGAGCACAATCTTCTTTAAATGTGTAACATTTGGTTAGCAACCAATGTGTGGTAACTCAGCAAATATAATAATGAATGATGATATAGGATATACTGTATGAAGTAATGTATGTATGCATGCACTTGCATTAATATTGATGCTATGTGGATATTACAGAACTGTACAGTATTTGATATTCCTAACTCACCAGAGAAATTGGGAGCAATATCAAGATGATTGACAATATGACCACTGCTGACAGCACCGTTGAAAAAGAGAGCAATACAAATGATGGTAATAGTAGCTACTGAGTTACATCCAGTGTAAATTAGGCCAACCGTCATCACTGCTGGCACCAACTGGGCTGCAATAATATTATAATACAATTAAATTCATCAGGATTATCTGATGAATGACTTTACAGATCAAAACACTTACTGAAATAGGTATAAAGTGTAGAAACATTTAAAATATTTAAACTATTATTTTCTTTCCAGTTTTAACTCCTTTAAATGAGATATCTCTAACGATAGATATAATTCTCTGATATTTGTCCAGGTGTATTATCACAGATTTTGTATAATACTTATGTATTAATTGAAACTGTTTCTAATCAGAGGAAGAAAGTAGTGTTTCCCTTCAGCCAAAAGAATTGTCTGGTGTTAGAGAAAATGCAAAGCTGTGTCTTTTAAATTCATGCTCACTGATTTTTGATCAGTGGTAGGGAAGAACTGATTATATGTGAAAGATTAATACATTAAATAAATTTGAAATAGTCTGTTTTAATTTTACTGTATTTCTGTTTAATGGTACATACAGATAGCACTGAAGACCCTGCGTGTGTTGATGATGGAGAGGTAACCATGTTTGAGGATCCAGCTTGACAGGAGAGACATTGTTATTGCTCCCATATACCGTGATAAGAATGGCAAGGCTGACATAAAGCTGTTCTGTTGAGACATCATGGAAATTGAATATTCAGAACACATCCAGGTAACAGAGCTATTTCATAACTGTATTGCAGTTAATTGTTACCAATTATTACATATAGAGTACAGTACTAGTAAATTATCATAGTTAATAACTGGATGTTTAAAATATTGATACAATACTGGTAAGTTAATTATTACATGGAAATATATGAAACACTTCTATACTGTACTATTTTCATGCATGCTTAAACTTACAAAGGAGTCTTTAATACTGTATCTCATATGGGTGGGTGTTTAAATTGTACAGTAGTTTGAGTAATTAAAATTAAACTCTGGTTTTACCATTGTAATGGAGAATCCTAAAATGTTCTTCATGAAGGTTGGCAGCTGTGCTTTGAAAAGAGAGGTTCCCCAAGAATTACCCAAATCACAGAATAAGATAGCCCAGAAAGGCAAACTTGTGGCAATATCCTTCCAGGGTACACGTGGTGGTCTTTTATTACTGGTACCAGAATTCCTGATAGCATTCTCTATATACTGCAACTCCTCTCTGCTGATCCTGAAATGAAACTCTTGTATCTAGGGTTTGTTAAAATATATACTGTACTGTATATATATTTAGGCATTTGGTGAAGTTTATCTTGGGACTAACAAAATGTTTTCAATATACCATAGCATTAATTATGGTACAGTATTGTATCTTATCATATTTGCTGATGTTATAATATTGTTGGCAAAATGATGCATGACTTTTGCTTTGGCATTACAGTACAACTTTTATAGTGTTTTGTGCCAATATCTCAATTATCGGCAGATTACATATTCATCGCAAAATTATGAGTACCGTAGATAAAATTATTTGTAGGTTTTGTGTGGAGTATTTTTCATTATACTGTACAATAATAAAATGTGCTGGATATATTCAGTATGCTAGAAAAAGAACTACTGCACTGTATGCTGCTGCTTGGCATAGATAAATATCAAATGACTGGATACCTTGGATGCTGAGCAGGTTTGCTGTGCATTGCTGAGAACCACAGGAGGCACCACATGATGGAGAAACTGCCTGTGACATAGAAGGCAGCGGCCCACCCCATAGTGTGTATTATGATGCCACACAAAGGTAGTGTTAAGGCAGTTCCCAGCTCTGTACCTAAAATCACAAGATCATACTTTATTGATATCGTCTCCACAGTGATGGACTACAGTCATGAGTTAAACTCTACAGTACATGTATTATTATTCCTTGCCAGTACAATACTGTACCCAGAGTCCAGCTAATACATACCTGTTAAAGATTCAATTTAATTCAGTTCAATAATTTAAATACAGTACAGTGGCAGCCAATACTGTATATGAGTTAGATCATACAGGTCATGTGGCAATTCGTGCTCTGCCTACAACCTACAATCTATGTGAGTGGGAGTTGTTCTCTACTAGAACCTGAATAGGGCTGTATAACCAGTATGGTATGGCTCTGTGAAATTTATTTCAACTCATTGTACAGTATAGTTGTTTGAAGGATTACTTTTAAGTTCTAAAAATAGTACAGTACATGAACTCCAGCATATAAAATTTGATGAACTTACCAAAATAGACAGAAGCTACAAAGCGGGGTCTTTCAAGTGGTGGGATCCAATGAGCTAAACAGGCATGCATACTCGGCCCGGTTACACCCTGTTAGTAGAAACACAAAGATATAGTAAACAGTCATATTATAAAGTCCAGCATTCACATATGTGTCCCGTTATATTGTTTTATTAAATGAGGTCCAGAAACATGATTCATTTCCCCTCGCCAATATAACAAAATACACATCTGTATAGCTCTTGTGAAGTTCCTTTTTATTGTGACTGTGGTATGAGCATATACATAGATGTGTGTATTACTGACCTGAAAGAATCCCTGCACCACCTTAAGTGCTATGAGTACACCATAGTGAAGTCTGGCAGCAGTGGGAGCGAGAAGGTTGGCCACTCCACCACTCAGGATACTAATACCAAACACCCACTTGGATCCATACCTCTCAGCCAACCTCCCACCCACCACCTGTATCAAACAAACTTTTATTCTCATTTTCCACTAAAAGAATGAAAAAGATTTCACAAAACCACAACCATCTGGTCTCCCATGTCCCAGTAATTCAATTTAGCTGTCACTGGGAAGTCACTGTTAATTTGTATTTAAGCTAATACTGTAACACATTATGTATAAACACATTATAAATGTACATTATTGCTATTTATGCCTATTGCATTAATTAGACTTGAACTACAAAATGAAACCACAGTAATGATGCAGTAAAGTAATCTTGAGTCACCTGTGTCATAATGTAGCCATAATTAAAGGAACCCAACACCAGCCCTTGGATGGTCTCACTCCAGTCAAATTTTGTTTCCTGTTGGAACCAACACTTGTTAATATAATACTGTACTGTACTGCAGTAAGTAGTATAATAATTCACAATTACATGTATTGTATTATTTTACACTACTGTACATACAAAGGATATATTTCCACAATACAAGATTGTATAGTACACTGTATGACTTTAGTTATAATTCAACTCTACCAGTTAATCAATAATTTAATTTAGTTCCACAAAAACAGTAGAAAGTACAGTACTGTACAGTATATGAAATTATAGTAAGTACAGTACTGGTTTAAACAGCCCCTCCTTTATTTTTATTTGTTTTTTACACTGTGACCAGAGTGTACCAGAGGTCTGGGGCAGGAGGCCATTCTGCCCCGGGAGAACATCAACAACAACAACAACAACTGCTAAAATATAGCATGAAATAAAAGAACTGGAAGAGATTGGAGAATAAGATGGTCATACACAGTATACAGTAGTCTGGGTGAAATAGAGGGCTGCTGATGCCTCCAAATTAGGCTAGGAAACAGGCTACTGCACAATCAAGCAGCGGCTTTGTTTTGTGGTACAGTTTGGCAGAATTATGACCATAGCACTAACACTCCTCTAAAGTGGATGGTAGTACAAGAGGAGGAAGGTGAAAATGAGGATACTAGTTGAAGGAGTTAAAGAAAAGGTGCCTCAAAGATAAAAAATAGTGTACCTGATCAGGTGTAGGAGTGTTGTCAAATGATGTCACTTCATCTTCGCTGGCTGGAGTCATACCTTCACAAACCCCAAACATTTTAATATTATTACAATGTGAACTAATCTAAGTATGGGGGTGGTAAAGGTAAATGTGTGGTCCAAAGTCGAAAAGATGATATTCATAGGTCCATGGGCCACATGTAGTAACATCCGTGGTGATGACGATGATGTGGTACTGGTACAATGTCTCTGTTGTTTGTCTATAAAGCCATCATACTGGTACCACGCCATCGTCAACACCACGGATGTTCTTGAATATGGCTTTATATACTGTAATACCAAGATTTAATAATTAAAACTGAGAGTTGTGTTATCATTGTCAAAGAAAGAGGGTGAATTTTTTTTTTAGCAATATCATTATAAAATGAAAAAGAATGTAGGCTATAGTTGGGCAAGTGGAGAAATTACAATTGAGGTATATGGAGACAAACCTAGAGCCTATGTTAGGAGAAATGAGATTGGCTGAACCATTGAGTTGTGGTGAAGTACATATCCTCATGTTATAGGTAAATGAGGGTTAATAGCAATTAATTACGTGGTTAGAAAATTTCTCAGAAAATTACTACAATATTAATTTTTAATTAACAAATGTGCAGTACAGTACAGTATAATAAAATAATTAGCATTTGCAATATGTAAAATGGAAATGGCAATACAGTATATTCTGGTTTACCAACATTTTACCATGTGTCAGATAAATATTATATCACACTGTTAAATGGATGGTAACGAAACTTTTTTTTGCTGACTATACCTTGAGGTGCGACTGTGCGAGAGGTTGGTTAAGACAGCGTACGAGAGTGAGGTGGAGGGACGGAGGGGAAGAGACAGACCTAGAGTGTGGTGGAGTGAGGTGGAAGTTCTTGGCTACCAGCCTCTCCTTAATTAAAGTTCTTGGCTCGACAGGTAAGGGGTCCAGCTCCGAGGCTATAAAGAACCATTAGTGTGTTTTTGTTGTTTGTAAACAAATACTGTATAAGTTACCTGTAGATGTGTAGTTATAACAGTAGCTATGAGTTGTGGTTGAGGTGGATGTACCGACCATGGCCACGATGATGACTGATAAGTTAACCCGAGTCATGTACAGGTTAATGAAGCCAAGCCATGCCATTGCAGCCACAGCCACTCTCGTAGGTAGCCATCCTAAGTGTATATATACAGGTATGTATATATTATTTAATGATAATGCAGTAGGCCTATAGTACTGATCTCAGAGTGAGGAAGGTTTGTTAGTGTACTAAACTCTACGGTCAGAACCACTCATTTTCCCCTTCCTCATTACTACGTTGTCTACTATGGGTTTCAGAGGACATGTGTCACTGTTTTTCGGGGATAACTTATTCAACAGTCGGGTCAGCAGTATGATATTTTGCCACAGATTGTTTCACACCATCCGCTAATTTTCGGCGATATACTTCAATACCAAAAGTAGATAATAAGGGCACTTTACTTAGAATCGCGAGCCTTAAGTCAGACGCCATCGAGTTTTCATTTCTCTCCATCCCTCACCCACCTTTCTCTCTCTCTCCTTCCCCCATCTCTCTGTGTGTCTCTGTCTCAGACACATACGGAAACAGGTGGTGTGTTTTTGGGGTTGTTTCTGCATAGCGACGATGACTAAAATGAAACGTGTGCGGCGGTGTGCTGTGTATTTTGTTTTTATCTTTTTCCAGCAATCATGTCTCTCCTTCCTTTCGTTGTAAACATTGGCATATTAATAAAACCAGCCTACAACCACATCTCCCTATTCTTATCAACTCTGTATAAATCTCTTACTGTCCCCCTCTTCATTTTTTGTTTTTGATTGTTTGTCTTATTGACGTAAGAGTCTCCCTCAACGTACTTACTTATTATATACTACCCTTCCTCCTCTTCCTCCCCCACCATATTCATATCCTCACACCATCCCTACGTGGTTAATCGTGTACATGATCAGAAAAAAAACACAAAGCATCAACTGGCCCATCAAACCTGCTGAATTACAACACAACCTGACAAATACCACCTGCTATATACAGTAATTACACCTCAAAAACACACAACACCTGAAAACCACCAAACCATAATTTACTATGCCATTAATCTTGGTCATTATCACACACCACGTACAAATACCTATCCTACCCTCGTCTTAACTTTCACATTATCAGTCACTCAGACATATTAAACTATAATTGAAACACATAATGCATGCCTCAATTTTATATGTACAGTATATATTATGTGCACGAGTGCCTATATTTTCTGTATTAGAGAGACAGAGAGAGGAGGGAAGGAGGCAGAGAGAGGGGGGGGGGGAGGAAGGGATAGAGGGGGGGGGAGGGAAGGAGGGAGAAAAAGGAAGGAAGGTGAGAGGGATGTTGGTGGAGGTTTTTAAAGACTATCGTCACAGGTACGTCATGAAAACCTTGTTCGTTTCCTTATGAGTTATGATTGATGTGTTACTTTATACCCACGACTCTAAGTAAAGTACATTTAATATCCACTTTTGGTAATGCAGTATATCGCCGAAAATTAGCGGACGGTGTAAAACAATCTGTTGCAAAATATCATACTGATCCGACTTTTGGTAAATAATTAAGTTATCCCTGAAAAACAGTGACACACGCCCTCTGAAACTCATATACTGTACATCAAACCAAGGCGACCAACCGTATTTTAGCTTTGTATATTTCCCATCTCTCACCTTTTAAGTTTCCATCAGCAGGTTTCTATATTGAGGATGTGTGTGTGTGAGGGACGATAACACATGAACTAAACACAAGATAAACGAACTCATTGTTTTAATCAAAGTGACGACACATGAACTAAACACAAGATAAACGTACTCATTGTTTTAATCAAAGTGACGACACATGTACTGTACTGAACAGTAGTTAAACGTACCCATTGTTTTAACTAGGAAGTCGTTAATGACCTCCATCACTGCTACTGTAATGGAAGGATGAGTCAAGTTGTTGTTGCAGATGATGGAACCACGGGCGTCCCTTAATTCTTGAATTGTTTGCCTGGTGGTGGTGAACCCAAGAATATATTCACGTTTATGAAGGGTTATAGACAACAACAACATTTATGGTGTTGTAGTGGTATACGATATATAACTCCATGCATACACACATTACGGAACTATTGTATCATTAGGCTACCACGAGAGCATCAAAACCATGGATATTCTTGCCTACAATCCTTAGTGCTATTAGTAGTTATAATGATATTGGTATATACTTTACAAAGGTATAGCTGGAGCTTCAAGGTCTATTCATACTCATAGTGAGGCTGATATAAATCTATGCTAACGACACTCCACATTTGAGTAGCTACCTAAACTTGTCCTTTTGTAAATGACCGGTCATTATGCAAAAAATATCATATTTGTTGTCAGTATATAAAACTACATAAATAATTAGGTATTTTTAAAAAAGACCACGGTTTTGGTCTTTTTACTGAATGATTAGTAACCACGTTGGTGAAAAATTTCCAAATTGCAAGTAACCAGTTGAAAAGAAAGCTTGAAATAATTAAAAGAAAGCTAACGTAAAATAGAACAAGGCTATTCATTATTACAAATATATTCAGTGCTAAAAAGTATGCTTATTCAACGTATACATTCAAACTTTAAAAGTGCGCTTATTAAAAATCCAAAATATTAATTTAAAAAAAATGTTATAAATCCGTAAGCGAGTGTAATGTCTGTGTTCATAAATATTCATAAATTTATGCGTATGTATCCTTTAGGAAATTACATTATCAAACTTGTTAGAGCAAGATCAGGCATTACACTTGCATCTGTTGTGATTAAAACATTTAGGTGAGACATGACTTAATAATTGTCTCGTCCACACTGAGCCACACGTTGAGCAAAGCGTTTATTCAACACATTGAAAATTTAGTAAATTATCAATCAAGTGTTATCAATTAAGGTGACTCCCACTGACTTCCATCCGTGGCAATTATTTATAATTACTCGCCACTGAGTCGCCAGTGGTGGGTGGGAGTGTAGGATAAATACACACACACACATATTATATAATATTATATAATAATACACACACACAATAATACTCACACAAACTACACATTTTCATCCTCAAATTAAAAAAAGATAAAACTACAAATTAAAAAAGATGAACTTCAAATTAAAAAAACATACTTTCATATTAAAATAATTGAACTTCATATTAAAAAAATTGAACTTCATATTAAAAAAACTGACTTTCATATTAAAAAAATTGAACTTCATATTAAAAAAACTGCTGGATGTGTAGGCTACGGGGCTTTACTGTAACACCATTTAACGAATTCCTGACATTGTCCCGTGGATTCTGCAATGCCTATTCTTCCCTCTCTGTGATACATCTACCTGGCTGTACAATACTGTATATACGAATTTCATCATACACGGAATAAATTGGTCATAAATATACACTTGCTTAAGCTTACCAAATTTGAGTAAATTAAAGTTTTTGGCTCGTTCAGTAAATGTAATGAAATTCAAAGCAAATTACACCAACATATTACACAAATATATATACAGTACTGTATATATATCTGTAACTTATAAACACTGGAATGTACACGTAGCAAAAGTCTATCTAAATTCATATTAGGGTAAATTTACAGTAAACCTGGGTTCAGTAAAACGTATATATTAGTATGTTTTACCACTAATTAGGACCATTCTAAGACTATTTTCTTCAATGGCGTTTCTCTCGGAAATGCCCCATTTTCGAGATATGCCCAGTTTTCATACCCCATACAAACTTGGGGGAGAGCCTGGGAATCCGGGGTTTTGGGTGGGAGAAAACTCGCTGTACACTATGGTGTTGCCTTTATAAGATGTAATTGTCTTAAATAAACACTTGAAACCGGAAATAAAAGCGAAATAACAAAGTTTTCGAGACCGATACAATAAAATACAATTATAGCCCAAACAGCAGCGTTACAACACGTGTTGGCTTGGGTTGGGCTAAATATTCAAATAAAATGGTTATTTTGGGAATTAGTATTACCTAACCTGACCTAACCTAACCTAACCTAGACCACGACAGACTACCGGGACCTAACCTGGTCTAACTACCGGGCCTAACCTGGGCATAAAACCGGTATAACAAATAGAAGAAGTTACCGGGTAAATATCCAGGAACATAGATGGATACAGGACGCTCAAACACAGTATTCCCAAAACAAAATATAGCCAATACAGCCACAAGTGGTGTGAATATTACAACATTTCCAACACTGATAGTGTTTTCCCCCACCCAAAACCCCGTATTCGCAGGCTCTCCCCCAAGTTTGTATGGGGTATGAAAACGGGGGCATATCTCGAAAACGAGTCATTTCTAAGAGGCACAAATTTAAGAAGTGTATTATAAAGGCAATGCCATAGTGTACAGCATGTTTTCTCCCACCCAAAACCCCGGATTCCCAGGCTCTCCCCCAAGTTTGTATGGGGTATGAAAACTGGGCATATCTCGAAAACGGGGCATTTCCGAGAGAAACACCATTGAAGAAAATAATCTTAGAATGGTCCTAATTAGTGGTAAAACATACTAATATATACGTTTTACTGAACCCAGGTTTACTGTAAAAATACCCATATTAGATAAAAGTGAATTGGTGCATTTCCTCCAAGATAAAACAGAAACAAAATTCATACAAGGTAGAGGAGGCAGAAACTAACCTTCAGTCCTCACGAAGCGACGGCAGAAGCTCCACTGTTCCAACTAATAACTAATAACCATCTTCCTGAACACACTGCACCAGGGTTGCCAGATTAGAATTCGGGCTCATTACCAAACTCCTCAATTTTTATTACCAGACTGCACTTTTCATTACCAAATCCAAATATATAAGCCAAATATATATATATATGCAGTAACTTCAAATACACCATGAAGCAAATAGATGCAAAACAACCACTGGAGAAAGGAAACAGGAACAGTGAGTACTTTCGTTTAATACATAAAAAGACTTAAAAACAAGAGTATCACAGCATAAATATAGCGTGAAAGTAGGTCAACAGAGTAGTGGTTTATTTCAGCATAAAGCAACTAAGGATCATCATATCAGTTGGGTCCAAAGTAAGGTTATAGCTAAAACAAAATGCTTTTATGAAAGAAATGTTATTGAGTCTTGTATAATTTCTGGTACATATGATAAAAATGTAAACATGAGCTATGGACATTTTAGGTGTGACAAAATATTAACAGATTTAGTAATGAAAAGGTTTCCACCTGACTAAGATGGACAGGTGAGGTGAGGTGAGGTGAGTTCGGGCCAGATGCTCCTCCCCCTTTGGCCGTGTGTGTGTGTGTATAATTATATACTCTGACTTGCCCCCCTTGTATTGACTCTGTCTGAACATGTATTAAACCAAAGTACTCACTGTTCCTGTTTCCTTTCTCCAGTGGTTGTTTTGCATATATATATATATATATATATATATATATATTAGTGTGTTGTGTAGATAAAGGTTATATAGTATTGTATGTTATTCTATGAGCAGACAACCCACCATCATTTTCAGTTGTGTCTTTGTAATATACATACATACATACGGTTTCTGCTGAGAATTTCTATACTCTATAGCATATAACTTTGATTATAACCAAGTCCTTTCAGCATCTCCCAGTCTTTAGCTGTGTGGTATGAATTTTCATTATGGTTTCCAACATGCTAAACTAATAGAGTAAATACGCTGTTTATTTTCTTTTGATATAAAGCAAGGGAAATGGTGAACTCGTAACAATCCAGTAGCACTACAATTAATTACCAACACTAGAATCTCCCCATGATGTGTTAATATAAAGCAAGGGAAATGGTGAACTCGTAACATAAATAATCACAACAGACTTTGCCCTAATAAGTGAACGTATAAGGAAATATCAGTTCATTACCAAATTTGTTCAGTTTTATTACCAAATTCAAGGTCAATACCAAATCATAATTATTCATTACCAAACAGATTTTTCATTACCAAATTGGGCCTGATTTGGTAATGAAAAATACCAAATGCCAACCCTGCACTGCACAATACCCAAGGGACCACGGTCTGTAGTCTACACAGCTTCTGAGTTAAACCAACATTACCTCCTTAATCACGTGCTTCCTGTTACTGCCATACACCGTCTACGTTGTCCTCTGAAGTTTTATGGTGATAAAGTTTTCACTCTTCATTCTCTCACTTCTTTAATTGCTCTGATAAGGAGTTCTAGACCCATATCATGAACGATAGTACAGTATATCGTATTACCAAATTTTTTCGAGTTATTAGTTTTCAGATATTAAAGTGACCACAGAAAACGGTGCCACTCTTGGGGCAACTCTTATTACGCTACAAAGAGACGTGCCCTTGTGACATGTGAGTGAATTCATAACGTAATTCAATCGTCTTTACAATTGATACCGGTATATATTTTCTATCGTTTCTCATAATTGCAAGGATTATACATGTAATTGATTCAACAGCAACTTATTATTCCTTTATGACACTGTTCTCGAATGATATGGCATTGTCAGCGTGAGTAGGCTGTGCAATACCACCATTATAAAATTGGCTACCTTATAGCCTAGCTGAGGGCGGCCACACATAATATAATACCACAATAAAACTTAATATTCAATGCTTCAGTTTTATTTGTAAAGTTTCTGTGGTCGAATTATTATGGAATATATGATGATGGAATCTCGTGGTTTATTAAAGATGTGCAACTCCGGAGAGGCTGGAAACTGGAACATCCACTGGAGAGTTGATGCCACACGCTGAAGTGGTGGTAAACAAACCTTGGTTTTCTATCTATTATTCTTTATATGAAACTTAATATTGTAAAATCTACTGGTTATTTGAATACTAATGTGAACGAGGAAGGCAACTCTGCATGTAGACAGTGACATAGTTATCTATAATAAACGTTGTGGTATCATGATTCTGGTGGGTGTTGGTACTTGTCCGGATCGACGTTGTTGGGGGCCGCTGTCCGCTGAGCAGAGAGCAAAGCAAAGTCAGTCAGTAGTCATTGGGGTGTTAGTGCAAAAGATTGAGTAACCCTGAACACCGTGACATCTGACCTTTTGGTACAAAGATTTACACCAGTTGGGAGCCATCTTTAGTCCTTGAATAGATAGGGTTAGTCTTGTATTACCTGTGTATGAGTTTTCCATCTTTAGGTTTGAGTATGGTAAAAATATTTCTGAAGCACTCATATTATTATGAGCTGTATGTCAACAATACGACTACAGCAGACATCTTGTATAGATCACTAGCTGGCCTATATATTATTTTCACTACCTACCAAACGTCAGTACAGTACGTATTATGCGTGTAAGCCAGAATATAAAATAACAGTAGGGTCCACGAAGCTTATATCAATGTGGAGTCTAAACAATAATGCAAAAATGCAGTCGTGTCTTTGTGTGGATTTTTGTAGTTAACTGGAAGACATATAATTATAATAAGGGCGAGTGTCTAAATACCATTAATGGGGTTTCTAACTTGTGAACCAGAAAATACTGCATGTGTACAATTTTACTAAAGCTAAATATCACTGCCAATTTGGTAGCACTAAGGACTTACACTTGTCCCAAAACGTGAATACATGTTACCAGTTATCAAATATGTCATTGTGTTTTATTACTCTACTACATTAGTTGGTATTATTTCTCCTGAAAGTTATTATATCCTGGCTGAAATGCGCATGTTTCCTTCAAAGTAAGATGACCTTAGACATAGCCTAACGTTACGTTACACGTTAATTACGTATACATTCCTGTTACTAAGCTACAAAAAGTTTCTAGTCTTGTAGATTTAGGTGATATATGTCTTGGTTTACATTATGTTTACCCAAAAAGCTAAGTAATTTAATGTGGGGGTAGGTACATTTTCGCCAGATTAATTAAAGAAGAAAATTTGAGTATAGAGGAATGATAGTAATACAATGTTGATTTTTCCACACCAGATTTATCCATTCCACAACCACCAACATGGCGATGCCTGAACCCATTGGCCTGAGGGAGATTAAATACCTTCCCGGTGAGTAAAGAGATTTATTTTCACTGGGAATTAACGAGATGGGTAATAAAAAAAGACTTACTTAAAAAAACTTAAAAAGAGAGTTACTTAATGGGGGTATATAGCACATTGTTTTAGGTAGTAGGCTAAATCTGGAGCAAATTATATTCCTCCAAACTATTCCAGGCAACGGTACCACAATTCTTTTCTTCATGTGGTCTGTTTCCTGGCATACTTTGGAGGAATCAAGGGGCTCCAGTCTATCAATAGTACACTATCCCTTGTAGTATACTTTTGGTACATTAGAGTATCTTGACTCCTCTAAACTATTCCGGGAAACAAGACCAAATTAACAAAAATAATGGTGTCCTGTTGCTTGAAATACTTTGGACTATTTAATTGCTTCAGAATCACCAATACTGTACTATCCCCTTAAGTTATTGTGAAAGACTTGACTGCCATTTATATTATTTGTACCTCCTTTGATTATAGTGAAAATAAAATATGATTGTGAGAGGTCAGCCTGGTTATGTATGTAGGAGTTATAGATTGAGTTATGAGGTGGTCAAACAGTCAAGTATTTATTGTCCCTATCCTAAATGTTTGTGTTTTAAAATACTAATCAATAATTTTGTACTGGTGTGCTTTTACCGATGTAGCACAAAGAAGATGTTTCAAAGCATATCAACACGTACAGTCGGCCTCAGGAATTCGTACACATAGTTGATTTATCTTTTTTGCACATACTGTAGGAATTGTTCTGCTAACTGATTCAAGTTAATAACGCTACTAGAATAAAATGGCGTTGGAAAATTTTTGTACTGCCCATGGCAGTACGTAATAACTTGAAAAAATATTTTGTTTCTCCAGGTGAAGCTCTTGAGTGGCAAGACAGTGATCCAATAACATATACAGTAGTCCATAGTGAATAAAATTGTTCTCTCACCTGTACATTTTAATTCAGCATCAACCTCCCTTCACAGAGCAACCATGACATCACCATCTCGGTGGCTGCTATCACTTACATCATATATAGCAGGGTACTCTCAAATTAGGTTTATTAGGAGTTCTACTTACATGTTAACACCACTAATAACGTGCTGTGACTCATGAAAAAAATGTGTCCAGCCCTACTGTATGTGTGACGAGACGAGACGAGAATCGCTGGGTGTAAACAACTTCTTTACAAAGTATTTCATAAAACATTTAGGAGAGTAATATTGAAACAATTCTTTTCAATTACAGTATTATGTATAGTTTTTACTTGGTCAAGGATCATGCTCAAGGCAGTAATGAGGATTTTCAAATGCTTGTTAAATGTCTAATGAGGCCCATTATTCCTTTTTCATAAAAGAATGAAAATAACTAAACTTATAATGTTAGCATATACTGTAGATGACAATTCATAGCTGTACTCTATAGCACTGTATGGGAATCTTATTTACATCACAAGGAATTATCTTTGTTTTTAATGTATCCAGTTTGTCTGTCCATTTTGTTGATATAATTCCCTGTAATTAGATGGAACAACAGATGTCACCCGAACGATGCACTATGGTCAACCAACTCCCATGCAGGTGGAGGCCTACACACGTGTTTTGATGGGTGCCATTGACCTGGCTACCCTTGTCTTCCCTCAGGGCACTGGAGACACAGATGTTGATATCGTTGCCCGCAGGTACTACATACTGTATTCATGAATCATGAGTCAACAACATAAGTCCATAGTAAGAGATTGATTAAACTGCTGAGAGTAATCTTGTGTACACTTTGCTACTCAAGCAATACAATTATTGAGGTCCTAAAACACATCATCATTCTGTGGTGGGGTGAATATGTAACTTGTTATAATACATTAGAATAACATTTCTGTTCAATAAATCACTTCTTCTCATATACTGCATTACATCTGGTAAAATTTCTCTGACGGTGAGTCTGGTCACCTAATTGTTGTACATTTAGATAGATAACAGTCTTCAGAGGTTTTATCATCTGTTCTGAAAGGCTTATGTCATCAATGTTGACTGTTCTTCAGAATATAACACTGTAGTATATTCTTTAATTTTTAGTATGTTTTTGTTTATTTCAATGCAGTGTTGTGTGATATTTTGATTACATTTACATTACATACTGTATATGCTAATACTGTTTATTAACCAATTATCTTCCCTGTCCATTTCTGTGTTGTGTGATGAGAGTAGAGCCGGGGTATTACCAGGACGGAGAATGGGGCATCAGGCTGGAGACAATACTCACTGTTGTGCCCACCCAGACTAAGGTGAGGCAATATTAATAGGTGAAGGAGTAAGTGAAAATGGTTCAAGAAATAGATGATATCTGTGGTGTATGTGGAAACAGAAAATTGAAAAGGATGGTTGTGAATGAACCAGGTCAAATGCAAGACAATTGTAGAGAGTATTATTTTCAAGAATAACTGACTAACCCACTTTGGGTGCCTAATCAGCTTGTTTATTACAGTGCCATTACAAAAAATAGACTTATGATAAAAGTCCATCAAAATTAATGTTATTGATACTGTAATGAAAGAGATGGAGTATGAGATGGACACTGAAGGTTTGAGCAGTTATGAATAGGATAGGTTAAGGCAGGATGTACTACACTCAGATATACACAATCAAAATATTCTTTAGAGCTTATTGAGGGGCAGGAAGAGAAGTGATATATGTTTCTGCGATGTTATTATGAATTCTACCATATTTGTACCCTTACCAGTAGTTTGTAATTACTGTATGTAATATGATCTGTTTTCAATACACTTTTGACAAACAGTTCCTTGGGTTTGAAGCTGTGACACTGGTGCCATTTGAAGCCAAACTCATTGATCTGTCTCTCCTGAGTGATAAGCAGGTGAGTTAGAGTGAGTAGAGCTAGTGAAATGCTGAAGCAAATGGTATGCAAGACATATTTTAAAACTGTAGAACATATTAAAAACCTCTTGCCTCTGATATGGTGAATATGGTATATATTTACAAAACCCTAGCTGTAACAACTTTTTCTTGCAATGATAAAAATGCATTTTACTGAGCTAAGCCATCCAGTGAAGTAGTTACGGTCAGAGAAAATTTTCAATAAACTTCCAGTAACGGATTGATGCATAATGTTGCAGTGTGAGTGGCTGAACAAGTATCATGCAAGAGTTCTTGATATTGTTGGTCCTGTTCTGGTGAGTCAAGGACGGCAGCAGGCTTATGACTGGCTGGTGAATAAGACTGAACCATTGCGCTGCCCTGGCCACTCCACTACACCTGTTGCCGTTGCCCCCATCACATCCACCTCCACCCAGAAAACTGCTGAGAAGACCCAAACTCCCTATGCCAGCGGTAGCACAGCTAGACAACAATCCATCTCTCGCCATGCAAACCCACCTGTCTCCAGCACCACAAAAGTTTTGTCTGCTGGGGCCCATGTTGCCTCTTCATCGTTCTGTTTGTTAGTCCTGTCCATCACATTACTTGTGGGAAATCTTCGATGGAGGTAGACAGTGTGTTGAGGTCAGATTGTGAGGCGACTATGACCAAGGTTTGGGTCAGAGGCACTATAACGGGTTTATCACACATGCACACAGTATTTCCATGGACTTCTTTCCTTTATCCTCCTCTCTCAGTATAAATTGGGTCTTTCTACATTTGTGGGTATTTTCTAAACTTCAGAAAACCAATTGGAGGACAGAAGTTTAGTTTGATGAGAAGATGGAGGAAATTATGCCAGTGTGATACCTGCCTCAGTGCAACAGAACAGTCAGGTTGTGATGCTGTAGTGTGGTCACCACAGTACCATCAACATTTTACATAATGTAAAATTTCAGGAGACAAGTAATATTTGGTTTAGATTGGATATTGTTTGTTTGTGCAGTGAGATTGCCAACTGTGTTTTGCATAAATAAAAACAAATACAATTTTCATGGACATGAATATGTACAGAATATGGAAGAACGTTTGCAAGACAAATTGACACTGGTAGCAGAGCCCCTGAATGAAAGTAATTTTCTCAAAAGATCATTTGATAGAAACAGATTGGAAAATATTGGAAATGTGTCAGATGCCCCAGTATTGATTTGGGTCGCAAGTAATATATGTACAATAAGTACATATGGGAATTTCCCTAATTTCTGATAATCACCCAGATACAGTCATGGTGATAAGTTCAACATCAGTAATACCAGAGGTTAGTTAAATTGATTATTGCTTTAATGGTGGAGTATTTGTCCATTTGTCGTTCTTCAAACATAGTTTTTAAGAATAAATGGTAGAAATACATATCAACGAGATTGACCATACAGGTCATGTTCTTTTCAACATTCCCATCATAGCTTATTATAGATTGTAAAAAGAAAATGAATATTCCTCCACCACCAAAAAAGTAATTAACCCTTAAACAGGAAAAATGTACCCATCTTATTTGAAATAATCTAGTACAGTATAAGCTAATGGTTATCATAGTTTATCGATTACTTGAAATATAGTTTAACCCTTGGACATTAGGAGTCCATCCCTTTCAACAAAGATGTATAAATATTTACAGCCAGTGTTGAAGGGTTCAACTGACCTTTGGTAGTACAAACATATTGTGTATTACCAAAGTTTACACGTGTAACTGGGGAAGGTACCGTCTTCCAGAAGTTTGGTGCTTATTCATGTGATGAATTATCAGTAAGTTTGTAAAAGACTTATTTCATAGTAGTTAAAATAAGGTTCTATGTCAGGTGCATTTCTGTATTGCATTATGAAACCATCCAACACTGTGAGCATTACATTAATCATAGTTCAGTAGGTAACTCCAGAAGACATATCAAACACACTATTGTTACAGAACTGGAATAATTGTTAAGGATACACTTGTCACAAAATATTATGTTTCACTTAATCATATTTAGTTCTTACCTTCTGAATCCCATAATTTTGTCCTCCAGAATATCCAAGATGGAAACATTACAAGAAAAATTACCACACAATTATTGACAAAGTACAGTCGCGGCCATAATTTCCTTCTTCCCTTTTTTTTTTTCCATACCTTACTATCCTTCCTCGACATTGATAGAAATGAATGAATGAGAGATAACTGGGATTGGAGAAAGATAGATAAATGGATGAATATGAGAGACAAGGAGAGTACTCGTAGGAAAGGAAGAAAGTAAGGAAGGGAGGGAAAAGATAGTGAGGAGTGAGGTCGAGGTTTGACGGGTCAGAGGAGCGACGTTGTCACTTCTACACATACTCACCTAGAGGGTGGAAAGAGAATTATGGCCGTGACTGTACATATTGTGTTTCACCAGAATCTACCGGTATTTATAAAGATACATTAATACTGTACAGAGTCATGCTGCTCATAGATATTTAAGCCCTTCATTTCATCTACATTTCAAAAAGAAGAAAATTAGTTAAAAATAGGTGTAATGAATTATGCCTCCAAAATCAGAAAGTTGAGCCCTGTAGATCATTGCTTATTATAACCTGAAATGGGATACAAGGTTTATATATTTTTGAGCATCATGTAGCAAAACTTTTATAGTTTTTCAAAAGGGACTGTTTTATTGAACTGTGATACTATGATGACAGTAAACATGAAAGTGGGGTGATAGGTGTGGTGGTGAAAGAACATGTAGAACTGTGCATTAATTTTTACAGTATTTGCTCCTTTTAGTACCAAGATGTAATAATTGATGACCTATGAACAACCAGAAATATAATAATTATAGTTTTTCTTTAGGGTCGTCTTGTTCATTTGGGATAATTTCACTGGTATCAACAGTGGTAGTCAAGGGAGTGAGAGCAGGGGTCTCTGGTTCACTGGAGTTCCACGGCTGAACGGTGCCAGATAGGAAGATGAGGAAGAATATCTCCCCTACAACATGAAATGGCACACCGATCCAGAAGGCCTTCCTCCACTGGTCCAAGGTTTGCTGTCACATTTAAAGGTTTCATCAGTATGCAGATTATGAAAGAAGGAAAAGAGAAGACAAAAATTATACTAGAAAAAAATGCAACTATAATAATTTGAAAAAATATAATGATAGAGAATATGATGTTATGAGACTATACTGATGATTATCAGATACAGCATATTTTTAGCTTCAATAAGGTGTGTGACAGGAAATTTGACTTTCAGTAACACCAATTTGAAGACATGTAGTGAGTATGGATTATCAAATTTCTGCATTTGGCCTTTTCATGGTTTCTTGGATACTTACAGTATGTCCATTAGTAACACTATACATATTAAGTGTAATAAAGTTACTGATCCATACCTGGCCATCTATGAGCATACCCGTCACTACAGGGACAATGAAGGCCAGAATGTTGAAGGTGGTGTTGTTGATGCCAAAAAGTGTACCTGTAGGAAATGTTACTAATTACTGTACTTTGTAAATTTGATATAAGTCATTACTATCGCAGGGTATATGCCTCCTAAATATAAGCATACGGTATATAACAATTTTGAGCACAATCTTCTTTAAATGTGTAACATTTGGTTAGCAACCAATGTGTGGTAACTCAGCAAATATAATAATGAATGATGATATAGGATATACTGTATGAAGTAATGTATGTATGCATGCACTTGCATTAATATTGATGCTATGTGGATATTACAGAACTGTACAGTATTTGATATTCCTAACTCACCAGAGAAATTGGGAGCAATATCAAGATGATTGACAATATGACCACTGCTGACAGCACCGTTGAAAAAGAGAGCAATACAAATGATGGTAATAGTAGCTACTGAGTTACATCCAGTGTAAATTAGGCCAACCGTCATCACTGCTGGCACCAACTGGGCTGCAATAATATTATAATACAATTAAATTCATCAGGATTATCTGATGAATGACTTTACAGATCAAAACACTTACTGAAATAGGTATAAAGTGTAGAAACATTTAAAATATTTAAACTATTATTTTCTTTCCAGTTTTAACTCCTTTAAATGAGATATCTCTAACGATAGATATAATTCTCTGATATTTGTCCAGGTGTATTATCACAGATTTTGTATAATACTTATGTATTAATTGAAACTGTTTCTAATCAGAGGAAGAAAGTAGTGTTTCCCTTCAGCCAAAAGAATTGTCTGGTGTTAGAGAAAATGCAAAGCTGTGTCTTTTAAATTCATGCTCACTGATTTTTGATCAGTGGTAGGGAAGAACTGATTATATGTGAAAGATTAATACATTAAATAAATTTGAAATAGTCTGTTTTAATTTTACTGTATTTCTGTTTAATGGTACATACAGATAGCACTGAAGACCCTGCGTGTGTTGATGATGGAGAGGTAACCATGTTTGAGGATCCAGCTTGACAGGAGAGACATTGTTATTGCTCCCATATACCGTGATAAGAATGGCAAGGCTGACATAAAGCTGTTCTGTTGAGACATCATGGAAATTGAATATTCAGAACACATCCAGGTAACAGAGCTATTTCATAACTGTATTGCAGTTAATTGTTACCAATTATTACATATAGAGTACAGTACTAGTAAATTATCATAGTTAATAACTGGATGTTTAAAATATTGATACAATACTGGTAAGTTAATTATTACATGGAAATATATGAAACACTTCTATACTGTACTATTTTCATGCATGCTTAAACTTACAAAGGAGTCTTTAATACTGTATCTCATATGGGTGGGTGTTTAAATTGTACAGTAGTTTGAGTAATTAAAATTAAACTCTGGTTTTACCATTGTAATGGAGAATCCTAAAATGTTCTTCATGAAGGTTGGCAGCTGTGCTTTGAAAAGAGAGGTTCCCCAAGAATTACCCAAATCACAGAATAAGATAGCCCAGAAAGGCAAACTTGTGGCAATATCCTTCCAGGGTACACGTGGTGGTCTTTTATTACTGGTACCAGAATTCCTGATAGCATTCTCTATATACTGCAACTCCTCTCTGCTGATCCTGAAATGAAACTCTTGTATCTAGGGTTTGTTAAAATATATACTGTACTGTATATATATTTAGGCATTTGGTGAAGTTTATCTTGGGACTAACAAAATGTTTTCAATATACCATAGCATTAATTATGGTACAGTATTGTATCTTATCATATTTGCTGATGTTATAATATTGTTGGCAAAATGATGCATGACTTTTGCTTTGGCATTACAGTACAACTTTTATAGTGTTTTGTGCCAATATCTCAATTATCGGCAGATTACATATTCATCGCAAAATTATGAGTACCGTAGATAAAATTATTTGTAGGTTTTGTGTGGAGTATTTTTCATTATACTGTACAATAATAAAATGTGCTGGATATATTCAGTATGCTAGAAAAAGAACTACTGCACTGTATGCTGCTGCTTGGCATAGATAAATATCAAATGACTGGATACCTTGGATGCTGAGCAGGTTTGCTGTGCATTGCTGAGAACCACAGGAGGCACCACATGATGGAGAAACTGCCTGTGACATAGAAGGCAGCGGCCCACCCCATAGTGTGTATTATGATGCCACACAAAGGTAGTGTTAAGGCAGTTCCCAGCTCTGTACCTAAAATCACAAGATCATACTTTATTGATATCGTCTCCACAGTGATGGACTACAGTCATGAGTTAAACTCTACAGTACATGTATTATTATTCCTTGCCAGTACAATACTGTACCCAGAGTCCAGCTAATACATACCTGTTAAAGATTCAATTTAATTCAGTTCAATAATTTAAATACAGTACAGTGGCAGCCAATACTGTATATGAGTTAGATCATACAGGTCATGTGGCAATTCGTGCTCTGCCTACAACCTACAATCTATGTGAGTGGGAGTTGTTCTCTACTAGAACCTGAATAGGGCTGTATAACCAGTATGGTATGGCTCTGTGAAATTTATTTCAACTCATTGTACAGTATAGTTGTTTGAAGGATTACTTTTAAGTTCTAAAAATAGTACAGTACATGAACTCCAGCATATAAAATTTGATGAACTTACCAAAATAGACAGAAGCTACAAAGCGGGGTCTTTCAAGTGGTGGGATCCAATGAGCTAAACAGGCATGCATACTCGGCCCGGTTACACCCTGTTAGTAGAAACACAAAGATATAGTAAACAGTCATATTATAAAGTCCAGCATTCACATATGTGTCCCGTTATATTGTTTTATTAAATGAGGTCCAGAAACATGATTCATTTCCCCTCGCCAATATAACAAAATACACATCTGTATAGCTCTTGTGAAGTTCCTTTTTATTGTGACTGTGGTATGAGCATATACATAGATGTGTGTATTACTGACCTGAAAGAATCCCTGCACCACCTTAAGTGCTATGAGTACACCATAGTGAAGTCTGGCAGCAGTGGGAGCGAGAAGGTTGGCCACTCCACCACTCAGGATACTAATACCAAACACCCACTTGGATCCATACCTCTCAGCCAACCTCCCACCCACCACCTGTATCAAACAAACTTTTATTCTCATTTTCCACTAAAAGAATGAAAAAGATTTCACAAAACCACAACCATCTGGTCTCCCATGTCCCAGTAATTCAATTTAGCTGTCACTGGGAAGTCACTGTTAATTTGTATTTAAGCTAATACTGTAACACATTATGTATAAACACATTATAAATGTACATTATTGCTATTTATGCCTATTGCATTAATTAGACTTGAACTACAAAATGAAACCACAGTAATGATGCAGTAAAGTAATCTTGAGTCACCTGTGTCATAATGTAGCCATAATTAAAGGAACCCAACACCAGCCCTTGGATGGTCTCACTCCAGTCAAATTTTGTTTCCTGTTGGAACCAACACTTGTTAATATAATACTGTACTGTACTGCAGTAAGTAGTATAATAATTCACAATTACATGTATTGTATTATTTTACACTACTGTACATACAAAGGATATATTTCCACAATACAAGATTGTATAGTACACTGTATGACTTTAGTTATAATTCAACTCTACCAGTTAATCAATAATTTAATTTAGTTCCACAAAAACAGTAGAAAGTACAGTACTGTACAGTATATGAAATTATAGTAAGTACAGTACTGGTTTAAACAGCCCCTCCTTTATTTTTATTTGTTTTTTACACTGTGACCAGAGTGTACCAGAGGTCTGGGGCAGGAGGCCATTCTGCCCCGGGAGAACATCAACAACAACAACAACAACTGCTAAAATATAGCATGAAATAAAAGAACTGGAAGAGATTGGAGAATAAGATGGTCATACACAGTATACAGTAGTCTGGGTGAAATAGAGGGCTGCTGATGCCTCCAAATTAGGCTAGGAAACAGGCTACTGCACAATCAAGCAGCGGCTTTGTTTTGTGGTACAGTTTGGCAGAATTATGACCATAGCACTAACACTCCTCTAAAGTGGATGGTAGTACAAGAGGAGGAAGGTGAAAATGAGGATACTAGTTGAAGGAGTTAAAGAAAAGGTGCCTCAAAGATAAAAAATAGTGTACCTGATCAGGTGTAGGAGTGTTGTCAAATGATGTCACTTCATCTTCGCTGGCTGGAGTCATACCTTCACAAACCCCAAACATTTTAATATTATTACAATGTGAACTAATCTAAGTATGGGGGTGGTAAAGGTAAATGTGTGGTCCAAAGTCGAAAAGATGATATTCATAGGTCCATGGGCCACATGTAGTAACATCCGTGGTGATGACGATGATGTGGTACTGGTACAATGTCTCTGTTGTTTGTCTATAAAGCCATCATACTGGTACCACGCCATCGTCAACACCACGGATGTTCTTGAATATGGCTTTATATACTGTAATACCAAGATTTAATAATTAAAACTGAGAGTTGTGTTATCATTGTCAAAGAAAGAGGGTGAATTTTTTTTTTAGCAATATCATTATAAAATGAAAAAGAATGTAGGCTATAGTTGGGCAAGTGGAGAAATTACAATTGAGGTATATGGAGACAAACCTAGAGCCTATGTTAGGAGAAATGAGATTGGCTGAACCATTGAGTTGTGGTGAAGTACATATCCTCATGTTATAGGTAAATGAGGGTTAATAGCAATTAATTACGTGGTTAGAAAATTTCTCAGAAAATTACTACAATATTAATTTTTAATTAACAAATGTGCAGTACAGTACAGTATAATAAAATAATTAGCATTTGCAATATGTAAAATGGAAATGGCAATACAGTATATTCTGGTTTACCAACATTTTACCATGTGTCAGATAAATATTATATCACACTGTTAAATGGATGGTAACGAAACTTTTTTTTGCTGACTATACCTTGAGGTGCGACTGTGCGAGAGGTTGGTTAAGACAGCGTACGAGAGTGAGGTGGAGGGACGGAGGGGAAGAGACAGACCTAGAGTGTGGTGGAGTGAGGTGGAAGTTCTTGGCTACCAGCCTCTCCTTAATTAAAGTTCTTGGCTCGACAGGTAAGGGGTCCAGCTCCGAGGCTATAAAGAACCATTAGTGTGTTTTTGTTGTTTGTAAACAAATACTGTATAAGTTACCTGTAGATGTGTAGTTATAACAGTAGCTATGAGTTGTGGTTGAGGTGGATGTACCGACCATGGCCACGATGATGACTGATAAGTTAACCCGAGTCATGTACAGGTTAATGAAGCCAAGCCATGCCATTGCAGCCACAGCCACTCTCGTAGGTAGCCATCCTAAGTGTATATATACAGGTATGTATATATTATTTAATGATAATGCAGTAGGCCTATAGTACTGATCTCAGAGTGAGGAAGGTTTGTTAGTGTACTAAACTCTACGGTCAGAACCACTCATTTTCCCCTTCCTCATTACTACGTTGTCTACTATGGGTTTCAGAGGACATGTGTCACTGTTTTTCGGGGATAACTTATTCAACAGTCGGGTCAGCAGTATGATATTTTGCCACAGATTGTTTCACACCATCCGCTAATTTTCGGCGATATACTTCAATACCAAAAGTAGATAATAAGGGCACTTTACTTAGAATCGCGAGCCTTAAGTCAGACGCCATCGAGTTTTCATTTCTCTCCATCCCTCACCCACCTTTCTCTCTCTCTCCTTCCCCCATCTCTCTGTGTGTCTCTGTCTCAGACACATACGGAAACAGGTGGTGTGTTTTTGGGGTTGTTTCTGCATAGCGACGATGACTAAAATGAAACGTGTGCGGCGGTGTGCTGTGTATTTTGTTTTTATCTTTTTCCAGCAATCATGTCTCTCCTTCCTTTCGTTGTAAACATTGGCATATTAATAAAACCAGCCTACAACCACATCTCCCTATTCTTATCAACTCTGTATAAATCTCTTACTGTCCCCCTCTTCATTTTTTGTTTTTGATTGTTTGTCTTATTGACGTAAGAGTCTCCCTCAACGTACTTACTTATTATATACTACCCTTCCTCCTCTTCCTCCCCCACCATATTCATATCCTCACACCATCCCTACGTGGTTAATCGTGTACATGATCAGAAAAAAAACACAAAGCATCAACTGGCCCATCAAACCTGCTGAATTACAACACAACCTGACAAATACCACCTGCTATATACAGTAATTACACCTCAAAAACACACAACACCTGAAAACCACCAAACCATAATTTACTATGCCATTAATCTTGGTCATTATCACACACCACGTACAAATACCTATCCTACCCTCGTCTTAACTTTCACATTATCAGTCACTCAGACATATTAAACTATAATTGAAACACATAATGCATGCCTCAATTTTATATGTACAGTATATATTATGTGCACGAGTGCCTATATTTTCTGTATTAGAGAGACAGAGAGAGGAGGGAAGGAGGCAGAGAGAGGGGGGGGGGGAGGAAGGGATAGAGGGGGGGGGAGGGAAGGAGGGAGAAAAAGGAAGGAAGGTGAGAGGGATGTTGGTGGAGGTTTTTAAAGACTATCGTCACAGGTACGTCATGAAAACCTTGTTCGTTTCCTTATGAGTTATGATTGATGTGTTACTTTATACCCACGACTCTAAGTAAAGTACATTTAATATCCACTTTTGGTAATGCAGTATATCGCCGAAAATTAGCGGACGGTGTAAAACAATCTGTTGCAAAATATCATACTGATCCGACTTTTGGTAAATAATTAAGTTATCCCTGAAAAACAGTGACACACGCCCTCTGAAACTCATATACTGTACATCAAACCAAGGCGACCAACCGTATTTTAGCTTTGTATATTTCCCATCTCTCACCTTTTAAGTTTCCATCAGCAGGTTTCTATATTGAGGATGTGTGTGTGTGAGGGACGATAACACATGAACTAAACACAAGATAAACGAACTCATTGTTTTAATCAAAGTGACGACACATGAACTAAACACAAGATAAACGTACTCATTGTTTTAATCAAAGTGACGACACATGTACTGTACTGAACAGTAGTTAAACGTACCCATTGTTTTAACTAGGAAGTCGTTAATGACCTCCATCACTGCTACTGTAATGGAAGGATGAGTCAAGTTGTTGTTGCAGATGATGGAACCACGGGCGTCCCTTAATTCTTGAATTGTTTGCCTGGTGGTGGTGAACCCAAGAATATATTCACGTTTATGAAGGGTTATAGACAACAACAACATTTATGGTGTTGTAGTGGTATACGATATATAACTCCATGCATACACACATTACGGAACTATTGTATCATTAGGCTACCACGAGAGCATCAAAACCATGGATATTCTTGCCTACAATCCTTAGTGCTATTAGTAGTTATAATGATATTGGTATATACTTTACAAAGGTATAGCTGGAGCTTCAAGGTCTATTCATACTCATAGTGAGGCTGATATAAATCTATGCTAACGACACTCCACATTTGAGTAGCTACCTAAACTTGTCCTTTTGTAAATGACCGGTCATTATGCAAAAAATATCATATTTGTTGTCAGTATATAAAACTACATAAATAATTAGGTATTTTTAAAAAAGACCACGGTTTTGGTCTTTTTACTGAATGATTAGTAACCACGTTGGTGAAAAATTTCCAAATTGCAAGTAACCAGTTGAAAAGAAAGCTTGAAATAATTAAAAGAAAGCTAACGTAAAATAGAACAAGGCTATTCATTATTACAAATATATTCAGTGCTAAAAAGTATGCTTATTCAACGTATACATTCAAACTTTAAAAGTGCGCTTATTAAAAATCCAAAATATTAATTTAAAAAAAATGTTATAAATCCGTAAGCGAGTGTAATGTCTGTGTTCATAAATATTCATAAATTTATGCGTATGTATCCTTTAGGAAATTACATTATCAAACTTGTTAGAGCAAGATCAGGCATTACACTTGCATCTGTTGTGATTAAAACATTTAGGTGAGACATGACTTAATAATTGTCTCGTCCACACTGAGCCACACGTTGAGCAAAGCGTTTATTCAACACATTGAAAATTTAGTAAATTATCAATCAAGTGTTATCAATTAAGGTGACTCCCACTGACTTCCATCCGTGGCAATTATTTATAATTACTCGCCACTGAGTCGCCAGTGGTGGGTGGGAGTGTAGGATAAATACACACACACACATATTATATAATATTATATAATAATACACACACACAATAATACTCACACAAACTACACATTTTCATCCTCAAATTAAAAAAAGATAAAACTACAAATTAAAAAAGATGAACTTCAAATTAAAAAAACATACTTTCATATTAAAATAATTGAACTTCATATTAAAAAAATTGAACTTCATATTAAAAAAACTGACTTTCATATTAAAAAAATTGAACTTCATATTAAAAAAACTGCTGGATGTGTAGGCTACGGGGCTTTACTGTAACACCATTTAACGAATTCCTGACATTGTCCCGTGGATTCTGCAATGCCTATTCTTCCCTCTCTGTGATACATCTACCTGGCTGTACAATACTGTATATACGAATTTCATCATACACGGAATAAATTGGTCATAAATATACACTTGCTTAAGCTTACCAAATTTGAGTAAATTAAAGTTTTTGGCTCGTTCAGTAAATGTAATGAAATTCAAAGCAAATTACACCAACATATTACACAAATATATATACAGTACTGTATATATATCTGTAACTTATAAACACTGGAATGTACACGTAGCAAAAGTCTATCTAAATTCATATTAGGGTAAATTTACAGTAAACCTGGGTTCAGTAAAACGTATATATTAGTATGTTTTACCACTAATTAGGACCATTCTAAGACTATTTTCTTCAATGGCGTTTCTCTCGGAAATGCCCCATTTTCGAGATATGCCCAGTTTTCATACCCCATACAAACTTGGGGGAGAGCCTGGGAATCCGGGGTTTTGGGTGGGAGAAAACTCGCTGTACACTATGGTGTTGCCTTTATAAGATGTAATTGTCTTAAATAAACACTTGAAACCGGAAATAAAAGCGAAATAACAAAGTTTTCGAGACCGATACAATAAAATACAATTATAGCCCAAACAGCAGCGTTACAACACGTGTTGGCTTGGGTTGGGCTAAATATTCAAATAAAATGGTTATTTTGGGAATTAGTATTACCTAACCTGACCTAACCTAACCTAACCTAGACCACGACAGACTACCGGGACCTAACCTGGTCTAACTACCGGGCCTAACCTGGGCATAAAACCGGTATAACAAATAGAAGAAGTTACCGGGTAAATATCCAGGAACATAGATGGATACAGGACGCTCAAACACAGTATTCCCAAAACAAAATATAGCCAATACAGCCACAAGTGGTGTGAATATTACAACATTTCCAACACTGATAGTGTTTTCCCCCACCCAAAACCCCGTATTCGCAGGCTCTCCCCCAAGTTTGTATGGGGTATGAAAACGGGGGCATATCTCGAAAACGAGTCATTTCTAAGAGGCACAAATTTAAGAAGTGTATTATAAAGGCAATGCCATAGTGTACAGCATGTTTTCTCCCACCCAAAACCCCGGATTCCCAGGCTCTCCCCCAAGTTTGTATGGGGTATGAAAACTGGGCATATCTCGAAAACGGGGCATTTCCGAGAGAAACACCATTGAAGAAAATAATCTTAGAATGGTCCTAATTAGTGGTAAAACATAATAATATATACGTTTTACTGAACCCAGGTTTACTGTAAAAATACCCATATTAGTTAAAAGTGAATTGGTGCATTTCCTCCAAGATAAAACAGAAACAAAATTCATACAAGGTAGAGGAGGCAGAAACTAACCTTCAGTCCTCACGAAGCGACGGCAGAAGCTCCACTGTTCCAACTAATAACTAATAACCATCTTCCTGAACACACTGCACCAGGGTTGCCAGATTAGAATTCGGGCTCATTACCAAACTCCTCAATTTTTATTACCAGACTGCACTTTTCATTACCAAATCCAAATATATAAGCCAAATGTAATATATATATATATATGCAGTAACTTCAAATACACCATGAAGCAAATAGATGCAAAACAACCACTGGAGAAAGGAAACAGGAACAGTGAGTACTTTCGTTTAATACATAAAAAGACTTAAAAACAAGAGTATCACAGCATAAATATAGCGTGAAAGTAGGTCAACAGAGTAGTGGTTTATTTCAGCATAAAGCAACTAAGGATCATCATATCAGTTGGGTCCAAAGTAAGGTTATAGCTAAAACAAAATGCTTTTATGAAAGAAATGTTATTGAGTCTTGTATAATTTCCGGTACATATGATAAAAATGTAAACATGAGCTATGGACATTTTAGGTGTGACAAAATATTAACAGATTTAGTAATGAAAAGGTTTCCACCTGACTAAGATGGACAGGTGAGGTGAGGTGAGGTGAGTTCGGGCCAGATGCTCCTCCCCCTTTGGCCGTGTGTGTGTGTGTATAATTATATACTCTGACTTGCCCCCCTTGTATTGACTCTGTCTGAACATGTATTAAACCAAAGTACTCACTGTTCCTGTTTCCTTTCTCCAGTGGTTGTTTTGCATATATATATATATATTAGTGTGTTGTGTAGATAAAGGTTATATAGTATTGTATGTTATTCTATGAGCAGACAACCCACCATCATTTTCAGTTGTGTCTTTGTAATATACATACATACATACGGTTTCTGCTGAGAATTTCTATACTCTATAGCATATAACTTTGATTATAACCAAGTCCTTTCAGCATCTCCCAGTCTTTATCGTATTACCAAATTTTTTCGAGTTATTAGTTTTCAGATATTAAAGTGACCACAGAAAACGGTGCCACTCTTGGGGCAACTCTTATTACGCTACAAAGAGACGTGCCCTTGTGACATGTGAGTGAATTCATAACGTAATTCAATCGTCTTTACAATTGATACCGGTATATATTTTCTATCGTTTCTCATAATTGCAAGGATTATACATGTAATTGATTCAACAGCAACTTATTATTCCTTTATGACACTGTTCTCGAATGATATGGCATTGTCAGCGTGAGTAGGCTGTGCAATACCACCATTATAAAATTGGCTACCTTATAGCCTAGCTGAGGGCGGCCACACATAATATAATACCACAATAAAACTTAATATTCAATGCTTCAGTTTTATTTGTAAAATTTCTGTGGTCGAATTATTATGGAATATATGATGATGGAATCTCGTGGTTTATTAAAGATGTGCAACTCCGGAGAGGCTGGAAACTGGAACATCCACTGGAGAGTTGATGCCACACGCTGAAGTGGTGGTAAACAAACCTTGGTTTTCTATCTATTATTCTTTATATGAAACTTAATATTGTAAAATCTACTGGTTATTTGAATACTAATGTGAACGAGGAAGGCAACTCTGCATGTAGACAGTGACATAGTTATCTATAATAAACGTTGTGGTATCATGATTCTGGTGGGTGTTGGTACTTGTCCGGATCGACGTTGTTGGGGGCCGCTGTCCGCTGAGCAGAGAGCAAAGCAAAGTCAGTCAGTAGTCATTGGGGTGTTAGTGCAAAAGATTGAGTAACCCTGAACACCGTGACATCTGACCTTTTGGTACAAAGATTTACACCAGTTGGGAGCCATCTTTAGTCCTTGAATAGATAGGGTTAGTCTTGTATTACCTGTGTATGAGTTTTCCATCTTTAGGTTTGAGTATGGTAAAAATATTTCTGAAGCACTCATATTATTATGAGCTGTATGTCAACAATACGACTACAGCAGACATCTTGTATAGATCACTAGCTGGCCTATATATTATTTTCACTACCTACCAAACGTCAGTACAGTACGTATTATGCGTGTAAGCCAGAATATAAAATAACAGTAGGGTCCACGAAGCTTATATCAATGTGGAGTCTAAACAATAATGCAAAAATGCAGTCGTGTCTTTGTGTGGATTTTTGTAGTTAACTGGAAGACATATAATTATAATAAGGGCGAGTGTCTAAATACCATTAATGGGGTTTCTAACTTGTGAACCATAAAATACTGCATGTGTACAATTTTACTAAAGCTAAATATCACTGCCAATTTGGTAGCACTAAGGACTTACACTTGTCCCAAAACGTGAATACATGTTACCAGTTATCAAATATGTCATTGTGTTTTATTACTCTACTACATTAGTTGGTATTATTTCTCCTGAAAGTTATTATATCATGGCTGAAATGCGCATGTTTCCTTCAAAGTAAGATGACCTTAGACATAGCCTAACGTTACGTTACACGTTAATTACGTATACATTCCTGTTACTAAGCTACAAAAAGTTTCTAGTCTTGTAGATTTAGGTGATATATGTCTTGGTTTACATTATGTTTACCCAAAAAGCTAAGTAATTTAATGTGGGGGTAGGTACATTTTCGCCAGATTAATTAAAGAAGAAAATTTGAGTATAGAGGAATGATAGTAATACAATGTTGATTTTTCCACACCAGATTTATCCATTCCACAACCACCAACATGGCGATGCCTGAACCCATTGGCCTGAGGGAGATTAAATACCTTCCCGGTGAGTAAAGAGATTTATTTTCACTGGGAATTAACGAGATGGGTAATAAAAAAAGACTTACTTAAAAATACTTAAAAAGAGAGTTACTTAATGGGGGTATATAGCACATTGTTTTAGGTAGTAGGCTAAATCTGGAGCAAATTATATTCCTCCAAACTATTCCAGGCAACGGTACCACAATTCTTTTCTTCATGTGGTCTGTTTCCTGGCATACTTTGGAGGAATCAAGGGGCTCCAGTCTATCAATAGTACACTATCCCTTGTAGTATACTTTTGGTACATTAGAGTATCTTGACTCCTCTAAACTATTCCGGGAAACAAGACCAAATTAACAAAAATAATGGTGTCCTGTTGCTTGAAATACTTTGGACTATTTAATTGCTTCAGAATCACCAATACTGTACTATCCCCTTAAGTTATTGTGAAAGACTTGACTGCCATTTATATTATTTGTACCTCCTTTGATTATAGTGAAAATAAAATATGATTGTGAGAGGTCAGCCTGGTTATGTATGTAGGAGTTATAGATTGAGTTATGAGGTGGTCAAACAGTCAAGTATTTATTGTCCCTATCCTAAATGTTTGTGTTTTAAAATACTAATCAATAATTTTGTACTGGTGTGCTTTTACCGATGTAGCACAAAGAAGATGTTTCAAAGCATATCAACACGTACAGTCGGCCTCAGGAATTCGTACACATAGTTGATTTATCTTTTTTGCACATACTGTAGGAATTGTTCTGCTAACTGATTCAAGGTTTAGCTAAATAACGCTACTAGAATAAAATGGCGTTGGAAAATTTTTGTACTGCCCATGGCAGTACGTGATATCTTGAAAAATTATTTTGTTTCTCCAGGTGAAGCTCTTGAGTGGCAAGACAGTGATCCAATAACATATACAGTAGTCCATAGTGAATAAAATTGTTCTCTCACCTGTACATTTTAATTCAGCATCAACCTCCCTTCACAGAGCAACCATGACATCACCATCTCGGTGGCTGCTATCACTTACATCATATATAGCAGGGTACTCTCAAATTAGGTTTATTAGGAGTTCTACTTTCATGTTAACACCACTAATAACGTGCTGTGACTCATGAAAAAAATGTGTCCAGCCCTACTGTATGTGTGACGAGACGAGACGAGAATCGCTGGGTGTAAACAACTTCTTTACAAATCCATATAAATCGAATGTGAACTGGGGTGGCTAGTCATGACTCGTATTGACTCGATGAGACGAGACTCGCTTGGTGTAAAAGCAGCTTAAGGGGATAATTCACTATAGTGACATTGGAGTGCCTTGATTCCTCCAAAGTATGTCAGGAAACAGTAGGTCCAGATGAACACAAATAATGGTGTTCTGTTGCTTGGAATGATTTGGAGGATTCATGCAGTTGCTCCAGATTTACCAAAACAAAACCCTTAATAATTAAGGTATTTATTTTGTTTACTTAATTATTGTCTATATTTATTTCAGAGGAGATCAATATATGGATGTACGCCATAGTGGCCATTGGCTCAGCCTTCCTGGTGTTCGTGGTCATCTCCGTCTACCTCATGTGGTAAGTCTTGGCCCTTAATTAGGCACCTTGGTCTTGGGGTAATAGTCTAGAACATTCATGGTGTTGACGATGGTGTGTTAACGGTACGATGACACCATACATACTCCACAGCCATCGTACCGTACTGATATAAAAGAGTATTAGAAGGGTATATCTACACTCAGTTGATATCACGCCATCGTCAACACTCACAGATATATTTACATTATTACATAGGATGGTTTGAGTCACACAATGGGTAATCACATCTTTGGGGAATACTGAAAAGAAATAGTGTTGTGTCTAACTTAGATCTTTACTAGACCATAGTGAAGTATGGGGCATACTTCACTTCCGTACGTAGATAATGGTACGATATTTTTTCCTTCCCAGCGGTGAAGTATGTGTTATTAAGTAATTAGTGGGGTGTTTTTTGTGATGAAAATATCCTCTGTCCCCCCTCGTGTATGTGCACTTTCCGTGTGTGAATTCCTTCTAAAGTATGCCAGGAAACAGGACCATATTAACAATATAATGGTGGTCTGATGCTTGGAATAGATAGGAGGAATAAGTTGCTCCAGATTTACCAACACTGAATTTACTCTGTCCTAACCTCTCCAACCGTATAATCTAACATACCACCCGAAGCTCGACAGACCCAACCCCTATCCTTTATTCCAACACCTCGACAGTACCTCTTCGAATTTCCTCCATCTTACTTCTTATCCAACCTTCAACTTGAACGTCTATTTTCCTTCACCTCGTTCCACTTTCAACTTCGTCACCAATCTCCATTTTTTTTTATCAATTTCCCTCCACTCTGTAGCTATTTATGCCCCACCTATATATTTATAACCTCTTCAATGATTTCCACAACTTCCCCAGGCGTTCCATGCGGGCTGAGCGGAGTGACATCGAGAGGGAGACACTTTGTGAGGCGGAGAAGTTACCGGCAAGCACCAGTGTCACTTCCCTTCACTCTGACCGTTCCTTCGTCGCCACGCCTTAGTCCACCCCCGCCAAAATCACGCCTCCTGTTCTTCCTTACCCTGCCCCCGTTGCTACTGCTGCTGCTGACGTGAGGTACCTTTCTGCTTGGTGTTTGTTTACTGTTTGAGTACTACCTTTTGTTTTGTACTGTGTATGGATTTAATTACAGCTTTGAGGATTTTTTTTACTGGCTTCCTCACCTCATTTAAAAAATACATTTTCATTAAGTGTAAAGGAAATTAACACTAAATAACGTAGTAATTTAGCAAAGTTACTCCACTATATACTCATACAGTAATCTCCGTCGCATTTTTTTTTCTTCAAAATCAATCCTGGGTGAAAGAAGGAATTGTGAGTTCAGACAACTTTTGGTGAAGACTGTAGAGAGATGAAGGCTTTGCTGGTGTTGGAGGGGGGAGGGGATAGGGGCACTTGGGTCACGTGTCATAATCACGATCTGAGAGAGAGAAGGGCGTTTGCGCCGACTCGACTCCTGTCTATCTCTTATCCCATCTACTATCCTCTCTCTCTCTCTCTCTCTCTCTCTCTCTCTCTCTCTCTCTGGCGTCACCATGCCAACCATCTCAGTCCGCTTCCCTCCTTTTACTCTTATTTACTCGACACATGTGGATTCCCTCGCGTCTCCTTACCTGCCTTTCAATACGCCTGGTGTATTACAGCCACGTAAACTTTTCCTTTGTTGTTCTTGATATTCCTCACCTTGCCTGGCCAAACAACCCAACTCCATGAAGTAGGCCATGACTTGAACCAGCAGGTTTTCACATAGGGTCCACATGGAGTGAATGTTGTGTTGTTATCGATATATGTGGATGTGTGCAGTGTATTTTTCCGTCATATGTTTGTTGTATCCTGGAGAAATAACCGCAATGAACCCAATCAGCCTCTTCTGGCAGCTCGTTCAGAAATACTGTTTGAAGACTAGCCTATTTGGATTTGGGGCGATGTTGTTCTACAGTTCCTTGGCATTTGTGAGCGTTCTGCCGTCATTACAGTATATAGTTCCTCTATCTAAGTCATATTTGTTAATCCTTTACCAGGTTCGACTACGTATCTACGGTAGTTCGCTCGCATATTGCATTAGGCTAGTTCGATTTGCGCTTCCAAATAACCTCTTCTCCCCCCAACCCCACCCTCCCCACAGCTCTGAACTCAAGCCATGATTGCTGAAGTTAGGCGAGGGACAGTGAGCCTTGTTTTCCCCTGCTGCTAGGTCTGTTATCCCTTGGCGCCTCCACTGCTCTCCAGTCACGCGCCAATCGATAGAGAGAGAAAGAGAGAGAGAGAGAGACTGGTTGATAAGATGGATGGATTAAAAGTCAGGCAGGTTCATTTGATTCATAAACACAGGAGCCTGAAGAGGGAAGGGGACTTGGTGGAAGGGAAAGTAAGAGGGAGAAGGTTTGGGAGGAAAGAAGAGAGAAAGGAGGAACATATACCAGAAGAGGAAGTGGGATTTGGAGGTAGGAAGAGAGGAAGTAAAAGGTTTTGAAGATAAGGAGAGAGATGTGGAGGTGAATAGTGAGAGAGCGAGATCGAGATAGGATAGAAAGAGGAACGAAGAGAGATGAAAAGAGAGAACACGGATTAAGGAAAAGGAAGGGAAGATAGAAAATTGGTGAAAGGAATAGGGAGGAAAATGAGGGAGCAAAGAATAGAAAATAAGGAGTGAGAAATGGAAAGGAAAAGAGAAAGGAATGGAGGAAAGAAGAGAGCAAGCGTGGTCATCATGGCTGTCTGCCAAGCTGTTGACAGGCACGCATACACACACACATATACTCTCTCTCTCTCTCTCTCTCTCTCTCTCTCTCTCTCTCTCTCTCTCTCTCTCTCTCTCGGGATGGCAGGGTCGGGTGAATACATGGAAGGTTATTAATGTCATGGTGAGGGCAGATTACAAAATAACAACAGGATTACTGAGATAGCACTCGCAATGCACATTAAAAGATATGTATTTTAATGTACTGACAATGCTGTACGGCAAATGTTTAATTAATTAGTGTTGAAAGGCTTTAGAGATAATATTAAATGGAATTGCAGCAGTTAGTTTCATTATAACTAGTCTACTATTTTCTGTATCCCGAACGCTGAAGAAAATACGAGTTTAGGTTCAGTCAGATACTATTGAGATGTGGATACTATTGTACTATTGATGATAATGAAACGAAGCAAGGGAGATGGGTAATTATGACTATACTGTACAGCTTAAGTCTAATTTTACTGTGTGCGTGGTTGTACCTTGATATACAGTAGGTTGATCATTATTTTTTTTTTTTTTCTTCCACAGTAAGTACACCTCAGAAGCATCCCCGAGTCACCTTTTCAACAGCACTACCACCACCATTATGAAGCAGCTGATAACCACCAACACCACCCCATACATCAACAACCAACAGCAACCTTGACTAGGGTTACTGAGGTTCCATAGGGCTGTTTTCCACTTCTAGTTGTCTGTGAGGGCAAATTTGACGCTACCGACTTTTCCAAACTACAGTGTTACAAACCAGACTCCCTAGAAGCATTAGAAGTGATTATAGTGTTTAATAATATTGAGGGAGGCCATGCGAGAACTATCTGCAGGTGGAGCGGGGCCTTGAATATCTTCCAAACAAGTAAGTATAAAATATCGGTCGTTGTGTTATCGAACAGTTAGGAACAATCGGTAACTTAAATTTTGTCAACTATCTCACAGACACCGTAAATTGAGAGCATTTCATCTCTACTCTTTATGCAACATCTCATCTTAAATGACCTCCTGTAACACAGTTCCTTCCCTTCCACCACCTGTCAGGTCATACACCACTAAGTCTTCATATCATCTCTTAACTACTTTACTTCATCTCCAAAGATCAGTGATTTTCAAATAGTTTTGCTTTGTTCTATGAAAGGACATTGAATACTTTGCTATTCAATATATAGATATTCTAAGCAACCGCTGTAACTCAATAAAATAAACATATAGCTGAATTTTATAAGTAAAGGATGTAACCTGCATAGCATTGCATTTATAATTTTGTAAATTTATTACATACAGTACTACATTACAGTAATTACAATTTGTATTTTACAGTAATTAGATCGCAAGTATCAATTTTGCATCATGCCGGTTGAGAACCATTGACTTTTAACCTTAATTATACTCACAGTTGGAGGAAGGGGGAATCGTGGATCCGCGAGTGACATTCATGTGGTATATTTTACAGTGGCTGACATTCATGTGCTTCCTTCCTATCTGAAATTTCATCCACCACAGACAGTTTAATATCCACACAATCCACATCCACAGACACGGTTCATTACTGTATCCACACAATCCACATTCTTCACACATAATTCAATGGAAATGATCAATACTTAAATCTGTCATCATAATCACCATATAGTTAAATCACAAATCACTATACACTGTAGAATGTTTCGTTCGGGCGCTTACAAAATGCACGACCGACAAATTGACCTATTCATCGTCAACTGCCTTCCGGAAACATTCAATCGCCAAAGCCTATTATATTATAGTGCTTGGACGTGTTCGGAAGGCTAGCTACTTTTCTGTTACTTATTTTCTGTACAGCAGCCTAATAACGGTAGTAACGGAGGTCGGCATTGTCTTCTCAAATCAAAATGTTTCCTGCCTCTTATAATAGTCAGAAAGTTGTCGGTTAATGTCTGTCTGTTGTACTTTGGTTTGGAAAAAATATGCCAACTATAATAGTAGATGTCAACTATTTTTTTTGCGCCACTGTACTCAAATTTTGGTTTTAGTAAAATATTAGTAATCGTGTAATCGATGCAACATTAGTACAGTTTTATTTTGGTGTTTGTATTTACATTGTCAAGTGCACTGGCGTATCGACCGTGACAAAAAAAAAAAAATACTGTATAGCCTAATGACGTATATGGAGATTTTCTCAACTAAATTATCGAGGAATTTTATACCACGTACTAATAAGACCTTAAGAAGGAAGCAAAACTGTGTACAAGTTAGCTTGAGTTCGAATCCCAGCCAATATAGGGGTGTTAAAAATGCAGCAGGGGAAAAAAATGTTTTGGTTGATTTATCCGTAATTTACAGTGCATTGATTTGTGTATGTACTGTACAGTCTGGTTCAGTAGTTTGGATGCACATTTCCCTGTCATGTGGAATTTTCTTATAACATCTACATACATTTATATATGCATTTAATTAAGGAGATTTTCGGGGTAAAACAATACTAAAATAATGTTGACGGAGAATATAATAGTTTATTTTCGACAAAGATTTGCCAAATAGCAGCACTGAAGCCACTTCATGATACTAGATGGCGCAGTTTTCCATTTGTATCTGAGTGAGTGATACGTTGGTGCTTCGTAGCCTCTGATATATTGTTGTATGCTGTGTAAATGTTAGTTTGTCAATGAAAGTATATGAGAAAGAAAAGTACAATGCAAAAGGATAGGACGTAATGTGCAGGAAGAGTAAAATGTATATTAAATTGTCTGGGAAGGTGACTCAGTATATACGGGCAAGTTACATAACATTAAACACATGTTTTGCCTCATCATACAAACCATTATAGGGTAAATTGACTCCTACCCCACCTTACACTATGCCTACTCTGATCTTGGTACAGTAAAGAACGGTCATTTCATACGTCAAGGCTGAGCAGTGTATAGAAGGATGATATAATATGATTTAAAGATTTGCTATACATTTCGGATTTGTCTCCCACATTTGTTGTTTACATTTCTTGACGTCCGTGACTTTATAAGCTGGTGTATGGCGTTGTGTAATTCTTATTGCATTTCTTAATTTATTAATAAAGTTAAAGTTAACCTGCCAACTTGGAAGTAACTGGCAAGAAACTTCCATTTTTTTACACAATTTTGAACTGCTCATTGCTGAACTCATCTGCATATGTGCTTAATTAGACTGACTTATTCAAAGTGAGACATGAATTACTGAATTAATTTTCCTTGTTGCCAACTATAGGACTTGGAGGTGTGTACTCAACTGGTGAACATATGTATAGGCATTTGGGGGAGATTTGCCCCATGTTACTGATATATTTCGTAATTTTACTCACTCTTATAATTATAAAGGATGCAATCCGTACTTCCCTGTTGGTACATAATTAATAGAAATTCACTACACACATTTAAGTAATTGTCTGTAAACAGGGCACATGTGTTTTAAATGACTGAATCTACCTAATACTCAAATGGGAAGTATGGGTGCCATATACCATACTCTTATTACATACAGCAACGCCTACCACTTGTCCATCGCTGCGGTAAGGTAGGTTGATTATTAAATTTTTACTAGGCAAGTGCACTTTACTGCAACTTTCCACTGGTCACAGCGTTATGGGGCAGAATTATTAGTATTTCCCAATCCAGACATGATACATCATCCCTTCAGTATTACAATGAGTTCATAAGATAAATGAACAATATGTTTCTGTAGTCGTTTAAACTTATTATTCTCAGTATTAAACAGTATTACCTTATACGTCCGTGGCAGGACCATATCTTTGTGTAGGTACAGTATTGAGGTTTACCAGAAAACAATCTTGGGAATCTGCAATACTTCAACCAACCTTTATGTTAAAAGTCTGTCCACCCGAGGAAAATGTGCAGAACTGTATAAATATTGCTGGACGTCTATAAGAAAAGGGTGGCAAAAATTATAATGAATTTGTTGTGATATGTCTGTCTGATGCTGATCAAAGGTCAGCTGTGTTTTGAATATGATAACCTGAGTACTGTCAGGAAGCTGGTGTTGGGACCAGTGTTGTGTTGATGTGATGGTTTATGACACAATGTGAATGATGATAAAGTTTGAATGGTCCTGCTGTCATAGCCTCAAAGTTCACTGCTTTCAGGATTTTACGTAAAGCTTCCCACTTACTTCCCTCTACCCACGTCCATATGGACTGTGATTGTTATCTCCATGGTAAAACAACTGTCATTATATCATGGATAACTCCAACACACATCCCGTTATTTTTCCTGCTATTTTAACAAATAGCCTTTTTCACAGTTACTTTTCCTTCTCTGATCTGCTGAGTGCTGACCATATTGGGACATGTATAGCGTATGCATCATAATGGGTTGTAAAATTAGCTTACTTAGGCCTAGACTGTAAGTGATTTACACCATTTGAGAACTATTGACGACGTAAATTCTGACTTAAAATAAGTTGGTACAATAGTTAAACATTGTGGAAGTCCTCAGATTTTGTTGTCATTAACAGTCGGCTTCACGGTGTACTGTACTGTATCGGAAACAAAGGTTTTCCATGAGCAACAGCTGTTATAGAATTAGCTTTATACAAGTAATGATAATTACCTGATCATGTAAATACTCAAGTGTTACAGATACTGAATACGAGCACAAATGCAGTAAAGTAAACGTGTCATGTTGAGGATTAGCAAACATCAACTTTTTCACAGCCAGAACCGCTTGTTTGAGAAATTGTTTTTGTAGTCGTTTACATAATTTAAAGAAAGAAGTTTACAACCAAATAATTATTTATCAATACAGAATACAGGTACTGTACGTTTCGAAGTCATGAAATGTATAAAGATCTTCCACTGCTTGCACAAAAATGGTAAACAGAATTGATGTGTTATTCTTAGTGTAAAATTGTGCTTGTTGTAATTACTGTGACATTATATCCCAGTTGGTTAATCCTATATATCGACAGCTTTAATGAGTTATTTTTTGGTTTAGTGGCGATGTTAACAGCTATAAAAAGTCATGCCAAGTGTGCCACGAGGAGGTCAGGTAAATTATCTTATTACAAAGCGGCTGGTGGTGGTAGGCGTTGTTTAGAAATATACTTGCCTATGTCCTACTGCTTCCAATAAAAAACGCAACCGGAGAAGATGGATGATGAAAATGAAATGTCCAGACACCACCAACAGCCACACTAGAAGAATATTAACCTCTTTCGCTTCTTGGCACGACTTTTGAATCTGTTATGATGTTATGGTGTGTATATCCTGCGGCTCCAAAGGTCGCTAGGATTATTATTAATGTCTTCCGGTACTGCACTCGAAACCGATTTGTTATGGAATAAATGAATGTTGAGAGAAATATCAAGAAAGGTGATGATTTCTCGAAACTATCTCAATATACTAACAAATAGGGTATAGTTTGGAGAAATCATTATCCGAGATCCTGAAGGTAGGTAGGTACTCTTTTCACGAGTCACCGTGTTGAATGCCGTGGATGTTTCGTGTGAAGATATAATGAAATAAAGAAATGTTGATGTTTAGGAAATATTGACTGATCAGGAAGGACAAGCCGACCACGATTGGCTGACCTGTCTGTATAGTGAATGACTTTTTTTAGATTTTATTTTGGTGATAGACATAAATCTATATAAAGGTTATCCTTCGTTAGGAACGAAGATATTTATTTAGTTAACTGTATTTTAATGTGTGAAAAGCATGTATTGTACTAAAGAATATATAGATATGATTGTATGTTACTGCAATTCCCTTTCATTGTGTCTCCCTGTGGAATGTTGGGTTGAACAGTTTGGTAACACTTTAGATATATACCTATCTTACAGTGTGTTAATTAAATTGCACCTGAAACATCTACAAGCTTCCGTACCAACAAAAAATATTCTGTAATGTAGTACGTATTCCTCTTTGGCCCACACTTAGGCTATTCCCAACCCCCTAGCAGTTTCATTCTTGGAAAGGAAATTATGCCTAAGACTTCACTGCCCAGAAACTGCCATTCTTATTGCTAATAGTAAGTAAGGAATGTAGTTTCTTATAATTACAAGACTTTCAAGCAAGTTTCAAACATTGTATCACGGAACAAGTTGATACAATACCGATACAGAAATAACAGGAACATCGTTATTTTATTGTCACGGTTGTATTATACTCATCTGTGTTTTCTTTCAATCTGCCAGTTGTTAGTGTTCTTCTGCAGTCTTAGTACAGTTGTCTGACGAAGTTCGTTAAGACCGGACTGTTTTATTTTCATTCACATGAAATATATATAAGGTACCGTATATAATGTTGGCAGGTAGTTATATGGGTGTTGATTATATTCCAAATACTTGACATAGTATATGACGTTTCATAGTTTACCTAATTATGTAGTCCATGGTGAAATAGCCTACACAAGGTTCTCCCACCGGAAGTCGTAAACGAGTCCCATTTCCTCATATAACAGGCAATCCACGGTGCATGAATGGGGTGAATAAGCAACATTTATAGATATATTATTTACTTATACCATATCAGTCTATAGTACAGCGATATATAATATAATATAAAAGGTATTACTATTATTAATGCGATGCAATCTTGTCACATCAGTAAAAAAAATAGACCTATGTAGAGGCCTAATGCAATATTATAATGAGGTAAAACTGTTTTCTGCATTCTTCGCTATAGAAAAGGAACTATCGCCGTTTTTAGGTTTTCAGAATCGGAGTGGTGTTTTATTCAGCTAGTTGTGCAGTCACGCCCAACAGTCCTGCAACACCTATGAATGAAACTGATGATGCAAAACTGGTTGTAGCTACAGTAGGTGTCTGGAACATTGATTCGTAATACTGGCTCGTAATTTATAAAGCTCACGTTTCCTTCACCAATAATGCAGGACTTTCATCGTGACTACTACTTTTATGAAACATGGTTGGGTATTAGACTCGTACAATTGTGGACACACGAAACACTTTAAATGGGCCCCTCACAAAATACATTAGAAAGGACGCGTTTCAGTAAACCAGGTCTTGTCCTTCCCTTATATGCTCAAAGAGGGGTCCCGTCTCTGTTGTGCCAGTTTGTTTCGCGTGTCCGCAACTGTACCACATTATATTTTATTTAGGCTACAGTATCATGTAGCCTAGTCCTACTATAGCAAACTTCGAGTGGTGTTGTTTGGGTAAGAGCAGATACACCCACCAGTTAGCCGATAGCACTTCCACTCAGAAGACCCAAACTCACTCACGTTATTATTGTATAGTCACAGTCATTAATAAGTAGTTCTCGCCCACACACGCGACATATTGTACAGTCATAGTCAATAGTTCTCACCCGGTCTGATTACAACTAGGCTACACCCGAATGAAGGAATGAAAGAAGACCGTGCTAGGCCAGAAACACCTTATATAAAAAAAAGAGGAGGGACAGAAAACACGACGAAGGCATAAAGAAGAAAAGGAGCTAATGACAGTTGAAGAGGTAAGGGAGTGGTTCATGTCCGAAGGGGCGTCCGAACCGTTAAAGTAGTACACACCATTGAGGACACCGAGACATTATTGGTATGGATCATCCACTCTTTAACAAATCCGGATTATTATCAGATCGAAATACTGTAAGAGAGCCATTTGTTGTTAGCAAGATGGAGGGCTACGGTACTGATTCCTCCAAACTGTTATCTGTAAAGTGATTCCTCCAAATTATGACACGAAACAGATCCCCTATTAGTAACACTGGGGTTGTCCGTTTCCTGGCATAGTTTGGAGGAACCGGTAGCCTTCCAATTTACCAACTAGATTTTCCTCCCTTAAACAAATAGGGTCGTCTAGGTGTTTTGCTGTATAGTCTGGAGGATTCAGTAGTCTTACCATTTGACCACAATGAGACTATCTCCTATAATAACTACTGACTGTACTGTACAATATCGTATTTATTAATATTTGTTAAAATTAAAACCAAAAGTCTCATCGTTCATTCCAAAGGCCTTTATGAATCACAACAAAGTAGGGTACAGCACCACAGCAAAAATTACCTTGCATAAAGTTATTAGAATATTTCATAAGTTACATAGACCTTATCCTATACAGTACTATGATCCATTCAAGCTGGAACGAACTTATGAATCTTCCATACAGGCCATTTGTAGTTAATATTTCACAGCCTACATATTTAATGCATTACTTGTATGTATGGTTAATAAGTTATTTATTTATTTTGATACACTACTTTGGCTATATGTTGGGAAACTAAGGTGAAAGTAACTGCATGTACACCTTTCACTATAAAATATTAAATTGATTTTTGCATAAGCTAACTATTATCACAGGACGGGTCACGATTGCCTTATGACATGGATACGTTGGCTTCTCCTTAACATGACTTTAAAGCTTCAAGTATTAAGTTTCATGTTCATCGTTGAAAGGAATATATAGCACTCAACAGCGAACTATATCATTTGGCACGTTTGTAAGGACAGAAAGACAAGTCCAGGTGGCATAAAAGAGGGTTTGTGACCAGAGTTATGTAGAAAAATTACCATCTAAAGAGGAACCTTTGTTGATCAAATTTCGTCACTGTTAGCTGCTAATCAAAGGTATAAACTAGCAAACCATATACTATAAAGAACAACTCCTCTTTAAATGATAGCAATATATATATATATATATATATATATATATATATATATATATATATATATATATATATATATATATATATATCTACACTTTAAAACCCACTATAATTTTAACCACATAAGGACTTACGTTGACCAAATGATATGTCACCTGGGGTTCAGCGAGAGCGTCAGGAAGGCCACGATCTTTTCAGAGAAGTTTTGAGCTATCGATTCCGGAAGGTGGGGATGGTTTTTGATGGTGAATTGTAGAGCTTGTGTTTCCTCGCATACACGGAGTTGCAGAGACTGCTTGAGCAAGAAGTGTTTGAGCTCTGTCAGTTTGTGAGTAGCCAACAGAGACACGCATTTCCCCGACCATGACTCGTGTGACGGATCCTCCTCATTCTTCGTACAGTTGCAAATCGCTCCTGCTAAAGTAATATCAACGATTGGATAGCGGGGCGGGCAAAATTGCTCCATCCTATCTTCATTGGGTTCTGCAAAATGAATGCATTCTTTAACCCTGTTGTATCTAGGCATCTCCCAGTATTGTTTGTGTACATCTCTAGCCGTCTCCCAGAAGCTGGCGGCACTATCGGTTTGTTTGGGAACTGTAAGGGATATGAGTGGTTTTACAAATTTTTCACGTCGTCGTGATCTCTCTTCCAGGTCGTGCCACGCGTATGGAGGGTCTGGCCATCCCCTCTGTACCCACACTCTCTGTTTGATAACCACCTCTCCGTTGCATCTTTCACACTCTCCCATCACCCCTAATAGTGAGGCTGTGGCTAAATTCACACTGGTCACGAAGCCACTAACATAGCTGATTCGTGCAGCTTTACATTTGTTAATAAAGTTTTTGCATATTACTAAGTCGACCTTTTTCTCCAGGTAACCATTGCATTCGTTCGTGTTCCTGCCCCCACTGTTATTGTTGTTGTTGTTGTTGGACCGGCCAGAACCCTTGTCTTGCGGTGTTTTCATGTCACTCACGAATAAGGACTGCAGCCAAGTTAATTGTTCTTTCCCTAAAGGGTTATTGAACGCACTAGTTTTTTGCTTTCCCTTTGCAGTATTTTCTCTTCTTCCATTATCTGTTTCCCCTGCTTGTTCTTGTTTCCCAGTTGCTATTTTATCTTCTCCAGTGACTTGTTCTTGATGCTTAGTCGCTGTCTCACCTACGTCTTGTTTTACATTCCCAGTCGCTGCTTCCTGATCCATTCCAACCTGAGGTTCACTTCCAGTCTCTCTTTGACTCATTCCAGCTCGTTCTCGACCCTCTTGATCTTTTGCATGACCTCCAATCTGCTCGTGGCTTACTTCAGCCTGTTCCTGACTCCCACTTGCTGCCTGACCTTCTTGAACTTGTTCCTGAACCTCTCCAGTCTGACCATGACCTTCTGCAGTCTTCCCCTGGTCTTTACTCTCTTCCAAGACACGATCAAGTATACTCAGGACCTCACAGCATACGTTCTGGGGCGAGACTGTGTTTGACAGGAAACGAGGGAAAGCCAGAAATAAGGATGTTCTGTACTGCTTAGAAGTTCCCGTTACCGTGTGGTTGTCAACTGTAGCTTCCTTCTGTCTCGGTACGTTGTTACTATTTGTACCACAATCATTGGTGGAGCTATCACAAGTGTTATCACCACTGTTTGTAACGGGTGGATTTTCTTTAGTTGTGCTATCTGTACTTTCGGTACTGACAGCTTTCTCATTTCCAAGTGCATCGGTCGTAACCTTACTGTTGGTAACGGGGATGCTTCCGCTAGGTGTACTTTCAGCAGTGTTACTGTTATCAACAATGCTGTTACTAGCGCCACAAACTGCCGTTGCTTTAGTATCAACGTTGAATGCATCGCCGACACACATGTTTCTTGGTGGTTGTGGTGTGGTGGTATCCTCAATGGGAGTGGAGACAGAGAGGGGAGTGAGAAGGCAGAGGTTACCATCACCTCGGTCCCTCCAGAGGTACTCATGCCACTCTACCCTCTGCCACCAGCTGTACTTAATTTCACCGTCACCATTATCGTCATCATTGTTGTCGCTATCGTCGTCGTCGTCTTCATCATCATCATCATCATCGTCGTCGTCATAATCATCATTGTTATTGATCTGTCAACGAAAATAACACCAACGTCAGAAGAAATAATTATAGTTAAATGCTAAACAATATTACATTACAAGCTACCGAATATATTATTCTTTAACTATACCTTATGGTACCGTATACTAAAATTAATTTTACGGTTAAACTATAATGGTAAGGTAAGATCATCATCAACAAAATGTACTGGTATTATTTTAAATATAGTAGCATGCAGCAAAGTTCCAAATAATAACAATATACAGGGATATTTCCACCTCTGATATCTAGCTTTCACCAAAAGTTCACTATAGTCCCTGTGAGTAACAAGAACATGAAGGAAAACCCTTCAAAAGCTCCGGCTCTTAATGATTCAAGTGAAATAATAAAATATCCATATGTAATGGTCTCAAAAATATTAATTATGTTTTATCTGGATTTTCGTATTCATATGGTTATATTGAAATTTTGAAAATGAACCCTTTTTATTGAGGGTGAACCCCTCGGTTGAACCCCTCTCGGTTGAAAAAATGATTCAATGTCGGTAAAAGAAAATGGATGGGAGTGAGTCAGTGAGTGAGTCGGTTAAACCATTTTAGAAGTTGACGCCCCAAGAACAACAACAATAATTACGATAAGACCTTGAGCTCTCGGCTGAGGCCGGAGCTAAAAATTAAACAAAGGATAAAGAGTGTAGTGGCCGAGTGTAAATAGATGGAATGACTGACCTGATGGTTGTGTGTTGATGATGCTGGTGTTGGTGACTGAATACACAACCATGGTACTCTCTTTCTTCCCCTTGGTTTTACCCACAGGTTCCACCACCACCAGAACCTGAAATGCATAATAACAATGTATATTTTATATTAACTTTCAACACAGGTAATAAGGTATATCAGTAAATGCAAATATTCGACATTGTGCTATGGAATTAGTACCAGTAAGTAGCCTACATAAAAATTAAATAAAATACTATTAAATACAGGTTATGGCCTCACCTGCAGAGATGTGTGCGTGCCAGGTCAAAGTGTTGCTTAGTTAGAGGTACAGCTGACCTGACCTCCAGCACCAGGTAATGGCATTTCAGTACCTTTACGTCTTCAACCTTCACGGCCCACTCCACTCCTTCAGATTCAGAATTGTCTATACTCTCGTTTTCCTCATCATGTTGGAATTCCTCATTCTCCCCGACCCTTACTTGGTTTTCCTCTGCTCTATCGTTATTTGGCTCTGTTTCATCATCTGAGCTCTCTTCTTCATTATTATCTTGTGTATCGTTTATTTCTCTCTCCTGAACGTCATTCTTATCATCCCTACTAACACCACTTTCCATCTCTACTCGCAATTCTTCCACTCTATTTCCGTCAACTATGTTATCTGACCTCTGTGTTTCGGTACGCATATTATTACACTCTTGTTTACTATTTACTGGTAGTGTGTTATCTATATTTGCTCTCTTGTTATCACCGGCATTACCGTTATCATTCCTGCTATCCTCGTGCTCAATGTTTTCCTCTGCCTCCCGACTGACGTCATGCTGGGCGTGTTCAAGGTCGGGTATGACGAAGCTGACCTTGTCATTTTCGTCTCTCGTGTTTATATCGTGCATTTCTTCACTTTCTTTCAAACGACTAGTGGCTGTTGGTGTAGATTGTTTTGCTAATGATGATGCCTCGTTTGTGACTAGAGGTGCATCATCACTAATCACAGAAGACATACCGGTAGTACTGGCCGTTGCTGACTCGTCACGTTCAACAGCAGATGCACTGAGTATTGCTGACACTTCACTAACCCTTAAAGGTTCTTCACTAATCACATTTTCCCCATCACTAGCTACTAATACTTCATCGGATACATTTATCACAGCACTGTTCACCATAGACACACCACTGCTTGTTGATTCCTCACTCGACTGGGAGTCCTTGTTGACAAGTGTATGGGAAGGTGAGGGAGTGTCTGCTGTCTCTTGTTGATGTGAGGGAGAGGCAGGCACCTCACCCTTGTTGCAGGCTACACCCATGCTGCCACCGCCCGCTTGCCTTCCTGGTCACAGCTGTGTCCTGAATGAGAGAGCGTTGCCTCAGGCCCTTGTTGTCAGCCTTATAACATGTACCCTTGCATCACGTTTCATAAACTAGTGCAACATTTTAATAATCCAAGAATATGTCTATGATAAATTACCAATAACCAGTGTATACCTAATGTACGCTTGTCTAACCTGGAACTAATCAGAGTTACATTCTTTAAGTAATAATATTGTAGTTTGTATTGATTAATGGTGCAACGGCAATATCCTCCAGCTACCCGAGTCTCCCATATATTCATTGTCAAAGCACCAGTCCACGACAACACTCTGTTTCTTTTACTTCCGCTCTGGGTAACTCCAGAATAAACTTATCCAAGTTATTTGGTGAAATATTAATGTTGAATAAAATAATTTCACATAACCATTAGCATTTTTACAAGAATAAGCTAGTTAGATCGTAAATATTTAATCTAAATGTGAGCTCGTGTAACCTCAAAATACTGCAGCAGCACGTAAGGAAAATGTTGGACATACATATTATATATTACATCACTTAAAGTAGGAAAATATTGCTTACATTGTAACGAGTCATTACCGTACGATGTAGTGAAGATAATGGTAAATTAGTTTGTGTTGGTCTAGTCTAGTCTTTTTATATGTTCAGGTTTTACATTGCATTATTATAAAGTTTTATAGCTAACCTGGAATATGCTCAATCATAATTATACAACCTAATATTTCAGCTTGATTCACATATAGTAGCTGACAATTGCAATGGTTTGTTATCATGATCAATACACGTATATTATAATAACATCGAAACTGTTAAGGTGGATGGGGGTAATGTACTACTAGTATGGTATGCAAGTATGACGCAATTGTCACTTGTATACTCAAAACAAACTGTTTATCAGCTCATTATCTCAGAGAACAAATAGAATTCCGTTTTCAAAGGTCTTGATTATGATTTTAAAATATGGTATTGTTATCATAAAACAAGCATACTGTATGCACATATCTTTGGGTGTATGATCGCGTAGCAGTTCGGCATATCCTGCTGAACTGAACTATTTATACCTAGCAACCGCGCAACACAAACCCTTTACTTTCCTTTGTTACACTAACAACATTTGCTGGATTACAGAGGAGAAAATATAGTAGGCCCACTTTCTTAACAGCTATCAATGATTCTAAAGACATTCGTTATAACAATGTTGTACCAGATATGATTGAAATATAACTATCTGGCATCATACGCACCTGCAGATAGTTGGCAAAATGCAATGAAGGGCAGTGTCGTCTTCGCATAACTAGTAGCTTGCATTTTAGGTTGTAATGTATAGTGGAAAACTGGTCTGAGGTATGAAATAGCAATAAATGTCACAACTTGAAAGTTCGATTAAAAGGTATGTTGTAATATATTAAACTTTTTTTCTTCGGCAAGTTATTTGACGTTAGAGCCTATTTTGTGTTTATTTCGAGGGAATTGCCGATATTTAGGCGAGGTTATACAGTACATCACGTCAATACATGTTCCTATTATAATCCTGCATCACACAACTACATAACGTGAGAAACCTTACCTGAATTGGCCTGTGATCCTAGTCTATAACATGTTGGTAAGCGTAGTGGAGGCAGACTGGATGGAGCCACAGCATACAACAGCAGCATAGCTTGGACTGGGAGTGGGAGGAGGATATGTTTGGCTGTGTGTGTGTATGCCTGTAACTGGCTGTGGGTGAGCGACTGAGCGACAGTGCTGGCTGACGTATTCACCCTCTGACAAACTGTGGTGCAACAAGACAACTTTTCCCAGAATTGATTTTTTCCTTTTGGCGAGAAAAATTATAGTTGTTAATGTTTGATTAAATAAACCTGTAGTATTTTGTGTCACTGCCGGGTCCTAGTGTCCAGTGTCGAAGGGTGAGTGAGAGATTGACAGGGCAGCGGCCTGGCTTTTATGTCCTATGGACAGTGTCGTATTCGCATAACTAGTAGCTTGCATTTTAGGTTGTAATGAATACAGTCTGTCTCCTCTCCATACAATGCTATAGCAACACGTGGTAGAAGAATAAGGAGTGGACACTACAAACCAATTGTTTTGCCTAGAAATGTGTACTGTATTGAATTGTATTACACCAGTCTGGTTAAGAACATGAAGGAAAACCCTTCAAAAGCTCCGGCTCTTTATGATTCAAGTGAAATAATAAAATATCCATATGTAAAGGTCTCAAAAATATTAATTATGTTTTATCTGGATTTTCGTATTCATATGGTTATATTGAAATTTTGAAAATGAACCCTTTTTATTGAGGGTGAACCCCTCGGTTGAAAAAATGATTCAATGTCGGTAAAAGAAAATGGAAGTGAGGAAGAGAGTGAGTGAGTGAGTGAGTGAGTGAGTCAGTCAGTTGAACCAATTTTAAGAAGTGGTCGCCCCAAGAAGAACAAGAACAATAATTACGATAAGACCTCTGACCTAGAGCTCTCGGCTTAGGCCGGAGCTAAAAATTGGATACTTAAAGACGGTGTAAGGCCAGAAAAATCTTTTACAAGGATGGAGACAGAGGAGGGACAGCTAGCACGAAGGAAAAATAGGAAAGGAGAAACAATTGAGGAAGAAATTTAGATTGGTTTAATTGGGTCCAAAGGGGCAGTACTACAACTCATAAAAGTATTAGGCAATATAAGCAAAACATAGAATGAAGCGTTTCTACTGTATTTGGTAATTGTCTGAAGTGTTGTGGGGAAACAGTTTAGTCCCATTTTCTGTTTGTAAACCCAGTGACTTGACTACAGCTGGCTTTCCATTTAGTTCTGTAGACCACTTTAACTGGTGCCGATACATGAACACACCTTCTCCAGCATTTGGTATAAAAATAATTTAATATGTAATCAAAGGTGAACTAAAAGTTTTATGGATTACTACTCAAATATTATTACCGGTATCTCTGTATAAATCAACCACAGTAGTAAACTCATGTTTATTATAATACAGTATTGTCAAATTGCAAAAATAGTATACACTGTATTCCATCTCTCCAATTATAATTCATAAAAATTAAGCTCTGAATAATTTTCTTACTGCTTTTCTTTAATCATTCTATATCATTATTGAAATTATCTTCAGATCCAGTTTGCCTGAATGTATAAATACATGCAGTCCATGGCAAGTGTCAATATTTTGAATAGTAACAGAATATACATCTCATCCAAGTAACACAAGAATACTGTACATTTAATAATGGAAGCTGAATATAATATGTTATTGTTCATTCTATAATATTAAAAAAACTTCATAATTCTGCTGCTAATCATTTTGCACGTAAAGTAAAAACATAAATCAGTGGTGGAAAAGCAGCACTGTACATTTAGTAGGAAAACAATAATAAATAAGTACAGGTACCAGTAATAGAGAATAAATATATTCAATGTGACCAGCCATATTTATTGCAGTACAAAACCATAGAGTGATGTGAGTTGGACTGTCCACTAGACCTTCCTCTTGTCTTCCTTGAGCCCAACAGTGCAGTTAAATACAAGGTTGTCAGGCATGGAGTCGGGATCAACAGAGAAGTAGCCGGAGCGCTCAAACTGGAACTTCTGCAGTACCTGTGCCCCTTTGACAGACACATCCACCAGGGCGGAAAGGACATTAAGGCTGTTGGTGTTAATGTCGGTCAGGAAGCCGCCAGGTACAACAGAGGGATCCTCAGGGGACTTGTGATTAAACCTGTAAATTGAAAACAAAACAAAAAATAAAACAGGATAAACTCTTCACCATTTAGAAGGTTGGTATTTCTTTAAGTACTGTATTACTAATTCTAAGGTATATCACATGTTTATTTGTCAGCATATCTATTTACTAATCTATATCTATCTAATACCCAATAGTAAAGGTGTTAAAATAACTTAGTTGTAATAATTATATTCTGATATAACAATCTTACTCACAATTTGAAATATTTAAAACCAAAGTTGTACATTACTCACAGTCTCTCATACAACCGCACTTCACATTTGAGTGGCTTTGAAACCCACTGGATGAAGGACTTGGGCTTGTTGGCATCAGTGGTCTTATGGCAAGTAACCTTCAGGTGGTCAATTCCTCCCTGGGCATTTCTGACCACCTCCTGCACCTGAATGATGTAGCCACAATGCCGCAGCCCAACACTTTGGCTTGGCGTCAGTCTCCGATAACCCTTCTCTTCAACCTGGAGCAAAATGAGGATTCATCATTTATATATGGTACATACAACTTCCATATCATTGCAACAAGGTGTAAAATGTACAAATGAATGTAAAAACATGGTGTAAAATGAACAAATGAATTTAAGAGTAAGGTATACTAAGAACAAATGAATGAAATAAGAAAGTACAAAATGAATAAATCAATGAAAGAACAATTTGACTACAGTCTACTAGGCCCAGGCCTGAAGAAGGATACTGTGCGTGTGTGGGCACTGGAGGCTCCAGTCCTCCGCTACATAATGGGATGACAAACATGAAGAATAAACTTCACATTACTTCTTGAAAATCTGATGATTCAATCCAGACTTCTTCATCAAATATAACAGTGTGTGTCCCAGCTGAATCATTTCCAGGTATGTTGGGTACTGTTACATTGGTGGGACCTTTGTTTGGGTAATTGGTGATGATGACTTTTAGAGGGTTCAAAACTGCCATGGCTCTGTAACAAGTAGAAAGCTGTTAGCATTAAGTATTGATTATTAGCCATAACACTATTCCTAATAATAGTCCTGTCCATTGTCAATTCAAATTTCCAGCTCTATCAAAGAACATGAGTTTCAGAAATGGTAAAGTTATTGCATCTACATGTATATGTTATGTACAATTTCCTGTAGTCCAGTTCAATACGACACACCATTGACACCGCTCAGTGATCAAGTCATTGGGCATGGACTGATAAATTGCAATACAGTACTTTAGTTTGTGTACTCAGACAACATGCCAATATATTCTTTATGCATTATATCATTTGTATCCAGCTGACAACACTATTTAGAAAGGAAAAAGGTAATTGTCTGACCTGTGAGAAGTGACATTGAGAACATCTCGGACACAGGCCTCCAAGGCATCAGGATGAATAATAATCTGAGCTCCAGTGAGTCCCAGGGTGGCACAAAAATTGTTGATGGCCTCTGCGGGGAAGCCTCGGCGACGCAGAGCAGACAAGGTGAAGAGGCGAGGGTCGTCCCAGTCTGATATTATGGACATAAAATTCTATAACTTCAAAATAATGATTATGTGCTCCATTAAAATACAGGACACATTAATTAATGCAAATTATAAGATCTTAATAATGTTAGATATGAGAACTAAGTGTAGAACTGTAATTTTACACAGACAGAAAGATAATTAATTGGTACAGTAGTTAAGGCTTCATTAATCAAGATTTAACATTACAATACTTGCTGCACTAATACCAATACTAACCTCTAACAAATCCTTCTGATATGAGCTTTGCAATCTTGCGCTTGGATACAACAGTATAGTACATGTTAAGTCTGCCATACTCCCACTGGACAGGGCAATAGATGTCCACGGCATTACACAGCCAATAGTATGATGATCGTCTGCAATGATACCCAAACACATGAGCATATAATGGTGATAACTCTGTACAGTAGTGCATTTATTTTCTTATGGTAGTGTATTTTTTCCACTGACATACAGTAAATCCTGCTTCTTTCATAAAGAAAAAATCCACACCTAAAGAGCATGTCAATTACGTACACATTTGCCAAATGTTACCCTTGGCAGTAACAATAATGACATACTCATCCCTGACTGAGTAGGCAACCTGTGGAACTTGGTACTTATGTACCAAGCACATCATGATGTGACCAGGATCTTTAAGAAAACAATAACAAATTTTGTTATATTCAAGACCCCATTGTCCTTTTTCCATTGGACTGAAGAATCAAGGCCAGGGATATGAAGAAAGGTTTAATGAGACACACTGACACTTATTTTCACTCCCCCAACTGTACAATAGCTTAACCCCTGAAGCTACACACCTTGCTTGGAACTCCTTTGTGCAGAGTGAATGTGTGATGTGTTCAATGGAATCACAAAGGCAGTGAGTGTAGTCATAGGTTGGGTAGATACACCATGTGTCTCCAGTGCGGTGGTGAGCAATGAACTTAATCCTGTATGCTACAGGATCCATTTTTCCTTCCTCCAGCATTGTCTTGAGTCGTAGGGTGGCCTCACCTTCGTCAAACTTTCCATTTTTCATATCCTGCATTTACATTATACATATTAAGATAGTACTGTAATATGCAAATGCTGTACTCATAATCAATCCATACACAAGTATCTCCATTTCCAACCATATGTTTATAAGGCAATGATATAGGTTCCAAAACGGAATGTATCGGTACCATAAGAGACAAACCTCAAAGAGTTGGAGTGATTCATGAATTGGGCGTTCCCTCCATGGTGAGGGTGGTGGGTCGTGGCCTCGGACTTCCTCAGGACGTTGGTGACACACGTATGCCAGGTCCTTCTTTATTAGAGTCACTGCCCACTCGTACAGTTGCTGGAAGTTATCCGATGAATGGGTGATCTGGTGCGGCTTGTAACCTGCAGATGAACCATCAGTCCTTTAGAATTCATTACAGTGGTTGTAGTACCCCTATCAATCAACTAGCTATCATGTTATATTTGTTCATTTTAATCCAGGACTGGAACACCCTATTAATGCTGCTAAAGCTGTGAAAATCTACTACCATTTAATTATTGTTGATAATTGCAAGGTATTAACTATGGGCAAAAAGTAGTTAAGCAATTTTTATATTATGTGTCCTTTTTCAAATTATGGCTTTGCTTGCAGTAGATTACAAGTTGGGCCATACTCACATACCATAAAACTGAGAACAATTTACGGCCATTTCAAAGAAAATTGAAGTGGACATTATGGTTTCTGAAAATCTCTTGTTTTCAATAACGACTGTCCTTAATAATGGTGGTCTGGCTAGATACTGTACATTCATGGGTATAGTATACTAAATTAACTGTATGCTCGTATATTTATAAATAACGTAAGATTTTCAGTGTTGGTATATTACTGACCCAGCCATTCCACCATATTTTTAATGCCCACAAAGAACTTCTCCTCTTCCTTCTCTGGGTTGGTGTCATCATAGCGCAGGAAACACATCCCATTGTTGGCCGCCGCATATCCAAAGTTGATGTTGATAGCCTTGGCATGCCCAATGTGCAAAATTCCATTGGGCTCAGGAGGGAAGCGGGTTCTTACCTGGGGGTCGAGATTTAGGTAGACATGTAAGGGTGATGAAAAGTAGATGAATACTGCATCACAAGCCAAGTGATTATACAGAACCCTGGAGGAATACAGGTAGATGTATTGACAATTGACACTTCTATAGTATCTGACTATTCCACAAGCACTTGTTTTCTCCTTAAACTTATCAAGTCATCTAATTCTAATATTATGTAGAATATTTTATAGGTTATTATCAAATGCAAAGCATTTCATATACACATGCCAACTAAGTTTTGCACGGACAAATTGTTCATCATCAGTCAAGTTTGTGAACTAGAAACTCCACTAACCTGCACTCCAGTGATTTTGAGGTGCTCCTGCAGAAGTCTGCTTGTGTTTTCAGTGATAACATAACCTTCTGTCTGGTGGTTTTGCCCTGGGGCATGGAAGTGAACTGTCTTGAGGAGGTCTGTCATGGTCAATGACTGCTTCTCTGTAAATACACAAACCCTACTGTATACACTATTTTCTTGTAATATTATAATACTGTGTGCTGTACAGTCGCAACACATAGTCCTTCAACAGGCTTCACCTTACACCCTGGTTAAGGACTATGTACCGCAACTGTACTTGTTTTTATTACCTGTACAAGTGAAGTGATTCTCAGCTAAACAGAAATAAACCAAGGACATTCACTCATTTATATTCACAGATATTTTCTTTTCTTGCACTGTATATAAATAAAAGAACTGTATACAGTATAGTGCAATATTTCCAATGTTAGCCATTACTGTTTATGGTCTCGGGGTTTGCTCGGCCAGACAGCTTGAGGAACTTCAACAATAACAACTGTTTATGATGCATTGATAAACACCTTGTAGATACCATGTGACACTTTCCATGAAAATATACTGATAACACAAGAAAACAATAAACTGTACTGTAGGAAGATAAGGCTGTCTTTAGTCATCTAATATCACATCTCAATTATTAGCTTTGTGCAGGTTTCAAAATGTAGAAGGTTGGTTCACCTGTGTGTTGGACCTGAGCCACCTCAGGCTTATTTTCCTTCTTTTCAGTTTTTTTTTTTACTGGCTTCACCAGGTCTTCTTCTTTCTTTGGTCCAAGTAGAGTTAATATTTGTAGGTCAATCTCTTCCTTCACCTTGCGACTGTCAGCCCACTGGAGAATTGCCCTCACCTGGCCCATCAGTGGCCCAGTGTTGTACTGGTACCTGATTATAACTTTGATTTAGTATATAAAAAAAATATATGTGTCAACCAATATGCATGTTATCCTTTAATAACACAAGTGCTTTATTACTTATTTCACAGCTAAACTAAACTTTCGATTACATGTATATAAAAAGCTAGCTTAAGCATATCATGCATCACAAATTACCGTTTTGCAATAGCACTGCCAGGAACTAGGCTTTCCTTTCATTTTTTCCTTCTCTATTAACAGTCAATAAATTTTTTTCACTTTACCTTTGTTTGAGAATCACTTCTTTGTGTTTCTTGATGACTTGTGCTACAGCTGCCTCTATCTCATCCTGTGACACTTCCACCCCAGCACCACATGCCTTTTCAAAGTCAGCCGTGTTGAAATCCTTCATAGCATGATCCTGTGGAAAAATATCATCACTGTTTTATTTGTCTCCACAAATACACAATACTGTTCTGTTTCATGTAAATATTGTTGGGATAGTGGAAAATTGTCCCCACCTGTCTGTATAAAATCTTTCTCACCTGGACAAACTTGATAGCTGCTGTTAGCTTTGCCTCTTGGTTGATCTGTGCTCGTGCCACATACTCCACCAACAGGGGAAGACGAGTGTGAAACTGGCGGGGAAGCTTGGTGCCCAGGTTGTATAGCAGGTTCCCCACACTCTTGTTCAATTCTCCTTTGCCTTGGGCCTTAACCAAAAGAAAGTAATAATTCAATCAACAGTACAGTACAGTAACAGATGATCATAACATAAAACTAATGAAAGATAGATATGATAGGTGGAAAAAGGTATTTTTATTTAAGTTGTTATATAGAGAAAAATGCAACTGATTTATAACAAAAAAGCAACAACATAGGTTTAATTTAATTTTAGTTTATCATCTCCTAGAATTAGAGCCTCCTGATTAAAAGTAGTAATATCCTACAGTATAAAACTTTTATTTTTTTTTCCATCAAGAATAAGATGGCTGAGGGCATAAGCCGAAATTAATATACTCAAGCTCAGTTAATAAAAACCCACTCCTCCAATGGTTTCATACATAATATAATCATTGATCAAAACCACCTTGGAGGAAGTCAGGGAATGCAGTCACACCAACATTACCTTGACATTTGACACATGGGATGGGAAATTTTAGTTATGTTAAAAGTTAGGTACCGTATCCAGATTATCTACTGGGTATATTCACTTCTCACTCTCTCCCACCTACTAACTACCCTCATATACCAGTATATTGTAATATGATCCGTAAGGAACCAGTACTTATTTCTATAATGACACAGATTATTATTATACTGGTGTGAATACCAGGAATGTTTACCCCCATATGTTAATGTAGGGACCATATTCAAGAACATTCATGGTGCATACGATGGTGTGGTACCGGTATGATGGCTACAAAGAATAACAATAGAGCCGTCGTACCGGTACCACGCCATCGTATACACCATGAATGATCTTGCATAAAGCCGTAACTTAATCATTCTAGTCTTACCTGATCTACTATGTCAGCCAATAACACCGTCAGAGACTCATTCTTCAGTGTCTCCTTTACCTTCTGGTCCGATAACCCCAGTGACTTTAACTTCTCAGTCACCTCCATCACCAATATTAATCTTGTAATGCTATGATGTTAATAAGGTATAATACAGAACACGTGTATGTACGGCTACTGTCCACCCCCGAGCAGCAGCTGTAACCCCTCAGACCTCACTGACTTGTTGTTGTTGACAGTTCACAAACTCTTCCGTTTCGGTCCCCTTATTTTATTATCTAATCAGTTGGATTTCTTTATATTATATCGTTAATTTTACTTATCCTAGGGACATGCATCATCACTTGTACATGTGACGCCAAGTGCTTAACGTGAATAATATATGTACATTTTTTACTCCATTTACCGAACAATAGAGGAGCTGGCTGAATGATTAATTAATGTATTTTATATATATAATCTGCCTTTGTTCTTTTATTTATGTTACATCTAGTTTACTGTAGGGAAATAAAACAATGTTTTGTACATAAAAAAAGCAACATTTCTAAACTGAAAAGGATTATTTCATCATGCTTCATGATGCAACTTGATGTGCTGCTGCAGATTTCAACGGTGCAGCCTTTTTAATTTTGTGGATGATCGATGACAATAACTGAGGGAAAGGGTTTATTAGATTGCTTTATCATTACACTTTTATTACCAAGCCATCCGGATATACAGCTTCCTCTCTTCACTTATTACGGGAGTCTTTTTGGTAGACAGTGGTAGACGTTCATGTAACGTTACGCAGAACTGGTTTACTTATTAATGTCCAAAGTAATAATACCACATTTTATAATAACTGGATGGAAAAAAGGACAATCAAGGTGCATTGATAATTATAAAATCATATCGCCTCCACACATGTTATTGTTTACCCTAACGAGTAGCGAGCTCCTCAACTCATGTCTCACAGTCTCAAGGCCATCACTGGGGTGATTCCAATGTTGATGAATTGGAGGACTAATAATTCCTCCAAACTACGTCAGGAAACACCAGACCTCAGTGTTACCAGTAGGAACTATGTTTTGTGACATCATATGGAGGACTGACCAAGACACCAAACCCTCCACTTTGTCCAGCATCCCCCTGCTGCTGTGTTTGTCAATGTTGCCAAATATGGAAACATTTCTTAGACCTGGAGAATTTAGAGGTATGGACAGAGAAATTATATAAAGATTGTTCCAAGAGTAAATGAGGAATATTCTACCAGACGAAATATCATGATGTAAATACACGACTATGCCTTCAAGAGTAAACAGGGAATATATGATGTAAAAAGGGACATTCTGCATATGTTGAAGTTTGGGGAATTTCGTGAATGAGACCTGGCAACACTGCATTTCGTCAGTCTCCCTCCTACTACGACCAAACACCAACTCACGCTCCTATACACTCCCATTTATTGTTCATTTGACCTGACCTGTGGCAGTGTTTGACCTTCCTAAACCTGGACACTTCTAGTAAAGGTGACCAGACGCCATATCCAGTCCCTTGTTGGTTGTCACAGCTCCGTAAAACAAGTGTTGAAGATAATAAATAAGCAGTCAGCAACAGCATGTAAGTGGTTGGTATATAATACACTGTCTGTGGGAGGGACGTATGCAACAACAACATTCTTTATGGTGTTGACGATGGTGAAGTGTTGGTACGTACGATGGCTCCATGGTAAAACAATAAACCCATCGTACCGGTACAACAACATCGTATACACCACAAATGTTCTTGAATATGGCCCTAACTACAGTACAGTCAGGAGGCCCCCATCGATATAACATGAATAAATTTAACACATAATTATTATATTCTTCTAACACAGGCTCAGTAACTCACTTAATTAATGTGTATGGTGTTAATGAATAACAGAAGCCGGGGATACATTTTTGGAAATATTTTTAGAAGTTGCCACAACTCGATTTCGAAAATTTTACTATTACCAGTGTTTATATTTCACTATTACAAACAACTTTTCTATATACTATTTCCTCTGTAATTCTTCAGTCTTGGGTGAAACATTAACTGTCAGGCATTTGCTTTATTTTTATTGTATATATATACCATCCTGTGGTGTAAATGTTATGAATAGATGGGATGATACTTGTTGAGATGAAGAGTTTATCCAGCTCTAACGTTACCTAATTCTTACTACTGTGTGGGTAGATGCTGTCCCTACCTCTCTCTCGGTTACCTTCTCCCTTGCCATACCTACAAGGTCTTTCAGGTCTTGGGTGGTCATCTTTTATGCTCAATCACTCAATGAATCAGTCATGTGTATAGACACTTCTTGTAATGGTGTAATTGACTCTGCACTAAGGTAAATGCCCTAGTAAAATTTTTTTCTTATACATAAATTCCTTTTCAGTAATTATTTATTCTTTTCCAAGATACATATGTCAGTGTTTGCAGGGTTATACTATTTTGTAGTCCCCTTTTCACCTCCATACTCATACTTCTACCCTTCATAATCCTTCCCAATGATCCCATGACCTGTCTACCCCTCATTGCTCTCCCTAATTTCTCCTTCCATTCTTCCATGTTTACACAGAACTGTACCCCCCACACTTTAACATTTCAGTAGTTATCCCATCCACCCCCAGTGCCTTTCCCATCCTCAACTTTCCTATTGATTTCCTAACCTCTTCCCTTCCCAATTCTCCCTGTACACCCTTTCAGCACATACTGTACATGGTCGTATTATTAAACAACTTTGAGGAAAAGGCTTTTTGTCACTAAATTTGAATAACAAAATAATAGGAATTGACAGACGATGAAACATTTCCTCGAAGTAGTTTAATAATACCACCCACTATATGCATGATGCCATCGAAGAGAAGGAATTAGGTACCAGTACATAGTGAGTGAGTCATTTAAGAATACTTGTATATTAGTGTTACACTGGTATTCTTGGTCAGAATACGTGAGTTTTATGTTTTGACATATACTGATTAAATAGTCAACAGTTTTTATTGCATTCTTAGGAGGAACTATAAACTAATATTATAATTTGTATTCAATTCTGTGTGTACAGTATTTATGGTTTCCAAATCCTGTAATCTATAAAATCATTTGATATTAGCCTGAGTAAAAGATACAAGATGGTACAGTAGGCTACATGTATTCTTTGTAGTGTAAAATCTAAATGTTATTATAATATTACAGATAGGAATATGGAGGGGAGAGACAGCTCTAGTAATTACCATCACCAACTGGTATAGCATCGCCTGCGGTATATGGTGGGTATTGATTTCCATTTACTTTAGGCTTGCTTTGTGTTACTTTCCTTTCTCTTCTTTTCCCCTTTTCCAGGTCTCGGTACACTATAATAAAGCATGTATTCAAATGACCAGTTTTTTTGTTTTTTTAAGTTTTCTTGATTATTCATTTGTAAAGTGTTCTGCAGTGCTGTATCCTTCCAACAGGGAATTTCATGCATTTCAAAGGGGAGTGGCTGAGCCGTGTGCATTTCACTCATATCTCTGGGTGTTTGGGTTCAAGAAGAACTATATTGTTTGGGAATATTTGAATCAAGATGAAGAAGTATATGTTAAGGCTACCCAAATGGCCTGAAAATGAATTTGGCTTTTTAAGTTTCTATATTTTGGCCAAGAGGAAGTGAGATCTTGATGATCATAGGATTAAGACATCAGACAGAAGGAGAGTGATGAATGATTTACAAGACCAAGTGAAGAAACTAGCCTATAGTCTATTCCAACGATCGGTGCATCTGGTTCCTAGCGGGTTATTATTTCTGCGTCCATGATTGGTTGATTTTATGATGATGCTTGTTCAAGGGCTCCTAACTTTAGCAACGTGTGATTGGCTGTCCATACTTCTCATATTTCAGATGTTTTGATCAATTATGCCTTAAATAAAGTACAGGTATCTGACACATTATTATAAAAATTGCTAATTTTTTAGAAAAGACTGAATACATAATTATCTGTTGGCTGAGTGTTACAACATAGATGATATGAGTATTAAAAATGAACATAGTGTTTAATAATATTGAGGGAGGCCCTGCGAGCACCTTCTGCTGGTGGAATGGGGCCTAGAACATCTTTCAAACAAGTAAATTAAGAAACTGGAGAAGGGTTTTGACCTACTTCTGATCAGTTCTTGACTTACTGAGACTAAATCCTTTGAGTTGTATATCTGTGTAGCCAATAATGATGTTCTTATTAGGATTTGATGAGTAAGTATAGTACGGAACATAATCAGCTATTTGACAAACTCTGCAATTGTCTGTGACGTTTCTTTTGTGGTATATTTTCCATATTTCATTATCAGTCAGCCATAGTTATACAGAAAGTGTTCCCTGACTGTACCAATAATGGAAGTACAGTACCTTTACAAGTCTATTCTCTTTGGTCATTATTTTGTTAATACTTTTCATTGTTTCCAGGACGGATTTCTGTACAAGCAACCTGATATGAGGGTGACCAGCTGCCATCTTGACTTCACACAGGAGAGGCAACAGCTATATGTTGTTCTGAAGAAGTTCCAAGACTCACATATCAGACATTTGAAAGAACATCACCAGTAGTATGTAAAGCAATATTGGTAAAGTCTGACTAGTGAGTATATATTAAGCACTGTTTCAAAATCGATCATAATTCATATTTGGTGTTATACGACGGTAGATATTTTTAACCTATGAGGAAAAGAGGCTTTTTGTTTGTAGTCATCAATCTATTTATGTTTTTTGAAGACTGGTGTAGATAATTTTTGGCCAGAAATGTGAAAAGTTTGAATAAAGAATGAAAATGGATGTCACAGATTCAGGAGGCACAAATTTAGTCTCTACAGGCTCAGTGAGTGAGGTGGCAGGTAAGAATGAAAGTGAAAATGTGTGCAGCAGTAGTGAAAATCTAGACAAAGGTACAGCTGACAGCAATGAAGAAAATGTGATGGGAAATGTATCGTTAGAACATAACACAGAAAGCTCAATTAACAAAACTCGAACTGCCAGACCATTATCATGTTCTGTGTCAAGTCAGGGAGAGGACATTGCTGGGAAGGGGAATGTAGTTTTCAGTTATGAAGACAAGCTCATTGAGAGTGCTGTTATTAGAGACAGTCCAGCATTATGCCCACTTGCATGGAATGAAACCACAAATGAGAGAGAGAACAGATCCGGTGATAAGATGGAGACAGGGAGTGAGGAGGTACCGGTATTGTCTTTATATATCAGTGATGAAAGTGAAGATGGGGAAACATTCAACCACAAAGAAGCTGAGCAAGAGCCACCAAATAAACACAGTGAGGTGACAGATGAGGGAAGTAATACAATCCTAATGGAGAGGGTAGGTATTGAAAGACCAGTTAGTGAAAAATGTCACATGTCACAGAAAGACACTAGAAACAGTGACCAGGAAATCAGAAGTGATATAGACCTCCTGGAAGTGAAAAACAAAGCTTATGGAGGAGGAATTGCTGCAAGCATGGAAGTTGATGAGAAGGATAAAGAGGAATTTACCAGTACTCTCTGGGAAAAAGGTCACACGAGTCAAAGACAAGCTGAATGTGTTAAGTTTTGCACAAATGAGATGGAAAGTAAAACCCATACGATTGAAGAAAGTTATTGCCAAGAAGGTACAAGGGAAGCTGATGTTGAGCAGGAAAGAAAAACCCACATGCATGAAGTTTGTGAGAATCAGAGAGATACTGAACCCAATAAGATTTCCAAGGAGGAGAGGGAAAATATAACCCACATAAATGAAACCAACAAAAATAGTTGTGCAGCATCTGAAACCAACAAGCAATGTGAAGAAAGTGAACCCAGAATCCAAAGGATGTTCAGGAATAAAAATATATTTTACAAAAAGAAAATTTCAAAAACTGGTTTAGAGAAAGAGGTCAAGGGAGATGATAAGGTTGAAGCTAGGTTATGTGCAAATATGACAGATGCTTTAGACCAGACTGTAAATAAATCCCATGACAAGCATTGGAAGGAAGTCTCTGTAACAATGCAAGAAGAGAATTCTACATTGTCAGCAGAGATGAAACTGCAAAGTCATGGCCAGAAAGTGGCTAAAAAACAAGGAACAAAGATATATACAAGTAAGGAGGGAATGAATAGCCACATTAACACTGATGAAGAAGCCACTGACAAACAAATTAGGACCAGGAGTGTGGAAATAGAAGAAGACAACTCTGTTGGAGATGATGAGAAATCCACCACACATGAAAGTAGTCCTAGCATGGTACAGATGCTAACTGAAAATTATCTGGAGGTGAAGAAAAAGATTAAAGAAAATCTGAAAATTAATGTGAATGTGAAACAAGGAAAAGACACAGAATCATTGGAAACAAAGGACTTAATGCCATCAGGAGACAAGGGTCAGAAATCAGACCTTGAGGAGTTTGACAATATGAAGGTTGAATCAAGATGGACTACCAGGCAAGTTTCCAAATTAAAAGAAGAATTAATTAAGCATAATAAAGATTCAAAGGTAGCACTGAAAGTCAAGATATCAGATCGAAACAAAAAGAAATCCAGCAGTGAAAATGTAAAAAATAAAGCTGCACTTGTTAATGAAATAGAAACTGAGGATGAATCGAGACCAAAAACAAGAAGTAGAGCAGCAAGAACAGTCATTCCAAACCAAAGTATCAAAAAACAGAAAGCCAAGCCCATCAGCCCCAAACCTGTTATTGTCGAATCTGAAGAGGAGGACAGCTCTGAAGAGGAGTACAGCTTTGAAGAGGAGGACAGCTCTGATGAGTTTGACAGCTCTGATGAGTCTGACAGCTCTGATGAGTCTGACTGTGTATCTCCTGTGCTGAAAAGGAAGAGAGCGGCAATGATCACGGTTTCCCCATTTGTGAGAAAAAAGCCAAGGATTGTTGACTTGACGTGTGAGGATAAATCTGAAATAGTACATGCAAAAGATCAACATAAATCAAAAATGGCTGTGAGGGAGAGGGTTATATCAAGGAAGGTTAACTGTATCAATAAGCCAAGGGTACCAGTACTTTATGGTAAGGCTAACCATAAATCAAGAATGGACAATGAAAAAGATGAGAATAAGTCAAAAAGAGCAAATGTAAGGGATGAAAATAGATCAAAGATAGGTGTAAAAAAGGACAACATTGTAACAAAAGTAATTAATATTAGAGGTAAAAAATCAACAATAATGACTGTAAGGGATAAGGGTAAATCAAATGCCAAGATTTCATATTCAACACGTCATGTCAGATCCCCTAAAATAAGTGGTCAGAAATGTCTCGTCTCACGAAGTGTGCATCAGATCAAGTCATCTAAAATTAGGGTACAGAAAAATCCAGACCCAGATAAAAAAACATCTTCAAACCTCACCACAGATTGTGTTAGTCCTGAGCCTTTGAATTTCAGTAATGATGACATACCCATAGAAAGTGACGAGATTGTTTTTCTTGCAGAAACCAACAATACCGGTAGAATAGGTCCTAACTGTCCACCACACTTGTCTTCCTCCCCAAGAGTATGCAACATTTGCAAGACAATATGGGACGACTCTGTTTTGGGTGCCATTTTCATGGGCTCTGAGTCTGTGACAGTCAACTCAAAAATTACTTATGGTGCAATCATTCTCTTCAATAGGTATTCTGAGATATACTTTCCGATTGAAAAGGAGGAAAAAGTTCGATGCACACTAAACAGAGCTGGATTAGGAGAGAATATTGGCTCTCTGAATATAAGTGAAGTTAATAATTGGATTGGAGATCTTATGAATAACAAAAAGATCAAATGCTGTGATGTTTTTGATGCTGTTTATAAACCACATGTTGCCAAAACCATTCTCTCAACAATGGCCAGTGGTGCTTCTTCTAAACCAAAGAATATCAAGATTGTTTCATGCATGACTCCAAAAGATTACAATCTTGCCCCTGAGGACAAATCACCTCTTGAAGCTCCTGGTGGTAAAGATGATGTTTCAATTTTGTGTGAAAGGAAATCACTGCAAGGTAAAGATGTTCCTTCAGTCTCAAGCAACATTGTCATTGTCTCTGCACAGGGAGTATCTTGGGGCCCAGGGGCACAGAAAAGTACACCAACAACTCCGTCAGCAACTTCCAGCAACATTGTTCATGTGACTGCTTCAAACCAGGCTACACCATCCATAAAGTACACTACAAACACACTCAACCAAAAGAAGAGCATGAGTAATATCACAAGAGTAAAAACAAAGGTGTGTCATGTTGAAAATGTTAAACCCAAGACCGCATCAAGACTAGTAGTAGCAAGTAACCAGGATGTACCAGTCTTGACGATTGATAAAGGACAGCTGAAATGCTATCGTAGATGCACAAAAATGAATGAAAGTATGCCACCTGAGAAGATTTTGCATTCTCCAAGTGATTACCCTGAGATAAATGTTCAGACATCACGTATTGCTGGTTCTACTAACCCTGCAACTGGAGAGATGAGGTCACAAATGAATGCAGTTCCATTGGTGAGGGGTTGTAAGCTTGTGAATAAATACAAAGAATCCCCACGAGTCATTACTAAAATGTCACCAGAGCAAACTGGTTATCATAAAATCAAATATAATACTTGTAATATACCTCCAGTCACATCTGGGAATACTTTTTCACCATCAGGTTCAATAAACGATAGTTATGCTTCACACAATTTTCAATGCTTGGACAATTCTTCAGGTACCTGTAGAGTAGAAGTTTCATCACTTACACCTGGACTTGAGCATAATGACATTCCTGAAAATATTGGCCAAGTTCATAACCAGTCTAAAATGTCTGACTCTCCTCTTCAGTATAGGGTCTCCAAATCACCCTCATCCACTCCAGGACAAAGGAACTATGTTTCAGAACATTTTATTGAATCGCCTCTTATAAACTCTAATGACCTCATTATACCAACATCAAAAATTATAGATGGTGATTTATTTACAACAGAATCTGAATGGAATATCTCTGGTGCACCAATGAGCAATTCTGTAGACATAACCACATATCAAGATATTCATGGTGTAACAACTCAACCTCAAGACAGTTTACCAAAAACCAAGGCTATAGACACTTTTGTACCAACTGTCATATCTGAAGACATGTACATTACATCAAACAATGCTGAAGGCATTGTTGTACCAACTGTCATATCCGAAGATATTTACATAACAAGCAGTGCTGAAGTTGCTGCTGTACCAACTGTCATATCTGAAGACATGAACATACCAACATCAAGCAACAATGATATTATTGCTATACCAACTGTCATATCTGGAGAAATAAACATACCAACATCAAACAATGTTGAAGTTACTGCTGTACCAACTATCATATCTGAAGACATTTACATAACAACAAATAATACTGAAATTTGTATGGTACCAACTATCGTATCTGAAGAGATTTGCGTAACGACAAGCAATACTGAAGTTACTACTGTACCAACTGCTATATCTGAAGGCATTAATGTACTGAAAACAACCAATGCTGATGTTCCTATTTTACCAACTGCCAAATCTAATAATGGTGATATATCAACAGTCAAATCTAAACTCACTGGTGAACCCAATGATATATCATTAACTAAATCCAGTATTGTTCCTTCAGCCACATCTAAAACAAATGAAAATAGCTTTCATATAACATCTAAATCTGAAACAATTGAGTCACCCACAGTCAAACCAAAACTCGGTGACTCAGCTCCATCCAAGTCAGAAAATAGTGACTTGGCTGTATCTATAAAAAACAACAGTGACTTTCCTTCCACATCGTATATAATTGACTTCGATATAGCCGAGCTAAATGTCACTGACTTGACCACAACCAAGCCAAAAAACAGTGGCTCAACCACATCAAAGCAAACAAATAGTGACACAGGAGCTACATCTAAAGTTAGTGACATACCTACAAACTGTTTAGACAACAGTGAGTCCACTACAGCAAAGCCAAAAGGCAGTGACTCAATCCCAGTCATTTCTATAGAGAGTGAGTCAGCCACAGCAAAGCCAAAAGACAGTGACTTAACTATTGCCAAGCCAAAAGACAGTGACTCAGCCGCAGCTGAGTTAAAAGTTACTGACTCACCCATAGCCCAGCCAATATTCAGTGACTCAACCACAGCCAATCCAAAAGACAGTGATATAACCACAGCCAATTCAAAAGCCAGGGACTCAAGCCCAGACAAGTCTATAGACATTGAGTCAATCACAGTCAATCCAGAAGATGGTGACTTGACCACAGCCAAGTCAGACAGTGAGTCAGCCACAACCATTTCTAAAGTTACTGATTTAACCATAGTCAATTCAAATGACAGTGACTCAACCACAGTTAATCCAAATGACAGTGACTCAACCACAACCAATCTAAATGACAGTGACTCACCTTCATCCAAGTCTGTTAATAGTGAGTCAGCCACTACCAAGTCTAGAGACAGTGACTCAACCACAACTTATTCTAAAGACAGTGAGTCATCCACAGCCAAGTCTATAAACATTGAGTCAGCCACAGCCAGGCTAAGAGATATTGATGCTGCTATATCCCAGCCAAAAGTTAGTGACTCTTCAACTAATTTAGAAGCCACTGACTTAATGAAACAAGAATTAATTGACTCGACCACAACTAAGTCTAGTGACAGTGACTCATTTGAGCAAAATATTAGTGATTTGCCTGTCACAGCTAAAATAATTGACTCAACCCTAAACCAGTCTAAAATCACTGACTCGCCCACAGCCAAAACAGCAGACAGTATCACAGAAAATAATAAGTCCAAAGATAGTGACTCAACCTCAACCAATTATAAGGATAGTGACTCAATGAAGGAAAATATGAGTGACCCTACCAAATGTAAAGATAGTGACTCAACAAGCAAGCCTAAAGTAGAGGAAAAAGTCATTGACTCAACCAAGTCTGAAGATAGTGACTCAACATCCAGGTCTAAAGATAGTGACTCAATAACCAAGTCTAACGATAGTGAATCATTGGAGGAAAAAATCAGTGACTCAACAATCAAGTCTAAAGTGGAAGGAAAAGTCAGTAGCTCTATCAACTTCAAAGATAATGACTCCAAAACAAAGTCTAAAGATAGTGACTTCATAGAGGAAGAAGTCAATGACTCAACAAATAAGTCTAAAGATAGTGACTCAACAACAACCAAATCTAAAGATATTGACTCATCAACCAGGTGTATAGATAGTGATTCAGTGGAGGAAAGAGTCAATGAGTTAACCAAGTCTGAAGATAGTGACTCAACAAACAAGTCTGAAGTGGAGGAAAAAGTAATTGACTCATCTAACTCCAAATATAGTGACTCAGTAGAGGAAAAAGTCAATGAGTCAACCAAATCCAAAGATAGTGACTCAGAAACCAAATCCAAAGATAGTGACTCAGAAACCAAGTCCAAAGATAGTGACTCAGAAACCAAGTCCAAAGATAGTGACTCAGAAACCAAGTCCAAAGATAGTGACTCAGAAACCAAGTTCAAAGATAGTGACTCAGAAACCAAGTCCAAAGATAGTGACTCAGAAACCAAGTTCAAAGATAGTGACTCAGAAACCAAGTCCAAAGATAGTGACTCAGAAACTAAGTCCAAAGATAGTGACTCAGAAACCAAGTCCAAAGATAGTGACTCAACCACATCTGAGTCTGAAGATAGTGACTCAACCCAATCTAAGGATAGTGACTCAGTTGAGGAAAAAATCAGTGACTCAACAACCAAGTCTAAAGATAGTGACTCAACCACAGCTAAGACTGACTCTGCTACAACCCAAACCAATGACTATCACAGATCTCGCACATCCAAAGTCACCGATATAACCACAAAGAATTCTAATGCCAGTAATGTATCTCCTAACACTACACCAAATGCCAGTGACTCGCCTTCCACATCAAAAATCATGACCGTACCCAAAGCAAAATCTAAAGTCAGTAAGCTATCTACAGGCAAACCAAGGATCAGTAAGTTTGCTAAAAAGAAATGCCGAATTGGTGATTTGCCAACAAAGAAACTCAAAATCAGTGATATGTCTGCAGCCGAGCCTGCTGGTAGTATTTTACCTTTAAGCACTTCTGAAGGATGTATCTCCCCAGTGAGCATCTCGGATGGAAGTGATACATACCCAATGGATTCCAAGCTTTGTGACCAAACTTCAACAGCATCTGATAATAGTGATTCAACTTCAACTGTTTCTGAAGAAAGTGACACATTGTCCAGCAAGTTAAAAGTCAGTGACCCATCTGAAGTTAAATCATATGTCACACACATATCTCTTGCTAAATCTAAAATTCAGTCATCAAAAGATTCAGAATCAAGTGATACAAAAGTCAGTGAGATATCTGCTGGTGTAGATGTTACTACACCTGCTACACCTTCAGATACTGATGACACTGACTTATCAATGCCTGAGGAGGAATCCTTGGCTTTCCCGACTCCCAAATCTAATAATAATGACTTACAGCTAACCACAGCATGTATAACCACTCCTGTTGCCAAGACTAGAGCTTCAGCTCGTAGGAAACCTGTTGTGTCTCTTGATTCTGAAGTTCAGGTTGCAAATATGTTGAGTAGAACTTCACAAAGATTAAGAGAGAAACAACCACTCTATCCTACACCTGCAAAGGCAGCCATAGGTTATGGTGATTCATCACATAGAAATTTGAAGTCCCATAGGAGAGCAGCAACTCAAAATAGCCACTCCAGGAAAAGAAAGAAAAGTGATACAGAAGATGAAGACGAAGAAGAAGAGGAATATACCCATAACACAAAGAGAGAGCGATCGGGTATAACGCTGTGTGCAGCACTTGGCCTAAATACTTTTACCTTGGAGAGTTACTTTAGGGGAATTGATTCCCAAAGCATGAACAATGAAACCGCAGCAAGGATGCTCTCAGAACAGCTAAAGCATAGTCCTGCATATAATGCTATGGTAAGTGAACAGTCTGCTTTAATTGGCTTTGCTAGAGAAGCCTTCAACCTTTTGCCATTTGAGAGGAACAATTGTCATATTGCAGAATTGTGTAGTGGTGTTGAACCAGAACGCTATCTCACCAACCGTGAACTCCTGGCTCTCCAGGGGATATGCATACATCACCCTGAGTCTCCTGATGTAGACCTGTTCTATCAGATTCTTGTGCAAATACTAATAGTTCGAAACAGAGTTCTGTTGGTGCCAAATAGCCTTTCCTTGCTCCTGGTGGCTGAGAAACTTCGTCGTGACTTCAACCGTTCCAAAAGAAGGGGAAATTCTGCAGAGTTTCTTGCTCAAGAATGGGATGTAAATAACCTTTACACTACTGAAGATTTACAGCTCATCAAGAAAAACCCTCCAAAAGAGCCTACTGTCAGACATGTGCTCTCTGTCTTCTGTTTGTGGAAGACTCTTGAAAAGCAAAGTCCAAATCTCACTCCCAACATGCCCCTGCCTGAAGCACTAGAGGAACTGTGTAGAGATTTTGATTTGTCCAATGTGGATAAGACTGGACTGTGTGTACGACTCTATGCTAAATTCTGTCATTTTTTATATGATGAAAAAGATAACAATCTAGCTGAATATTTCCTGAACCAACGATTTATTGGCCCCAATACACCATCCTCAAAAAAGTTATTAATGAGGGCCATGCAACCACAAACACAGCAACAACTCAAAGCTCATGATTCACTTTCTAACCAGTGTTTAAGTAAGGTAGAGGAGGAGGTTACCAAGGCAATTCACATGTGCACAGAAGCAGAAAAGGCAGCTCTGCATTCTTCAGATCCTGTTAAGGAATTGGAGTTCCAGCAAAGTGTGTCTAAATTGAAAGAGTGCATAGAGAAATACAGAGAGTTAAAAGAACTTATTTTAAAGAAATCACAATATGCTGAAAGGAAAAAAGAAGAAATTCTTTCCAATATTAATGAGCCAAAGTTCAAAAAAATTGTAAGCGAGTTGCATACTACTCTCACAACCCTGTACCAGAAATTAAGCGAGCAGCATGCCAGCAATATAGCAGATCCAGATACAAATGCAACCAATAGGAAACAACTGTATCCCAAGCCATCACATTCCACCAGGGGTAGGAGCAGAGGAACGAAGAGAAAGTTGCATGGCCGAGTGGTAGATAGGAATATGAGTAGCGGAAGTAGACAGGTGAGTTCATGTGGGGAAGAGGTGGACAGGAACATGAGGGAGCTAGTGAGGGAGCTGTTGGAGAAGGATGTGGAGGCTGAGAAGGTACGTCCCATCATTTTGGCCCTCACCCCTGCTTCCTCACTTGAACGCCTTACTCTCCCCTCAAACACATGGATCAGAAACTTTGCCCGGCTGAATGGATTTAAAGTGAAAGTAGTGTGACAGTAAAGATAACTTGAATCCTTTCCCACTGTAACTGGTATCAAGCAAGATGTTTTATGTTGTAAAACAACATAACACTGTGTATGTGAGTAACAGTTGACCTGGGCCATGGTAACGAGCTTGATGAAGCCTATGTCCATTGTCGGAACATATAACAAAATAAATGATGAAGGATGAACAACCATACAGTATACTTTTTTTATCTTCATGGGTTGCAAGTGGTAGCAGTGGAATTTTGTAAGAATTATGGCTGGACAACCATGCTCACCTCAGCAGGTGTAATGTGAACACAGTGAAAAGATTTACATAAAGTTTGTAAAGAATAACCCTGATTAACTGTACCTTTGCAGACGTGAATTTTGCCTCTCCTTTTGGTCTTCCGTAACATTTTCTTATTGCTTGGTTATAGAAACTGTGTTCGCCTCAGTGGTTAAAATAGTGTGATGTAAGAGACAGCCATGGATAACCAGACAGTTGGGAACATCATCAATCTTCCTGCCCTTCAGTAACTCTCAATTAGCCTGATAGAGCATAATATATATGATGCGGCCAGCATCAAGGAGTTTGACTTATCGTTTAAATAAAAATTTATATTTGTACTTTTGTGTTGATGAATGGCCATATAACAGGGATTTTGCTGTATGGCTTTTAGGTATATGAGTTGAGACATATCTGTTGTACACAACTGCACCTCGGTTATATGATATTTCTTTCTCTAGGCTGATAATAAATACACACTGCATATGCATCTTGTTAGCTGATGCAGAACCATTAATAGCTGTGACAAGCATTAAGCAATCTTACATATCTTATATATTATTGACAGTGGACACATACCTTCAGCTAAAGAAAAACATCTGTAGAGCAGTAAATGTAATTTCACAGATGTACGGTAGCTGTATGGATTCGGGTGGAAGTACAAAGCTGATTAAGTAATAATATTTATTAACTTTACGATGTATTTTTAAATCGTAGTTAAATGAAGATATCTCATAGTGTACAAAAGGGTTTAGCATATCTTGCATTGACTGTTTTGTATAAATTACTATATACAGTAGTTCTAGTTTTTTGGTTCCGGATCTCAAAGAATTGTAAGTATTGTACAGCCACACAGTCCACAATTTGTAGCTCACTATGGATGGATGAAGTGGAGTTGATTAAAATAAGGTAAACTATTGTTGGTATATTGAAGACTACAGATTCCTCCAAACTGTGCCATGATACTGCCTCCCAGAGTATATATATGTAATTTTTGGTAATTTAGGGGAATGCTGTACTGGAAAGTAACCACTTGTTTGCCAACATCATGAGCCCTTTTAACACAAACTATGCTCATTGTACAATGGATGAACTTAATTTAGCTCAAACTAGACAGAATATATTATACATAGACAACATTTGAAAATGAGCCTTTATTGATAACATTCCAAATCTGGCTTGAACTTTAAGAAGCAATCAGAAATCATAATCAAATTAAGCCTCTTCTTCAAGTGATGTTTCAATACAAACTATCCTTTTTGTACTGTGGGTAATTTAAGCCATTTGTGTATGTAATTCAGTATTGCACAATGTAAACTTTGTGCTTTCTCAAAAAAGGAATCTAGCATAGTTATTTTGTTTTGCTTGTATTTACACCACTGAGGGCATTGAAAGCCACTGTGAAAAAAATATGAATATCAAAGAATACAGACATAAGCTTAGTAACTAACAAATTTTATGAGAGTTGCTTTGAGGGATTCAATTCCAAAGTTATTTTTATGTTTCTTGTAACATTTCAGAATATATCTTGGAAAGCAGTGCTACTTTTCTGTTTATTATCATATTCCATGTGTCTTATTGTACAGTCAATGGCAAAAGTTCTGTTGCTTGATTCAGCACTTGAACAAACACATTCACCATACAGCATTACAGTATCCAGAGGCTAATTTAATGCACTTCTTTGGTTCATCAGTTTATGAACCCATGAATCTGATATTTCCATACCATACTTCATGACTTGGCAGATGTGGTGACATGACTATTGCCGACAATGATAGAGAGTGGTTTTTAAAGAGTTGAAGAACTTGTGTAGTCTCATGTGCTAGAAAATTGTGACATATAGTGTATATATTGTATATAATCAGTTTGCTGATGGAGGAAAAGAATTAGGCCTTTATTGGTGAGAATGGTAATTGGTAGTTACATTAAGGTATGGAGAAGATGCTAACAGTAAATAGTTTTTGTGGTATAGTTTGCATCTTGGCTAAGTGAACAGTTGTTTATTAAACAGGGACATTCTGTACCTTGAATATCCGAATTACAAGCAACAAAAGACCACTCAGGGACGTATTAATGGCATCCACGTCTGATGAGTTTATTCAATAAATAATGATTACTGAAACATCATTTTGTACACATAAAGGGAAAGTGTCAGCTGTGAGTTAAAAATAGTAAAACTTGATGATACAGTAGGGAATTAAAGTCATGAAAAGCTACAGAATCTGTATTTGTATCAATAATGCCATCTTGGGATGCTAAAGAAAGAATGTGATGGTAGAAATTGTTAGCAGTGGCTTAAGAGAGGCTAATGCACATGTAAAGTACTATACAGGCATCACCCCTGCTGTACAGTATATTGAAGAAACACCACTGATGGCATCTTGTGTGGTTATGCCTACCATATTTGTCAGGAAATTATGTTCTTCAATATTTTGGCAGCATATGAGGCCTTTTATAGAAGTACAATCTTACTTTTCTAGAGTTAAATATCCCACTATGTAGAACTAGTGAAAAGTAAACTATGCAGACACTCTTTGAAGAACTGAAAATTGTGTGAAATATTTTTAAGTACTGTACAATAGTACTGTACAGTTGCCAAAAAGGATATTGCGACAATTATTGATACAACTTTAAATATATTAATGTCCATAGTTGTTTGTAGGGATTATAAGTATGTATTACAGAAGGATATGTATATTTCCTTCTGTTATACATGCTTATAGTCTCTACAGATAGTTGTGTATATTACTATGGTTAAAGTTCTATCAAGATTTGTCCCAATACCTTTTTTGGCAACTGTACATTACATTTTTTACCATGTTCTTGTATATGTGTGCATATTTCTTATGTTCTTCAATTTCCAATACCAAATATTTTGCAATGTACTGTATATACTTATTATTTTTCCTGTATTATATAATTATACAGTAGATAGGATGTATTAGAGTGCAGGCCTAAACCATAAACCAACAACTATTGTCAAGTAGGAAGGATTTTGATGCCGATATATTTGTTAATTTAATGTCGCCACCATACATTTATGTGTATGTTCTTATATATGAATATGTACTTTTATTTTACTCTTAATAAGAATAGTAAACTTTCCTATTAATTATGTTTTTTATTTGAACATTACTAGTTCGATATCAAAAGTTAAGTCTAACATTCTGGGGCATGTCACTTCGGGTTTAAGCCTCCAAATTGTTTTCAGTGAGAAAGGCTTCTGAATCCCATAACAAGGAGGAGTTCAGAATAATTAAATTTGAACTACTGTACCAGGGAGCTGGATCACAAATTGTTTAAGCATTGACAGTGTTGTTGTTGTTGAAGTTCCTCAAGCTGTCTGGCCAAGCAGCCCCGAGCTCCTGAGGAAGGTCATGGCCTGAACCGGGCTTTCCCATAGTGCCCTCAGAGAGTGTATATTGTGTTGTTGGCAAGTGTGGTTGTGTGCATTGCAGTCTTCCATAATGTGTTTAATAGAATGGGGTGCTGTGTTTTATCCCTGACAGGTATCTACAATGGCTCCATCCATCTTCATCTGATATGTCAGATGGGCTGGGTGGTGGCCACGCCACTGCCTGGCCAGGTGGACTCTGTCCTCACGGGGAAGATATGATTCAGATGGGTGGATGTCAGGAGGTCGTGCATGTAACTGTGTGTTGTTTTTGAGTGTATGGATGGACTGAGGAGTGATTTGAGTATGGATATGTTTCTGGAGATTGGTGACAGTTGTTAGCTTCACTGTGATGGGTTCTGTTATAACTGAAGGAGATGGATTTTGTGGGCCAGAAATTAAAACTACTGTACTACAGAATAGTGTAATAAACTCCCTACATTATTTTACAGAGAAGTTTAATACTAAAATAAATGTAAGGACACCAGTACCAAATTTCACGAAGGTGTCTTTAGTCTCGGAAATTCATGAACTTCATTAAGATTTTTTGTGCGTGGCTCATAGTTAGAAATGTAGCACAGTGCAAATTATGTGTCCAGTTCAGTTTTCTATTTAAATGTAGTTCTGTTCATGCATCTCATTTTTATGTAATAAATTTGCTTCATTATAGAATAGTCAACTAGAAGGGTTATTTTATAATGATATGGAGGCCTGCTAAGACTATACTTAGTAAATTTTATTATTATTTCTGCTTAGAATATGGACTTTATTTTTTTAACATTTATAGATACTCATTTTGTCTTTCCTCTACCAACTTGTATAAATATGTAGTTTGTCCAGCAACACATTTCCTTTGTATATCTCCTGACATCAGCATACATTTAATTAATTCACTCCCTCATACTGTAATTAAATACTTATCTGTTTATAGTAACAAATTATCTCTGTACTGTATTTGCATACAGTACTGATATATCATTCAATCATTTTTTCATTTTTAGTTAATCCAGGTGTATAGGAGCTCTTTTAGCTGTTCTTTATACAGTATATTAATTCATTCAGTTGTACAGTTTTTGTACTGTATGTTCAACAGCATTTAACCTATTGCTGCATAAACAGCAATCAAACAACACACAGCATTCTCTAACTTTGTATTGCGTTCATTAATCCATGTGCTAATCCATCCACTTCAGTCATACATTAATCTGTCTATCCATTTGATTTTGCATCCATTCACTGTTTCATCCATCCATCCACACCGTTGTCTTGAGTCACTCCTCACAATTACCACGAGAGCACACCTTTTCTAGTACCTCTATGGCCTCAGGAACACCCTCCTCTGCTGCTATTTTGATCAGCTGGTGTGCATCACTAGAGAGGAAGAGGGAAAGAAAGAAGTGTATTATACTGTATATGTATCTAGGTCTGTTGTTTAGTAATGTATAATGCTGTCTATGAAATTCCAAGTTTAAGAAATACATCCTTACTAAAATATTTTGAATTGCAACAGTGCTGCTTTGTACTCATTTGCATATGGTATCTGTTTAGTGTAACATTTTATCTTCATTTTTTCTTTCCATGTTTATGGAACTTTTCTCTTTTCATTTGCATATATTTCTCACCCTGGCTGAAGATTAGTCTTGTGTCCTTTGAGGTGACCAATAGCAAGGTTGTAAGAAGCTTGGGGATGACCTTGCTCAGCTGCTTTGTAGAACCACTCCATTGCTGCTGTCCTGTTCTTCTCCACCCCATGACCTGATATGTACCAGTAATATACAGTCAGTGATACTATGACCTGTCTACCCTTCATTGCTCTCTCACTAATTTCTCCTTCCATACTTCCATGTTGACTATCTGTACGGTACATGATTATATAATACAAAATTCACAGCCTTTTTTAAAAATATGGCTAGATTTCTGTTGCTACATTGATTTGAAACAGTAGATCAAATATAGTGAGATAATCCTCGGCACTCCTTTCAGACACAGGCAGAGCAACACTGAGCTTTGCATCACATTGACCCCATAGATATTATTACTGTACACATTTGGGAGAGTGTACATCTGACCTAGCAGTGCTGTCTATTTGTGCAGCATACTTTGGAGGAGGAAACGGTAGAAATCTGTAGACAACAAATTGCACCCCATGAATTTACTAACCATTGAGTAGTTTATGTCCCATGGTGGCCTGAGCATCACTGTGTCCCATGTGAGCGTAGGCCTTGACGAGGTGGAAGTGCATGTGGTCGGTGTGGTACCAAGCGTAGTACACCAACCCCATCCCTGCACATACTGCCAGCACCTGCCATACACATAACACATTAAATGGAACCTTGGTTTATTGATTTGTATGTGGCTTTGGATGCATGGCATTTGTGTAACTAAAATTAAACAACAGTATCTCAATGCAGTCAGTCCCACCTCTCTATCATATTTTCCCTTGTCTTACTGTTCCTACAAGGTCTTCCAGGCCTAGGGTGATTTTATTTTATCCTCAATCAGTCACAGCATTCAATGTTGTGATTTGATAGTACTGTACAGTAATTAGTTACCGTGCCCCTCCCTCCACCATTTCTCACCTGAATAAGTATACAGAACCAGGAATCGGGAAGCTTCCTACGAGCGAGGTACACTTTTCCACCATAGGGAAGCGATTCATCCCAGTCATTTGGAACGTAATGAGGCCTATCTTCCTTGACTCTCCTGCGTGCTCCAGTACTTGCTTCTGTAGCATTGTTAAAACAAAAAAGACTATATTTTTTCAAGGAATAATGCATGTATCATCTAATTTACTACATAGCTTACCACCATGTCTAGAATCACTGGCTGCCTATAATTTTTGCCTCTACACTGCCTTCTGAAACATTGGTCTGAATAAATTTTGACCTAATATTTTACTACAAACAACAACTTCATACTGTAAGTATGAAGGAGTTTCTGTCACATGAGAGTACCTGGTTGTTGGGTGCAGAGATAAGTGTTTACCTCACACCACTATTGGCTGAGCTTGTGATCTTTGCAGCTGCATTTAAATTGGGTGGGGTAAAGCTCAAAGTCAGCTCAGGCTAAGAAAGATTAAAACTTATCATTGTACATTAAAGATTGTTTGAGTGAGAAGTCTGTCACCTGGTATGAGTGGTGTGGTGGCATCAGTTGTCAGCACCTCGCTCAATACAGGCATATCTGGTTTCTTCTGAGTGGCCTTCCTCCCAGACCTCATACCCAGTCTTCCCATTGTAGTTACTTTAAAAACTCACTCTGGTAGGGTGAGAGATACACTTTAAGATATATTAAGGCCAATCAATAAAGAAGTTTGCATGTGATGTGCATCTTGATTTTATACAGTACAGTACAGTATATGGAAGGGGTTCTATAAACTTACTCCACACCTCTATCTGGTGTTAATCTATTCCATCCAATAATAATAGATATGTTCTCATTTTGTCTCTTTAATATCATCAGTGTTAAATATTTATATACTTTATATACATTCCCATATAAATACATTGTAAAAATAGTTTCTTCCTACATGTAAGTACTGACTGTATTGTAAGTTATATTGAGACTGCAGTTAAGCTGAAGACAATTTATTGAGCCTTGTGAGGAGAGGGGTAGTGCTCTCCTATACCTGAACTTGGCTACATGGCCTGTATGGTCAAAATCAGAAGAGTGTATTTTGTTGTTATTATTTTATTCATATACTGTCATTGCTAGGGAGTAGATACAAGTGTGATACAAGCCTTGAAGCCAGCAGGTTGAGAGGACACCTGCACAGAAATCAATACCCTCCACGCACATGCATACATACTGCAAACCCACGATTCAGTGTTTACAAAAAATTCTCATACGACTTTGTGCTGAAGAATATTTGACATACTGGGCGATGAGACTGGAAAATTATCGAAACACTTAATTTCCAAACCTCCACCCAAGCAAATGTGAATGAAGTACAGTATATTGTTCAATATCTCTATTCCATCCCATATAGGCTACTTCCCTTCGTAAGAGAGAGAGAAAAAATAGAGACCTGGCAGCATTTAATTTAATGTACTTAGTGCGTAAAATATAAAACTAACTTTAAAATAAATGTACTTGATAAAACACAACCATTTATGAGATCGAGCTAGACTCGCCAGTAATACAAAGATTTGACCACAATTATGTCACTTGATTAAACCATACAGACTAGCCTAACAACGTTACAGTAAATGGAAAACCATTGCGAAATTTGAGATTAATTTTGAGCATGGTTGTATACATACTTGCTGGTGTAGATTATAAGTAAATCAAGTGTACAATTGTCCGTGAGGCAGCCAGGAGAGAGTTGTATGTTGGTATGAGTCCCTAGATGTATTGTTGGTTGGTTGTCATGAGTACCTGCATGACAGTACAGCCCGCACACCTTCACACACACACCCCTACCTCCTCCTCCATTCCCACTACACCCATCACCTCCACACACCCCTTCCTCCTCCTCCATCCCCACTACACCCTTCACCTCCCACACACCCATACTCCTCCGTTCTCACTACACCCTTCTCCCCACACCCTTTCCTCCTCCATTCCCACTACACCCTTCACCTCCACACACCCCTACTCCTCCTCCATTCCCACTACACCCTTCACCTCCACACACCCCTACTCCTCCTCCATTCCCACGACACCCTTCACCTCCAAACACCCCTACTCCTCTTCCATTCCCACTACACCCTTCACCCCACACATCCCTACCTCCTCCTCCATTCCCACTACACCCTTCACCCCACACCCTTTCCTCCTCGATCCATTCCCAGTACACCCTTCACCCCACCATACCACCTCCATTCCCACTACACCCTCCTCCTCCATTCCCACTACACCCTGCACCTCCACACTACTCCCTCAATGTCGCACCCCCTACCTCCTCATCTACACGACCTTCTCACCCCCTACCCCCTCATCTACACGACCTTCACACCCCCTAACCACCACCTCGATCCATCACACCACGCTCCACATGCACCTCCTCCTTCACCTACTTTTATTTGCATTACCCGCTCTAGTGAACCATGAATAATTGTCAACCTTAAAAATTGTAGACTGGTTCATACGGGCAAAATAAAAACCAATGCAGTGTTGAAAAAGGGTTCGTTTTTAGGCTCATTTTTGGGTTTGTTCATGTAGGCTTTTGTAGTTATGAATGTTAATTAAACGAAACACAACAATATAATTATGGTTTCACAACAAAATATGATTAGAACAAGACTAATAAAACACAGATTATATATTTGTAATATTTTTGTGTATATATTCTAGGCAGTAGGCCTATATCGTAATGGAAGCAGCAGGTGGGAGCACGTGGCTAGAAATAAAGAAATGACATTATTATGGCAAGATCACAATTAAGTGACTCATATAAGTTTTGCCAAATATAGAAAATTTTACCTAGATATGGGGAATTAAAGATATCAATGAGGAAACTATAAAGATTGTTCAAGAGTAAAGGGGGGATTTTCTACCAGACGAAATATCAAGATGGTAAATATACGATGATCTTCAAGAGTAAGCAGAACTTTTTTTAATGTAAATAAGGACATTTTGACGTTGAAATTGAGACAAAAAGGGAAATTCTGAAGTTGAAATCAAGGTAAAAAGAGAAAAGCTGATGTTGAAGTTGAGCTAAAAAGAGAAATTCTGATGTTGAAGTTGGGAAAAAAGGGAAATTCTGGTGTTGAAATCGAGGTAAAAAGGGAAATTCTGGTGTTGAAGTTGGGAAAAAAAAGGAAAATTCTGGTGTTGAAATCGAGGTAAAAAGGGAAATTCTGGTGTTGAAGTTGGAAAAAAAAGGAAAATTCTGGTGTTGAAATCGAGGTAAAAAGGGAAATTCTGATGCTGAATTTGGGGAAATATCATCAAACAGAACAGCTGGCAAATTGGCAACACTGTTTTAAAATGGCATGTGACTGATGGAAGGAACAAGAAAAAAGAAGGCGATATGTTGCAGACCAAAGTTTTTCAATTTTGTCGATCCCTGTACCGTGTCAGGTAAATATAACACGATAATAAGTATAAGTTGTGTTCCTGTGGTGTGAGGAAAGTGAGAATTTAACCTGAATTATGAATATGTTGGCTAAATTAATGATAAGTAAGGAGTGGTATGGGGGTGGGGTGGGTACGTTTTTTGTTTGTTAGAATCCTTCCCAACCAACCACACTTGTCAGTCTTAATTATACCCAACAATAAACTTGGTATCCATGTCCACAAAATCTGTCTGGTAGTTCCATTATTACCATAAGTTGGTTTAATAGTGGAGTCGTCGGTAAATTTACAGAAGTTACAGAAGAACTGGGTTCACTATATTGTATATATTAGTATCATTATCCACTATTTTGGACCATTCTAAGACACTTATCATCTATGGTGTTTCTCTCATCATCTATGGTGTTTCTCTCGGAAATGCCCCGTTTTACAAACATAATTTGGAAACTAGTCTGACCTGACCTAACCTAGGCCACAGCAGACTACCGGGACCTAACCTGGGCAAACTACCAGGTATAACCGGTGTAAACTATCATAAAGTGACTGGGGCAAATTCTCATGACCTAGCCAAATGTGGTAACACTGCGCAAGCCTAGCCAAAAACCCACTTATTCTGTAATAATACTGAGTCGTTAAATTCATCCAATAATTCACTCTGTTTTTTTCAGTTTCTTTCATTTGAGTGCTTACAAACCAAAACAAACCACTGTAGAATTGGCCCTTAACATCTCAATAAGTTTGTAGTATGCGATTCTAACCACAATGTAATTTTGTTGAGAGGTGTCCAGACTCCTATGTACTCAGACAGCCTTCAAAGACCTATTTAGGATATACTATGAAATAATTCCTCCATCCATTTGTGTTTTTTTGGGGAAGGGATGAAATTAGAATATAAGGATTACCCTTCTTCTTATTTACAAGCTTCCACAGTCGATTTTCTGTTTTCTTTGAGCTATAATATATTATTTGTTATTACTTCAGATATTCTTACAGATCAGGTCTTGTCATATACACATGTACTATCATGAGGGTATAAGTTGATCACAATGGCATAATTTTGCAACAAAACATATCAGTACAACATTGTGGTACAGTCATCCTGGAGGGACATGCAAACACAATCCGATTCCTTCCCTGGGAAGGCCTTGTGACCCATCTCCTCCGAGGGATCAAGCACAATCTTTGGATCTCATTAATGGCTTCGGGAGTTCGGGTTGTGAAGGGGTAAAACCCACTGAACTGACCGAATTAATCCACAATTTCTTGCTACGGCAAGAAAAACTTTTTAATTTCAGTGCAAAGCATGCTTTCATCTCTAGTAACTACAGTAATAGCTGTTAGGTTATACATTAACCCATTTATAAATAATCTTGTGAATGTTATAATTTGGCAACTTGTAATGGAGTAGACTTAGTCATCTTTGTATGAAGGGAATGAATTATATTATATCAAATCATAGCATACACAAGCTAAATTGTAATTGAAGGATAATTGCCATTAGAGTTTCTTCAGCCCTTGTCCATATGGTATGGGATAGCACTTGACTTATTTGCAGATACCTTACCGTACTGAAACAAAATTCAGTACTGTACTGGACCATTGTATTGCCAGAACAGTGGGCTTGGAATACAATTTGCAAATTTTGTGGAACAAGAGCAACTAACACATATTTTGAAACTAAGATAATTGCATAGAATGCTGGCACCTTACAAGATTTATGAGTTTCAGATGTGAGGTGAGTAGAAGATGGAGCTCTCAACATCATTTACTTGGTAAGTTGTAAGAGGGACACACCACATGTACAGTATTGTATGATACCGTGTTATGATATTCTTTGGTAGATTTTTTTTTGGTGTGTGTGTTAGGGAAGTGCTGGATACCTTATGAGAAAATTATTTTTCTTACAATTGTTAACTGAAGAAATGTTTATTATTACAAATATAATCTAGCTGGATAGTTGCTATACAGTTGCCAACATGATAAAACAATAGCAACTTACATATTCCACACTTTACCCTTACTTCAATATTTTTTGGTAAATCCCATCTGCATCACCTTTACTCATGTTTGGTTTGCCAGTACAGTACACTGTATAAAAATCCACAAATAGTAAATAAAAACATTGATTCTGTTACTTCGAATAGAGTAAACTCACAATAATACTATTGAAGTGATAATGTTAGAAAGTTAACCCCAATTGAGAATTGAACCCTTGTCCTTCATAATGGGATGTATAGTATACATGAGCTACTGTATATATACATATATATACATTACTGTATATAATATATACATGTATATATTTAGGTGCCAAAACTGTGGATACTGGTGGATGTTTAGAAGTGCAGCATCCACATTGGCCACACTCCCTACGAGTGACATACCCTTGGTTACGTGACCACTGCCGCTGTGACCAGTGCTTCAACCACGTCACAGTTCAACGCAAGTTTGATCTCAGTGCACTCAAGCTCAATATTCGACCTGCAACTGTCATCTCTATACCAGAGGAATTGGAAGTTACATGTATGTATGTATACAGTACTGGTATGTTTTGGATGTACTGTACTGAACATTTCTTAGTGTTAGGAAAGATTAAACTGTGAAAAGCTAAACTCAGAGTGTTGGCTATCTTATTATTCATCACTTATTGATCCATTATTGTTGTAGGTTGATGTTTCTCAACATATCTGTTCCAATATTTTACACATAGTATGCCATAGTGAGAATATGGCAGTTATGTTTTAATTTTGAGATACTGTATAGATATTAATCCTTTTACTATTTCAGTTATTACAGTGCAGTACCTATGTGGTAGGCTATATAGACTGAGGGGACTCTTTTTTTGGTACTGTATATACCTTTAATTTGAATAATATTTTATACTTCTCACATTGAAATAGCAGACAGATTTACACACACAAATTCAGATCAGCTGTTATTGAAGGGGTTGTGATGAAGTTGTGCTGTATCTCAGGTAGAAAGATACTCTCCTATTATCACAGCTAGGGAAATAGAATTAATTAGATAATCTCTTTCATAAGTGTATTTATTCATCCAAAATCTTATGAGAATTTATTAAAACTTATTGTACTCCACTTAATATATTTGTCAAATTACCAGGGCCTGATGGACATAAATCCAAATATGATTACCAGTTTTTGTGGCAGAACACTTTTGAAGGATGTCAAACTTCATACAAGTCACCACGTCTTCTTTGGACTCCAAGTACTTTTCCAGAGCCAGATCTTACTACAGTAAGTTGACTTAAATGCCGATGCTTAACAAAAGTAATTATATGATGTCTTAATTAATGGTCTTCCTGCATTTATTGAAGTTACCAGTACAGTACTTCTCATATTGTAAGAAATGATGGAAAGGTACAATACAGTACCTCAAAAAAGTATCGGCACTCGGAGGGTAGGTACTGTAGGTTTTGGGTTACTCGTGTCTCGGGCGTGTTTCAGATCACATTGCTGATTTTTCATATTGTTTGGCAAATAAAGAGGGCCGATACTTTTTTGAGGTATTGTACAGTACAGACTTGTGATAGTCCCATTTACCCTCTTAGTATGAAGAATACCACAGAAGATATCATGGCAAACCCCTTGTGGAGAGAATCTTAAACTATGTCAGTGGGGTTGATTGCCATTTCTTTTTCGTGTTACTTTAGTAGCTAAGAATATTAATCCATGTGTAATTTCAACAGGTTCCTTTGAGTGCATTGGAGAGCTCAGACAAAAAGGGGATCCAGAAACTACTGTACTCCATTCTTCGGCATGGCTTTGGTTTCATATCTGAGGTGAGACCGAGTTATGATAATCATTAAAATGTTCCATACACTGAACCACTATATATATTAACAGATCTCATATAGCAAAGCATCATATGAAGAGCCTACAGTATATTGACAACCTTTTACTACTGGATACTGCACTGATCTGAAGTAGGAATAATGTGATGTTTATAAAAATGTATCAAGTGGTGTTTAACTACAGTACACTATTGGATTGATTTTCCTATGTTATTTGATATTGTTGAACAGGTTCCACCTGATCTTGAGTCAACCAGGTCAGCAGTAGAGAATGTGTGTGCAGTCCAGAAATCCTTTTATGGAGAAATGTGGGAATTGCAGGGAACCAACTTGACCCATTATGACACAGCCTACACCTCAGAGTATATTGGCCCTCACACTGATCAAACATACTTCTCAATTGCAGCTCGGTCAGTTTTGGTTGTATGTTTTACTTTTTCTTGACCCTTGAATACAGATAATTTTACCTTAAAAGTGCTCATGGTCATGGTAGAGAGCCAGTGTTACATCCCCAAATACAGTAATACCTACAATAGGTACAAATTTTACAGACAATTGCTGTCAAGTAGACTCAAACCAGCTATCCTTGTTAGGTTTCAAACCCCAGACATTACATATCATCAGTCCTTTGGTCAAAATCATGGGCAACAATATCTCAAAATAATTGATGAAAGAATTTGTCAACATTACTCATATCAAGGGTTTGTGTCCCCAGGAAATGGCTAAGTGCTGTACTACAGTATAAGTACAAAAACCCCGAAGTCCATAGTCAATGAAGAAAAACTAATAATGTCAATTGAAAATCTGCAATAAGTTTTATATGAAGTATTTTCTTTGCAGAATCCAGGTGTTCCACTGCTTGCAGCCAGCTTTGGAGGGAGGAGGAGAAACCTTGCTTATTGATGGCTTTAGTGTGGCACAAAAGTACAAGGAGAAATATCCACAAGGCTATGATTACCTCTCCTCCACAGCCTTTCCTGCACAGTATAAGGAAGAGGGTCAGCAACATGCTTCACTCGATACTATATTTAAGCATAACCCTGTCACAGGCAATCTTCAACAGTTTAGGTAAGTTTGGATTGATTGAGTTGATATTAAAATTACTTTTTATTTCAACAAAAAAAATTCAGACTTCAGTACCAATTTTTTGTCTGGCCATGTGATTGTAATATGTAAGGTGGTTGTAGAAGGTAGGTAGGGTAAAAGACACAGCTGGAGGGAAAGAAAAAAGAAAATAAAGGTGGAAAAATTGTGTAACAGCTGTGCAATAGAGGAGGAATACACAAGTAGAGTAGAGAATGAGCTTTGGTTGGATGGAATGGAGGAAAGGGATATTGATGGCTTGTGGAAAGTTTACAAGGATAGCTTGGTAATGAATGCAAAAGAAAAGAAATATGTGGCGAGGTCAAAGTTCCTAGTGCCAGGAAGGGTACAGTGTGGTAGGATGCTGAGGTAAAGAGAGCAGTCGAGTTAAACCGACAGAAATGGTTGATAAGGATAAATGAAAGGAACTTAGTGCAAACTAGAAGAGAGTAAGCAGAGAGTAAGAGGTATGTGAAAAGGTTAGTGTGAGAGAAGAAAAGGAAAGCAAGTGAAGAACTGGGAATTAAAATTTCTATGAAAACCAGTAGTAGTTCTGGAAAAAGGTCAGGAAATATAGGAGTGAAACAGGGAAGAAGTTTGAAAGTGTGAAGGATAGGAATGGGAGATTACTCACTGATGCCAGTGACAAGAGATCATGGTAGAAATAATATTTTGAGGAACTAATAAATGGTCATGGAGAATATGTTGCTAATGTTAACATGATTGGTTTTGGTAAAGTTTATCTAGAGTAACCTAGAGTTAATATAGATATATCACTGGCAGAGATAAAGAAAGTGGTAGAGAATTTGAAGAATGGTAAAGCAGCAGGAGTAGATGAAGTGACAACTGAAGTTATTAAGTATAGAAGAGACTATGCCTTCTAGTGGTTAAGGAGGATATGTCAATGGACTGGTTGACGGTAAAAAAAATGTTCTATTAAACAATTTATATCGTTAATAAATAAGCTCAATTGTCCTGTTATGTAATTTATTTGACAAAGGAATATATTGTTTGGCATATAAAAGCCATCAAAGATGCTTAGGCCACGCCAACGCTTTATTACCTTTGAAAGCAAGAGATTGTGATGTCTAGGGGAGATGTGCGCTATTCTTGTGCTTTTAAGGAGGATATACTTCATCTTCACCATGCCAGCCAATAGCTAGCAATGGTGATTTGTCCCAAAGTGCAAAAAATGAGTAGTAACGCTCCAGAAAAGAGATTTATTAGTGTTGTGTGTAGTAACTCTGTAGTAGCTGTCGGCACACATAGGGCTGGTGACGTCACAAAACAGTGTGAGGTACGATGTTTCTCCACCACTTATTTACCCTTAGTTTTCGTGAATTTCAACTCATATGGGAAAAATATTAGTATTTCCATGATCAGGAGTGCCCATATTATTGTATTATATACTTTGTACACGACCGTCAACCAGTCCATTGGCTTGGGAATCTGGTTATGTACCTAAGGACTGGAGAAGGTAGTTATTGTGCCTCTTTATAAAAATAAGAGAGAGCAGAGTTATTATAGATAAGGTATATGGTAGAATAGTTATTGAAAAGGTATGAGAAAGATCAGAGGAGTTAGAGTGTGAAGAACTGGGATGTTTTCGAGATTAGATAATTAATTTCCTTACTTTCTGTATTTCTGCTTCCCTTTTCTACCCATGGCACTAGAGCCTCCCCATCCCTTGAAGAAAGGGAAATGGTGGGGTATTGATGATGATGAAGTGTTAAGGAATAGATTATAATTGTGGCTAGAAGTAGCCCTGTAGGCCTGAGCTCTTTCAAGAATAGGCCTAACATAGTTCCTGTATGGGGTAGGTACCTAAAAGGAGTTGGTATAAGAAATTGTTTGTTCCTGTTAAATTAGTGAATTAAAACAGTGACCTGCAATTCTTTAAGCCCATTAAGTAAGGAAAGTGAATTGTAAAAAACTACTATAATGTTTTAATCAAGCATTGAAGAAAATTAAGCTGATGCATGCGAAACTACATTACTTCCATATTAATTAGTATCTATAGTTTTTTGACAGGTTTTAGCAACAATATTTTGTGAACTTTTTCTCCAATTATACCTAACTTTTGAAAAAGAGTCTGGGAATGATGCTTGGTATTTAAGAGTTAGGATAATCTGAATTAATATAATAATTCTATACTATAGTTTGACGTTTGTAAGTCATTATGATAGTGTGTTATATTTCATTTCATTTTATGACAGGTTCAACGTTTATGACAGAGCACCACTCTCTTCTATACCACTGGAAAAAATGCAAGACTTTTACCTACATTTCTCCAACCTTGTAAAGACTGTTCAGAATCCAAGGAATGAACATTGGCTTCAATTACAACCAGGTACAGTATATTACATATTTTCATCAATCTATCACAATACAGTAGCTCTGAATCATGCTTGGTTTCTGCTAGAAACTTCTCCCAAGGAGATGACCACAGCAACAGTATCCATATTTCCCTGTTCTTAGATACCTCATTGTTCAATATTGCCTTCCCCTTCCACTCAAATTCCTCTCTTTCATGTACACCACCTGTTAGACAATTAGAAAAACAAGTGTTTTCTTCAGATGGTGAAAATCATACAGTACAGTACATGGTAATCAGGAAATGCAAATTTTATTGACATTTAAGGAGTAATGAGGTAATTACCTAATGTCTTAACCCCTAAAGGCCGGTTGACGTGATAGACCGTCTTACGTAAGTAACCGGGCAACTGCACCTACCGTCACAGCGAGTTAGCGCTATTTCGCGCCCTGTACGGCTAGTTTTTCTTGTCGTTGGGCGAGAAAATACACTCACAATATCGATCCGCTACCCACTCAGTCGATTCTGGGAGCCCACGATGGCTGGGCGATTTTTAAGTATTTGCCCTTGTCCGAATTTGTGCTCTAACGATCGTAAGACAATACCGTAGTGAATATATGTACGTGAGTGACTCCATGATATTCCTACAAGGTTACAAATTATTATTTAGTGTATAGATCATGACAGACGATATATAATGGGGTAGTAATAAGAAAATAACACCACAAAACACGCCCATACAGGCACAATCGATAGTAAATATACGTGTTTCCTACGGTACAAGTCGGTTTGTTTATCATTTTCTAAGTGACAGTTACACGATGATATATTCCTACAAGTGTTCATACTATTTTTAGTGTTGAAATCATGACATACGATACATAATAGTAGTAATACGAGTGAGTTGACAAGGGACTTGGGCGGGAAACTGAACTCCATGCCGCAGTCACACCGCTCTCACGCGTACACACGGACACACCGCTGTCTCGCGCACAAACATGGTTCACTTCAACTCGCCCTATCTCCACAACTATTCATCGTACAGCCCTCCCGATGGTACCATTGGAAAGAGGAAGAGTTGAAGGTACGTAAGAACCTATTTTGAAGTTAGTACACTATATAGGTTCCGAGTGTGAGCGTTGTGAATAAAGGGTAAATCGAGTAATTTTGACGCGAGCGGGTGGGTAGAAACGTCGAGTAAGCTTACCCCGTACCGGACTCCAGGGGTTAATCAAAATTGGGAATCGATTATCATGCAGGCTATTGTAGTAGAGAGGAAAGATGACCTATAATTTAACATCCCCCCTCCTTAAGCTAAAGTTATGTGGGTACAGTACTATACTACTTTGAATGTGCTATTTTCTGACATGCACTTCTAATGTATACTGCTGTATCATTCATGTAAGTTGGAGCAAACTTCTGATGTATAAAGTATCCAGACCAATGCCATGCTAGATGAGTTAGAAAAGTTTCTCTTTTGCTGTGGCCAACCCTTGAAGGAAGTTTACTTGGAAGAAACTGGGCAACTACCAGTATGAACAAATGATAAATTTGTTTGTGTAAACACATTTATAGCATCTTTAACACAAGGTAGCATTTCATTTAGAAACTAATAAGCCTTACTTTTTTTTGTAGTTCAATCTTATTGCATGACAGTAAACGTCTATGATTACCTCCATGATTTTACTCCATGTACAGTATTATATATCTTCAGTAAGTTTATTTATATTTATGTTATTGTAGTGTACATTTTTTTATTTTTTTTTATTTTAGTATAATTTTTTAAATACAGTCATCCCTCCGCTATCGCACATAATTGGTGCTGTAAATAGCACGTGATAACGAAAAACGCGATAGCGGAATTTAATAACTAATGGGAATAATTCAAATTGGTTCCCGGTCCCTCATATTTCAAGATTTTCCCTCCCTAAACATGTTTTTTTTACTAATATCATGGTAAACATGGCAGTCAGTCGAGTGCGCTTGGCCAATCGCATAGTCGCTACCTTCGCACTGCCAAATTTGAATGTTACGTGCATGATAGTAAGGATACGGATGCGCTATAGAGGATGAAGGTGAACTTTTCACACATGCGCGATAGTAACGAAACGCTATAACCGAACTCGTGATAGTGGAGGGGTGACTGTATATTTATTTATTTATTTTATTTTTGAGGAGGAACCATTATTACCCAAATTTGGCTATAACTCCCAGGTTTAGTGGAGGACTCCTTCTTAGGTATGGAGCTTGTTGTAAGTAGTCTATGTACATAACTTTACAGGTATGGTGGTTCTGATTGACAACTGGCGCATTATGCATGGCCGCAACAAGTTTAGTGGAATGCGGAGAATGTGTGGCTGTTACTTTGACAATGATGATTTCTCCAGTGCAGCTCGGGTCTTGGGAATCCAGTTAGAGTGAGAGGGAGTTGGGGATTTTATTATGCAATTAGAGTGAAAGTAAGCAATTTTGTTATTGTTGAAGCTGCCTGGCTAGACAGCCCTTGTCCTTGAGGAAGGCTATGGTTTGGAATGGACTCCCATAGAATCCTCTAGGAATGTAAGTTTTATTGTTGGTGAATATGGTTATGTGCAATATAAGTATTCCATAATGTGTGGGGGGTTGTTACATCCTGGACAGACCTCTCCATGCTTCCTTTATGGATGGTAGGTGTTGTACCATGAATCTATACAGGAAAATATTTTACAATATAGTGTAGTGAGAAAGTAGGATATTTGTTAACTGATTAATAGTTTATAATCTTTTGTTGTACTGTTTGAGTATGGGATTATTATTATTGTATATGATATGTATTTTATGTAAGTAAAAATAAAACTAAGAATTTTATTCTGCTTTAATGTATTTAGAATTTTTTATTTTACATTGAAAACATAAATCTCATACATCAAAATAGTATACTAAAAGTTTTATACATGAATGTTGAGGTGACTCACAATGAGTTACTGAACTAAAGTTTGAATATAGTTACCTGTGGTAGCACAGTTCCCTCCACTGCCACCACCTGGTACTGGTACGTTGGCTTTATTGTGTGTCTATGGAGTCATTGTACCAATACCACAACATTGTCAACACCTCGAATATTCTTGCATACGGCCCTGAAAATGAGAAGGTGGAAGAATGTGTTTGAGGAGTTTGGGAGAAAGAGGAGGAATGGGTGCAAGGAGTGTGTGAAAAGGGAAGGCTTCAAACACACATGGTGTGGTGGTGACCCCAGACTACATCAATAACTGAGTGAAAGTTGCCACTTGGCCAGATTATTTAATTTTCAACCTCGAAGTTGGTCAACTAACCCCTTCCCTGCATCATTTGAATGTCAGAAGTTTGCAAGTTTCAGGCAGGTCTTTGTACTGATGGATGAGGTTGTAGGGTTGTTATTTTGGGGTTTTCCATATTTTGTTGTGTTCTGCACTGGTGCTAGAGCCTCACCACCCATAGAAAAAAGGGATATGGGATATTTATGATGATAGTGAACAAAAGAAATAGGTACAGTCGCGAACCAAAGTTTCGTACCCCCCTTGGCTGACAGGAAGGCGAAGACAGTGTTAAATATATGCTGAAAGATCGGACAAACTGTTGCTTCGAGTTGGTAACGAAACAGTGTGAGGTTCATTTTCACAAACCACAAACCGGAAGTCATGTAAAATGAACCTCACCCTGTCTCATTTCCAACCCGATACACCAATTTGTCCAATCGTTCAGCATATCTTTAACACTGTCTTCGCCTTCCTGTCAGCCAAGGGGGGTACGAAACTTTGGTTCGCGACTGTACAACCAGAAATATAGGAGGAGGCTGTATTGTATTTAGAAGAAGAAATAACACAAGGAGGAAATGCAAGGACAGTTGTGGACATAAGTTCCAATATATCGTACATATGGATAACTCAAATTGCTGACTATTGTTTTCACATTCTCATTATGATTTTATTGTTCACCACAGCCACAAGTGTCAAAATTATAATAATGTATGTCCTACATCATAATTTTATGAACAGGCAATAAAAAGATAATCTTTTTTTCAAGGAAAACTTTTCTTCGTCACGCATTTATTATTTATGGTGTCATATTTGATGCGAGTTAAAATCAGTTTTGAATTTGATTGATTGAAGTCAAACTCTGCTTTGTGATTGGTCGATGCATACGGAATGCATAGCTGTGATTGGCTGACCGACATGACATCACATCACCTCCCAGAGATAATCTTCCATACTCTGGTGTAAGTTAACGCTGTGGATAGTGGTATCAAGATACAATAATAGTTAACTGATTTATTGATTTAGGTTTCATTTTATATATTTTTAATAAACCTGTGGTGTTATATAAGAATTGATGATAATTACTCATTTATTTTAATTATGTAGTTTTTAACCTTGGGTAATTATCCAATTTATTATTTTTTCCCCATTATTATCAGGACCAGTGATGACCAACTCAACCAACGGAGGTATGAGGAGGGCACGTAGATGGCAAAGAACTCCAATGGAAGCCCTAGGAGGGACATTGAACAGGTTACAACACATTACATCGTTTCTTGTAATTACTTTGTTATTCCTTCCTTTCAATTCTTCCATTTTTCCCGTTTCTTTCTCATCAATTTATAAATAATTTGTAATATATGGTACATAGTTTGTCAAATTTTCTGATGCTTGATAATACGGTATATATATTTGCATTTTTTTATATTCTGAAATGAGATCCAAACTATAAAAATATTTTTTTGCATTCTTTTGATACCTAAGGTCCAATATCCAAATAATTCTAATTTCCATATTCATACAGTCAATGCCAAAAATGAGGATAAAAACATTGTGCAATCACAGGGTCATCATAACCACATCTTGGCAATAATGTCAGTTACCTTTTAGTAGTATGTTGGCATTTCACGCTTCCAGTCTTTTGGGGACGAAATCAGCGAACACATCCAATTTCAAGTTAAACCATAGAAAAGTTGTATTTGGGGTTAAACAGTTGCACTCATTATGGGACAGAATCAGCGAACACAGATTGCTAATCATGCTATCCTTCTGATTACTGTATTACACATCGGCCAGACAACTTGAGGAACTTCAACAACAACAACAAGAGCTTATAGTACACTCGTGATACGTAATCCCTGACCAGAGATGAACGGCAAGCACCACACATAATGGTACCCTCTATTCGAACTCAGCCTCTATAGGTGTACTGGGTGGGGAAATGAGCAACACCAGGCGATTCAAAGCTCTCTGCTCCTCACACTTTGGTCAGAAATTATGTATCACTAGTGTGCACAGCACATCCAAACTGGGACGCTAACCTCTTATTAATTTTCAGGTTGGACATATTATATTGAGAATAATGGAAGACTGCTAGAGGCCTGGAAGACCCTGTAATATGAGGGAAAAGATGAAAGATGGGACAGCAAGCATGAAGAAAAGAGAAGGAAAAGAGGCATGGTTGAAGAATTGAAGGAGGGACACTTCAAGACTTCTGTAGTTAATCCGGTACCCTGAAGATTGATCCAGTGTTACTCAAAAACTTCATTTGAATACAATGTCATTTTCTCTGCAGGTTTGTTTTGGTTTCTTTCTGGGTGCTTTGCATTTCATTCTCCACTATTCTTATTCCATACAACATTTTGTCTTAAGTTCTTTCTCCATTTTTCTTGAAGTACGATAGCATAGGATTTACAGTCCATTTCAAACGTAGACAGATAGTAATTGTAATAGACAAGTTTTACATTTTTTCTCTAATAGTAATTGTGATAAGAATACAACTCCAAAAGCATCTCATTCAAATTGGACATGTTATATTCCTTCTCATAAAATTTCTCTCATTATTTATACCACCCACATTAATTGGCTTGTATTATGTTGCAGAGTCCAGTTCTACAAGAGGCTTTTGAACCTTTGCTGCCCACTGTGTTCATCCATCCATCCATCTACAGTACAAGCATCACTAGTTACTGTGAGTGTTTATGGAGCTACATTGTTTTCTGTGTGGTTGGAAATGTGCACTCATGACAAAAGCTATCTATTTTTTATGTTTTGCTCAAATCTATAACTGCTAAGACAAATCAATGATAATTCCATATTTGATGCAATTCCCAGATGCTTTGTTTATTGTGAGTGTATAATAAGTAAATTAAAAACAGAATGTGATTTATTCGATGTGCTTATGAGATGGTCAGCTAATGTCGGTAGGTTTAATTAAGGGGATAGTTGGAGGAATCACTTGCTCCAGATTTGGCATCACTATACTACCCCAATAACATTTCAACATAAAGATTCTATTTTGGACATACAACCAATTCTTAATGTTGAAATGTTATTGGGTTCATAATACACTTGTGAATATTATTATTGTCAGCAGTACATTACAAGGTTGGCCAGGTTAAGTTTTCTTTTATAAAGTGTTGTTTGTCCAGTTGATGCATTTCTGATGTGAATTGGATGGCTACACACTCTTCAGAATTGCCAAGATAGAATGCTATACTATGGTATTTATTTTGGCAGTTGTGGGGATTTTGTGGTCTCTAATTTAATTCACCCTGAAAAATAGCTCATACTGTACTATGGAGTACAAAAATTTGTTCCCTCGGTCAGCAAAAATATAACTGAAGCACCTGTGGTTCAAACTACTAAACAACAGATGATGGTTAGCAAATATGTTTTGTTTTATGAATCAGAGAATTCAGTCATTGTGACTGGCTGAGGGAACAAACCTTTGTTCAATATACAGTAGTTCAGTTTTGCACTTAATGGTATCAATTTTCTCAAGTTCATATTTATTGGAATGGACACAAGTCATAATTATTGCTGCTTGGACTAGCTGTCTAATTTTCATGGTATTCTGTATTGAACCTACATACTGTATATATATACAGGGTGTCCATAATTATCTGAAAAAGTTTACATATTCATTAAAGGTAATCTGTTCACACACTGTATTTCTGTCTGGCATGTTAGCTTTTACATTCATACAGATTACATCCAGGATATAAATATCTACAAGCAGTGTTGTTTTCTGCAATCCTAAAGTGCCTCCCAGTTGGTAGGGAGCTCTAACCTACCACTTTAGGGAGTTGGTATTCAAGATTGTGGAGAGCAATACTGCATGTAGATACTGAAACCCTGGATGAAATCTGTACCAAGGAGTTAAATACCTTAAAACTAACCTTAAATCATTGTCTTTCAGGTCTGCAGTGATAAAAGTGAAGACTTCAAAAAGCATCACAAGAAGGAAACCAAAGAGGACAAGCAGAAAACTGAAGAAGAGGACAAGCACTATACTCTATCCAATCCTAGCTTGCAATTGGAGCCTAGGTGTATTTTTAATGCTCGTCTCTGATTGGTCAATATCTCCAGGCAACCTCCGTTCACGCTTACCTTTCCCATACCAAAACATTGCATTTCTCAGATGTACACTTTTTTGTGTTTTTTTGGTGCCTCGCTTATTTCGCTTAATATCTACTTGGCACTTTGGTAACCTGACAGAATAATGATAGAAGATTACTTTTATCGTGAAAAAAATATCCATATCATTAAAAAATATACGATTTACGTTTCCAGCAATAATTTCTGTCTTATCTACAATTTTATACCACCATGACATGCATGAGGATTTTATCTACATCATCCACCCATTTTCAATCATGGTAGCATAATATTTATAAATAAATATCGGCATATAAAAAAAGTTGTATAAACATTTTTTAGCTACTTGTTTCACTTCAACTCGTATTTAATCGTTTATTTTTTAATGATATGGATATTTTTTTCACGATAAAAGTAATCCTCTATCATTATTCTGTCAGGTTACCAAAGTGCCAAGTAGATATTAAGCAAAATAAGTGAGGCACCAAGAAAAAACAAAAAAGTGTACATCTGAGAAATGCAATGTTTTGGTATGGGAAAGGTAAGCGTGAACGGAGGTTGCCTGGAGATATTGACAAATCAGAGACGAGCATTAAAAATACACTTAGGCTCCAATTGCAAGCTAGGATTGGATAGAGTATAGTACTCAAAAAAGCAAGATGGAACTATAATAAATTAACTGTAAATAATGGTGTATGTATAGGAAAAAATATATTTATAAAATTTTCCATTACTTCTGATTATTTATATCATCCCACCAAGTATTACATAAAACTTATAGATACCTGAAAGGGTGTACAGTTCAAATAAAATTGCTGATATGAAGACATCAAGCTCCAATATAATATCAGTATTGCAAAGAGACCTAGAGAAGCTGTGTGTGTTCCTCTAAACAGTCTCGGAAAAGACTTTTGAAACTACTACTTGACACAGGGTGTCCAGAAATTCCTTGTGTATACAATATTCAAATGATGAAAGATTACAAATTTCTTAGTTGATTGGAAGGTTACCAATTCCTCCAAACTAGCTCAGGAAACAAATTGCCTAAATGTTACTAATAGGGGATCTGTTTTGTGACACAGTTTGGTTGACTCAGTAACCCTACAATTACCATCAAGAGTTCATCCCTTTAAAACTACACAAGAATTTTAGGAAAGTGTCGTGTTATTATATTATTTCATAAATATTTGACATTCCATTAGAGAAAACTGAACTACTGTACTGAACCCAAACAAAGTTTCCCAATGTAAGGGAGATATTAACCTCTACATAGAAAGATAGTTTGAATTTAATGTATGTTCATCTCCAATGATGGACATGCATTAAATTTCAAGAAATACTGCAATGCTGATACTGTTAAAGAAATAGTATACTTTTGGTACAATGAAGCTTCTTGATTTCTCCAAAGTATGCCAGGAAACGGGACCAGATTAACAAAAATAATGTTGGCCAGTTGGGTGGAATAGTTTGGAGGAATCAGATGTTCCAGATTTACCAACACTACTATCTCTTTAAATTGGGACCAAGAAATAATATAATGAAAATTTAAACAGCCTGAACCAAAGGCAGGAAATGCAAAGTTTGAAGATTATGATTAAGTCATGTGATTACTTTTACCATCTTTGTACCATATGCCTCCATATAGCCTGGTACAAGTTTCTGTATAACTGAACTGGATTTGATATAGTTTTACTGCCTTCTGATTTCTGGTCTTGTGTTCATTCAATGTATAACTTGGATAAATAGTAAGGTACATCAAATTCAAGGGATGTAGTAATGGGTCCTTATGAATTTCAGGAAAGTTATCATTACTTTCAAAATTATAACACTTGTAATTATGACCTTGAAAACAAATTACAAAACTTTTTATTAAATAAAATTTGAAGAGCCTGTCCATTAAATTTCTTCCATTTGTGAATGTAAAGACTATGGTGTCAAATGTTATACAGTATACCAAACACAAATACCAAACAATAACTCCACAATATACTACAACAACACTTCCTAAACCAGTGCAATAAATCAGACAAACTAAGAAAAGGTAGCAAGATAAAACTGTTTAAGTTAAAAGGGGGTAGTAGTGTTGGGAAATCAGGAGTAACTGGATTCCTCTATAAACTATTTCAAGCAACAAAGGCCACCATAGATATTGTTAATAAATCAGGTCCTGTTTGTTTCCTGGAATACTTTGGAGTGCTCCAATGTACCAAACAAAACTATACTATCCCCTTAATTTATCCAACTCTGATACAACACTGCTATGATAAAATCAAGACTTTGGTATAAAAGTGTTGTTATGTCTGATGTCGTCATATCATAAGTATCATCTCACCATCTACCGGACACTGTAGTAGGGATGCCAGCCAGTGATGAGGTTCCAATGTGATGTGTCTTCATAATAACTTCATTACACAACCTGCAACAGAACCAAAGTACATGTAAGTGTCACACATTCAACTTCAATCCACTTTTTCTTTTGCAAAAATTTCCAATTCCCTTTCACCTACACTCTCTAAAGTTATGCACAGACGAATGCCATTCTTTCCATTACTTTAGGCACATGAAATAAACTATACAGTAAACCCTCGCTACCTAGGATCAATTGGGGGAGGGGGAACTTTGTCGAGTAATCCGAGGGATTAAATATGATACGTGTAACTGACTACATGCACAATCACCCTCAAACCTACATGTGCTTTCACTTGTCTCTGGTTCCAATATACTGTACAGCTGCTCACACACAAAAACATGACAATTTCACAAAAAGGATATAATACTGCAAAAATATATCTAATAATGTAAATTAACATGAAATAAAGTAATGTGGTGTGGTAGGTGAGGAAGTATGGGAATCACAGCAGCAGAGGTGGTATCGACTTAGCAAGGGTTTACTCAGTTTACTGCATATTTATACAGTAAATAAATACAAAAAGAATTATGCATTGGTACATACTGGAATGCTACGAGATACAATATACTGTACTGTACTTCTATCCATATACAGTAAACATACAAATCAGGACTTTCATACTCAATTATCGATATATTGTCTCAGTCTACCTCACCAGTCTATTGAACAGGTAGTCTCTTCCACTACTAAATTTGTACGGTACACACACACACTTGACAACACAGAAGTTGAGGAGACTGTACCATAATGTAGTTCTGTCAAAACAGCAGTACTTTAGTTGGTGACTGTACAACAACTTACCATTTCTATAACAGCAACAATAGGAAGGTCCTATGTGTTGTATGTTGTAATCACTGTATCTTCACTATCAATGGCAGAAACTCCAGATTCCACACTTCACTCGATACAGAAGAATCAGTCTGCAACACATCACAAGCATTGGTAAAACAGAGAAAATAAATAAAGCAAACATGATGACTGGGTTAATAAGAAGGACATTTGTTGCCTTGGATGAGGAAATATTTAAATCTCTGTATGTGGCACTGATTCGACTGCACCTTGAATATGCAAATCAGGTGTGGTGTCCCTACAAGAAGAAAGACGTGGAGGCTATTGAAAGGGTTCAACGAAGGGCGACAAAATTGATACCAAGCTTGAAAGATCTCTCCTATGAAGAAAGGTTAAAGAGATTAAATATTCCAACACTAGCATATAGAAGATCAATAGGAGAAATGGTGGAAACTTTTAAAATTGTTAATGGAGTGTATGATAGGGAAGTATGTGAAGGTTTGTTTAAGATGCAGGAAGGATTGGAAACTAGAGGAAATGGAAAGAAAATATTCAAGCAAAGAGCAAGATTAAATATCAGAAAATATTCTTTATGTAATAGAGTTGTAAATAACTGGAATAGCCTTCCAGAAAATGTAGTTAATGCTGAGTCAGTGCTTGAATTTGAAAAGAAATTAGATAAAGCATGGAAAAAAGAGGAACAAAGATTTGACTACTGTATACTAAAACAATTGGGAACCTCCATCATAGTTGTGACTATTTGACCACGAGACCTAGTTTGTGTTATCCAGAGCTGGAGTCACAGGCCTAACAGCCTCTTCCAGAAGTAGTCTGTGAGTTTTCTGAGTTTCCTGGCATACTTTGGAAGAATCAGAGGGTATTATTACAGAATAACTGGGTTTTTGGCTAGGCTTGAGCAGTATTACCACATTAGGCTAGGTCCTAGGAATTTGCCCAGGTAGTTTACACCGGTTATACCCGGTAGTTTGCCCAGGTTAGGTCCCGGTAGTCTGCTGTGGCCTAGGTTAGGTTAGGTCAGACTAGTTTCCAAATTATGTTTGTAAAACGGGGCATATCTCAAAAACGGGGCATTTCCGAGAGAAACACCATAGATGATAAGTGGCTTAGAATGGTCCAAAATAGTGGATAATGATACTAATATATACAATATAGTGAATCCAGGTTTTCTGTAAATTTACCAATCAGAGCACTCCAATGTAACAAAATGGAATATTTTTAGAAGTTGCCACAACACGATTTCGAAAATTTTACTATTACCAGTGTTTATATTTCACTATTACAAAAACCACAGCAGAGCAGACTACCGGGACCTAACCGTGGTAAAGTACAGGAAATGACCGGGACCTAACCGGATCTGGAAACATTGCTACAAAAGTAACAAAACGGTAATTCTTTCAATAAATACCGTTTCCCACTCAGTGCTGCTGGTTCCCTATACTGTACATATATACAAACATACAAAATTATACATACAGTACATACGTTAATTTATATGTTACCTTTAATTCCTTCTTATAGTAGAGTCTTGGTATCCACAATGACATCATCTTGGTTGTTTGTGGGTGGGTGTCATGTAATTCTGTAGACTTAGAATGATATAATTTCATATAAATGAGAAAATAGAACTTCTTCTGTCTTCCTGCTCTTGAAATAAATGCAGTGTTCTCAATTTCTCATGAACTATTTGTGGTATTACCTTAAAAAGTTAGTTGAAAATACCTTAGATGTAGCCAAATTTCCTTAGATCCTGAACTATAGGTGACAATTTCAACATATATTTAACCCTTGACACACGATATTTTTATGAAATTGTAATAGTTTTTTACAGCAATGCATTTTTCTTTTACGAAGACCCATGAAATAACGGAAGAATGGATAAAAATGACCTTAGATTGTCAGAACTTTACTTTAAATAGCCCCAAATTACGCTAATCTAGAGTAATTACCTTAAAAATGAGATCATTGGTTACATGTAAATATTGCTAACAGTGTTGCCAGAGGTATGCTTTACGAAATTTCTTCAATTTTAACCTCACAATTTTCATTTTTACTTCAGAAATTCTCTGCTTTATTCTTGAACATTGACGTCTTTTTGGTACAGTATTTGGTCTGGTAGAAATTTCTCTGTTTACTCTTGAACAATCTGTATGTAATTTCCCAGTTTATTCCACCTTTGTATCGGCAACTCCTGTTATTCTTGTTAATAGAAATAAGAAAAAAAAAAACAATACCACGCATATCTATTCACTATTTACTTCTTGCATACCACATTTTCTCCAAGAATTCCTTCACAGCACACATGTTCTACCGTTTCATTTCATCCTCTCCTGTGTCACATAATTATCTGACAAGTGACATACTTTGCTTCGGGATTCAGACTATCTATAACTTTTTGCATTCACCTCCATACAATGAGCTCTGGCTCCAAAGAGTAGATCACCACCCAGACTTCCCTCATACCACTTCACATACTCTGGACATTCTTTCTCCTTATACCATACCAGTTTCCTTTTGGTCCATATCATTTTTCCACTTTCTTAGCCCAAGGCATTTCACTTCTTTGGCAATCCCCTCTCTATTCCTGTTCATTATTTTCCACTCATGCATAATTCCTCTACCTACCATGCCATTCATATATACCATTCTCTCACATTTCTTCCCCCATTTGCTATTTCCTTGCCAGTCTTGTATCCTCCATTTGTTCCAATCTTACTTTGTATCTAAGGGTTGCTTTCACCAGTCTTTCTCTGAATGTTCTCCATCCCATATCACCTCTCAAAGTTGCTATCACTGCATAATATAATACCTTGGTGCATTCAGTGCCATTCTCGCTACTGGGTTCTGTCCCACCTCTAACTTATCTATCTCAACTCTCCTTCCATGCCATACATAATGGTCGGGACAGCCACACTCTTCCATACTTCTCTCACCACACCATACTAGCTTGATCTCAGCCTCGCTGCACTTGCCAGTCATCCAATCCATTGGTTCATCATGCTAATCTTTTCATCCTTGGAGACTAAAGTAGCAGCCGCTACACTGCGGCTACAGTCTTTTCACTTTTCACACACATTTTAATTTCCCTCATAGAAATAAGTAATATTCATGTGTACTGTATATTTACAAGGTGACGTTCCATCCACCTCACCCCTAGGTTCAGTCCAGTTGCCCCGACACCAACTGCTGAGAACACCATCTATACATGAACTCATTCACTATTGCCTCTTAAGTACTTTTCATGTCTGCTGGATTTCAATTAAACTTTTTAAAATATTACATAACTGTACTTAAATACAACTTTTGGTGTTAATCTTTTATTGTTATTAAAATATAAATATTAATTCATCCATTTTCATCATAAATCTGCATTCATCTAGTTAAGGGGAGATTCTCTTGTTGGTGAATTGAAAGATCTGTGATTCCTCCAAACAATGCCAGAAAACAAACTACATAATAATAACTGATACTTGTACTGGTAAATGTCAACAAACCAGAGACAGTAAAATAAAAGTTACCCTTCAACTTTTGTGATCACTCCAAACTATGCCAGAAAACAGACGACCCTAATGTTACTTTAATGGGGGATCTGTTTTGTGGCATAGTTTGGTGAAATCAGTGGCCCACCAATTTACATGTACCTACTGTATTGTCAAAAATCTCCCCTTAAACAAATCCAAATATTATCATTCCACTACCAGTACAGTATACAAATAATATAAAATCAGTTTTCCAAAATATATATTCAGTACTGTATACTTGGAGTAGAAGCAGTACTGTACTCAGTTCATTTAGATATTTGAAACATTCTAAAATATCTTCTAAAAGACTGACACGTGGTTTCTCTTGTGAACACATATAAACACACCAAACTACATTAATTAAGGGACCCTGTGATATAGTCAGAAAATTGGAGGTAAATTAGTCCTTCAAATATTGCCACGAAACACCACCTATAAGGAAGGAGCATGTTTCGTGGCATAGTCAGAAGGAATCAGAAGCCTCCAATTCTCATACACGATTACAGGGTTTTTAAATAGTTTGTTGAGTTTTGGGGGGAAGCATCATTGACAGAGCTAGAACTCATGGCCACTGTTAAAAAGAATACTCGGCCACCCAATGCTCTGAGTTGCCTTCCTAAAATAATGGTTAGCAGAGTTAGGGTCGACATTGATCTACATACTGTGTAGAAAACTCAGAAAATGTAGGGGTAACAACTCTGTGGATGGTAGTATTAAACTACTTCTTCAATATAATATATAACAAGGGCTACATCATCAACTATTATATAAGAAAAATATATTAAAATATAATGTATTACTATATACTATTATATGTATCTGTCATTATAAATATTTTTGACTATGGAACACAATAATTTATATAAATACAGCATATAGAAAAGAACCCAACATCTCTGGAAAATAAATTACATTTTACTGTACAGTATTATACAGTACTGTACTTGATCCTCAAATTACTTCCTCTTAACGGTTCCCACTCGTCCACCCTTTATTACTGTGGCTTTCGTCTTTGCAATCAATCATCCATGTCTTGGATTTAAACTCCTTTAACCATCCCGTAATTCTTTCTTTACTACAGTAATCTTATCAATTTTCCTCTACTCTCACTCGCTCCATTTACAATTTCTATTTACATTCTTTTAACAGGATGAAGTTATTATACCGTGATTACCATAACTCATTCATACAACTTAATTATCCATTTAAAACTCTACTCTTCTCTTTCATATCAATTTTATCTAACTTGGCCAACCCATATACTGTACTATATTTTGGTTGCACTTCATATACTCAGCTGTTCCTCAGTAAATAATTATATCCTTACCTTCATTTTTCCTATGAAACATGTCTGATATATTTTAAATACTCAGGCTAACTTGATACACATGTTGCACTCAACATATTTTTTGCTTCATTGGTTTAGTTTCCTGGTGCTTCAAAATAACAGAATTTAAATAGAACTTGCATAGTACATGTACAGTATTTAGATATCTCGGTGGCATCACTGAAATTGAATATGAGGTGAGCATCAGAATATTAATAAGCTAGGACATTGGCTATGCATTCTTATACATATATTATACATCATTAACACTATGAAAACAATAATGTAGTTATGTTTATGGCAACACTTATATTTATCATTACATATACTATACTTAACGAAAATATAGATTCGCAATCTTCTCTTTGACTATATTACTTTGGTAGGAAGTGTTGAGGAACTGATTCATAAGGCACTGTATAAACGTATAAAGGAATCAACATATACTGTAGTACAATGGCTTAGTAACTTGTATGCCTTGTAGGAGGGTGTTGCCTGAAGGGATATGGGCTACAAAATTAAAGGGCTTTGATGCCCCTTTGGTCCCATTCGGTTCCTTTCAGCTCTTCAACTGTTCCTGCTTTGCTTTGTGCTTGTTATCCCTCCTATCTATCTCCTTCTCTCTTCCTGTTGCTATGTCAATATCCTGACTTCAATCTTATGAGGGTCAGGATCCAGTAGGCTTTAGCCAAATACAGTACTGTAGTTCATTTGTTCTTCCAACAACTTACATGTATGTGTTATGTAAAGTCAGTTCCACATTTTAGTTAACTGGTTTCCAAGTGTTACTGGACTACATTAAGAAAAATGGTGGTTTTAATTATGTTCTATACCGATTTCACAGTACAGTACTGTTAGTCATGACATTATTATTAATCTTATAAGCTAAAGTTAAGTAAATATGTACTATTCCCCCGACACATTTTATAACAGATGCTTTACTCTTGTATCAAGAAAGTAGTACTGTACACTACATTAAGATAAGGCACAATCATTTAATAACTTTGTAACTTGATATGTTACAGTAAATGTAATACTGTAGTTCAATAAGAAATTATTATGCCAAATTCCATTGCAAACTTTGTGCTGAAGACTATGAAAAAAGTATTTGGCATAGTTGACTGTGAGAAAGGCAGATTCTGGTGTGAAAATTCAAACACTTCAAATCTGTAATGACAAAATTGTCTTGGTAAAAGTTGATAAATATGTTTTGATTTGCATATGAGTACAGTAATAGACAAAGTAATTGTACTACCTGGGATTATTTCTGTATTCTTTCAGGCTCCCTCTCCGTTGTTTAAGTATCATATCTCTTTTTGTATCTTTTCAATACAAAAGTACCGTAAAACACCCTAATTTCGGATTGCGCCATACAGTAACTTAGGACATTTCTCGAATAGAATTAATAATTCAACTGTACAGGAAGATAGTGCTATATTTACAAAAAAATATGATGGTGTTAGTTAGGGGAATGTTCCAAGACTATTATGTATAAATTCTATTACAATTAATTAAATATGTGTCGGTGAAAATATTCGACAAATACAATGAAAAAAAGTCTGCATTTTCTTTATATTTCTATAACTTCGGCCATGAATACGGCAATTTTTTTTTACATTTAAAAAAAACTCAGGTGTCCGAAGTTTAACCAGCGTGTCCAGAGATCGATGCTGTTAACCATTCTCATGTTTAAACGGAAAATACAACCCTGTTCGAAGTTGGGAAAAGTTATCCGAAGTTAGGAAATTTCTGCCTAACTTCGGACACTTGAAAATTGAAAAAAAAAGCACGAATATAGTGTGTTTAAATTATTTTTGTTATATGGATTTAGTAGGTACTCTCCCTGGCTACCACATGACACCAACAGGAATAAAATTGCACCATTATTAATAGAGTTATGCACTAAAACATGTAAAAAATGTCCAAAGTTAGGGTGTTTTATGGTAACCTATCAGTCTTTCCCCTCTCCCTTGAACAATGTTGAAGAATCTTACTTCTACTCATCACAGACATACTTAACCTCAAAAGATAATGTGCTCTTAATATATGCAAATAGTTAATAAGCAACTGCTCACACTTAGCTTTAATACACACTTGCTCACTTTGTCTCTTAATACTCGTAAATACACACTCACTCCTCTTCTCCAATTTCTTCAAACCAGATGAGGCAGATCACACTCACTCTTCCTCTTCACTTGATCCTGATCCTGACCCAGAGGAAGAGCCGCCACAATGAAATCCCTTCCCGATTTTCTTGTGCATCAAGTATCCCCCGGCACCCAGCGCACCAACACCAGCCAGAGGTACTCCATACTTCATGGCCATATTGGCTTTCATTGCTTTCTTCTGTAGTAAGAAAACTTTCAATTAGTTAAAGGCAAATAGAGTACAGTATTTACATAAAGTAAATAAATATCTGCAAAAAGAAGATCCAACACTTCTCATCTTTATTATTACCTGTTTGTCAGCAAGGAACATAATCTATCATTATACAAGGTGAGTATAATTAGATATGGAAGTTTACAAGATTCATAATATCAATCTACTTATGAGAAAAATTTATTTATGCTGCTGAAATATTCCAAATAATGTACAGTACTGTATTCTAATGTAATGATTAAATACCACAAAGTACGGTACAGTACTTTTGACTGATAAAGTCTGCCATTTAAATTCTAGCTTTCTCTTTCTCTCTTCCTGTTGCAAGTCAATATCCTACCTCCAGCCTTATAAGAGCATGGACCCAGTAGGCTGTAGCCAAATAGTTCTTTCATTCATATATTGGAGTCTAGTATCAATATCCATATGACTGAATGTGTGTTACATCAGAAATCTAGTTCCTTCAGTTGGGATCATCCATCCACCAAATTCCCAAAAGGCCTTTTGTTCCATTCAACAAACAACATTAAAATAAGTTTGTATATCCACCCAATTCTCAATTAAATGGGACCCTACAGTACCAGTAATATGTAGGGACAATACTGTAAAATAGCATACCTATGTGTTTTATGTTGGAACAAAGAATTATTCATCTAGTATTTTTTTTTTTACCAGGCCTTCATCTCCATGCTGAAGGTAACCCTTTGCTAGGGAGATCTTACGGAGGAGGGGCTCCCTGTGCCCCTCACTGAACCAGGACCTGAGTCCGCTTCGGCTATGGCTGCCTAAGCAAGAAGGCCTCAGACAACTGACTCAAACCCCTCCACCTCCTGCTCACAGGGGTGGTAACTTCAGGCAACAGTGACAGATTTTTACACTGTCTCAAGCAGGACTCGAACGCTGGACCACACAAACTGCAGCCGTGCACTCTACCACTGTGCTAACCACAGGCTTCATTTAGTAATACTTGTAACAATTGTACTCCATGTCTCCCCATTTTTCACCACTTTGTATCTCTCTGTCTCCTACACTCCTTCTGTTTCTCACTCTACTTCACTCCACTGTTCTCTAATAATTATAAATCAAGGGTATTCTCACATCACTTAAAATAAATACTGTAATATGCATTACAGTTTCCTTTAACACCTTGCACTTCTCCCAGCATCAGTAGAAATCTTCATCTCTACATATATCTTATCTCCACACTTCTTATCAGTACATATTGCCCATCATCACCTCTTCCAGTGTTCCCTCTCCTAACTTCATACTACAGCACATTTGATTTCCAAGTCTCTTCTCATCTCTCATGTTTTCATCAGCAATTCTGGCTTTTTTTTTGTTTCTTGCAAAGTAAGTTGAGGCTCTATACAGTACTGTCAAGTGCTCAAGTTAAGAGGTTCAAATCCCAGCTTGGTCAGTACTTCTTTTCTAAACAACTAAAGATACTGTGCAATTACTGATTACAATAACATACACACATTTCAGGACAGTCATACTGTATTTCTGATTTCCTTTACTGCTTACAAAAAATTTGAGGTGTTTAGTCATCTCAGTCTATGGTAACATTTCACAAGTAAAAATCTCAAATATTGAACCTAAATGTTATTTTTGCATTGCACTACCAATACTGTACTTCCAAGTAACAGAACTTACTAACCGGGTGTGTCAACATGGCAGCACCAGCTAAAGCTGGAGCCATCCCCATGGCTTTGTTCAGGAGTCCCCCACCTCCTCCACCATGGCTAGGGTATTTACCATGGCCAGGGTATCCACCATGACTTGGGTATCCACCATACCCATGTCCTCCACTGGACTTAGATTTCTGGAAATGATATTACAGTCGTAATATGTATTAGGGACAGAACACTCCTCAAAGGAAACATTCAGTAGGATACTATAAATAAGATATCACATAGAGTTCTAATAACTTTGTTCTGTCAACATTCAGAGGTTCATGACTTTTATGATGGACTCATATCAGTAAGAATTAAAAACAATTTAAAACTGAATATTCTCATTACTACTGTACTTTACATCTCACAACAACTTGTATTTGAAGTGTAAAGTTTTATGGATAATCCATGAGTCAGGTTCAAGAAAGGACAAAAACAGATGAAAGAGAAGTGTTCCATTACCTCTTAGCTGAATGTTCTAATGATTCCCTGTTAAATGGAAAGTATATAACCTCTAAAGACTGACTAGCTATGAATGTAGTGTTATATTTTCATAAGCCAATTAACAATAATCATATAAATCATACAAGAAACTAGCGGAACTATTTCTAGCCATAGTTTTAGGAGGAAAAATGGGCATATTCAGTGTGTAGTACAGTAGTACCGTCAGTGGAGATTGTAACTAATGGTGTTTGGATTTCACCAAGAGTGACACTTAAAAAATATTAAAATAAAATCAAGAAATACATAGGATACCCACCCCAATGAGATGTGATGCTCCCAAGGCTCCAGCAACAGCAGCTCCTGCCCCAGCTACAGCTCCCATCAGACCCTTCCCTCCACTGCTTCCATGTGAGGTTGGCATCTGCTGCTATAGCATTAAAAATCACATGAGTTTGAGTTTCAGCTCTGTCAGTGATGTTCCTTTCATCTCTACATGTACAGTACAGTAATACAATTACATACAAAGTACCTGAGAAAGTCATGGACACCTTTATTTACACCATATTCTCAGATTCAATTACACGATAATTACAATTTACAAGTAAGGGGTAACCAATCATTACTTGTTGCAAGTCCAAATTAGCCACTATAAATACCTGTACAATGTTTGTATTATAGTAATGAGTATTGTATTAATTTCTATATGTCCATCTGGGTCCCAATAAATATAAATTATTTTTCCAGTAAAGCAAATGCTATTTCTTGTGTCTTGCCTAGTCCAAATAGATTTCGTCACAATGAAGGATCTTTCCTGTACAGTATGGTCAAATTGATTCTAAGTAGTAAATGTTATATTACAATTTTTATAAGTAGTAATTTCCAATAAATAAATAAAAATTAAAAATAACTGCAGTTAAGGGTAAATTGCAGCCACAACCACAGTACAGTACAGTACTTGCTTTCTCAACACTCTCAGGCATAATTGACACATACACATAGTGCTTCTATGATTCAGTCCTATGGTAAGTTTAGTTGTATAGTGTCAGTCACTTTGATGCATTCCTTATAGAAAAACATAGCCCAAGTATGGGTGTGTAAATCTGCAACAAAAAAGAAAAGTTTTCTAGTGTTGCAGATATTTTCCATTCCAAGTTTCAATATAGAAAAGGATGACATGTTTAGGATTATTCTATTTTACCTAAACGTAAATGCAATACTAAAAATGCACTTGTCACTTGTAATATGTCTATTATTATAGCTTAAGAATTGAAACAATTCTTTTTTACTCAGTCAAATATCTGTAACACTGAGAAACTTATAGTTTCTGCAGACACCTGAGAGTTAATATAATTCAAGGCAAGCTGCATGGAATAAATATTCAAGCTTACCACAAAACAGGAAAATGAGTGTAAAATTATTTCTTTACTTTTTCCTAAATATCATCTGAGAATCAAAGAAAGGTCAATGAGTCAAAACTGCAGCTTTAATTTTTGTAGTCTATAATTCATTATGATCTATTTCTTTCGGACAGGTAGTAACAGTACATAAATGTAATGTAACATAGTCAGTCTATGTCAATATATATTACGATTCAGTATGCTGAATTTCAGTTTGCCTCAAATGGTAAGAGCAAAATTTTGGCAATTATAGATGGAGGCATTTAAATAAACTAAAACAAATTCTGGGTATAATTTTGATTTACACCAGCTATCAAGGTATGTAATCTAAAATTACTTCCACAAATACAATAGCTTCGACTGTATCATAAACTGTCTAGTAAAATGGTAAGTCAGTGGATTTTATGGTTACATCTCAGCTTAGTTATAGAAGTCTTGTAATTAAGAAAATAATCAATTTTTACAAACCAACAGAAAGATACCTCCCCTCCATGCACCATGTAAAGACTATACTGTGTGAATTAATAGTCTCATTGTACAAAGAGTGCCATCACCACCAATCTGCCAAATTTTTACCCTGTTCCCCTGGGACAACCTGTAGAACACCAAGGCTGTGTGCTTCCCAACTTGTCTGAAGTCCAGTCTGCTAAAAGTAACTCAGATGAAATCCGAGATATTGGTACTGTACTTTTATTATATAATGCCTATAACATCAATACTGTCATAAGTTATATAGTAGGAATTTACAAGCACTAAGCCAAGTTACAGTACTATACCTTACATAATTTTTTAAAATAAAATAACATCCAAAAATATCATAAAATTCAACATATACGAGATTCACTATATGAAAGACCTAATACAAAACTATTGTAATGTTAGTAGACAAATTTTAGAACATAAACTTACAGTTTAGGCCAGCTGACTTTCCTGTAAGCATTGAAGCTTAATGTAGCAAACAAATTACTGTACATGTAGTTTGAAAGGTAGTGAGGCAACAGATTTTCTACAGTAGTGTTAATAAAATTTGCTAAAACTTAGCCTCTGATTGTGTTTACAGCAAAAAAATATGTCCTGCAAGTATACTACCTGCATGAAACGTAATTATTAGTAAAGTTAACTTCTTGACCCACACCTTAGATTTCCCTCACCAAAGCACTGTACAGGAGTAGAAATATACAAATACTAGTATTCTAAAGAGGCCACTGGAGTAACAATGTGCGAGGTAATTTCTATATGACAACATAGTAATTCCTGGAGTCAATTCTAAATACTGTTACAGCAATATATCCCTAAACCTGACAGTCGTAAGCTATGTTCCTAATGTTTTTTCTATATTGGTAATTTAAGACCTACCATACCATTAGAAAGAGTGAAAATCTGTTATAGTATAATTACAAGCTCTTCTAATAATAGTAAACACCTTCTCCCATGCAACTAACCCTTATATCATGGAGATACTGTACATCAAACAGGAGATAATGTGGGAGTAGAATTATATGAGGCTTGTTTTAAATGTAAGTAATATAAAAACATCACAAGTTAAATTAGAATTAAATCAAAGCCATGGATATACAGTAGCTACAAACTGTGTACAGCAGAGCTGCCTATGATGCATGTTTTTTAAAGATATTTTACGTACACTGGACGCTACAAAATATAGCAATACTGTATACTACTGACATTCACTACCCACCATAGGTTACAAAACACAAATTCTGTATGTTAAGTGTTCATATCGGATAACTTATTCTCTCATAAATTTTGCTTTTCTATGCTGTTGCCATGTTTTCTATATAAAATTCAAAATACAGTATGTCAACATCTAATTTACTTATGATAAATGAAGAATGATTACAATCATTGTAAGGCAGACGAGACTCAAATACTTGCTATTTTCAACAGAATACACATGGTAATTCTTTTGTGTATAGGAAAACCAGGAGTGTCGGGTTGCTTCAGAAATATGGCTTACTTGTAAGTGATGATCCTTTACAGAAGCAGTACCGGTATTACCGATAATTTTATAAGTTCTGGGTGACCCTGCAGCTAATTTAATATAAATTTAATACATCTAATTCCAGTACATATTAATTCCAGTAATAATTGTGTACATAACACAAAAATAAGTGTACCTTATCTGGTTGATATTCAGTCTTTTTAATGAAGAATTACCACATTATAAACCCCATTTTATGAAGCTACTTCAGCAATGTGTTAATGGAAGTAAGGAAGAAAGTGATTGCGAGAAGCATCCAGCATCAACAAGAGTTAAGAGGTCAAAACGGTGGGTTTGGGGCACCTACACCATAATGCTGGGGTGGAGGAGCTCCATGGTAACTAGGTGGTGGTGCTCCAGGGTATTGCTGAGCGTAGCCTGGTCCTCCAGAGTAAGGTGGAGGTTGGTATTGGCCTTGAGGTGGGTAGGACATTCCCATTGGTGGTGCTTGGGCATAGGCTGGAGGTTGAGGTTGAGGAGCAGAACCATCCTCCACCCACACACAGGCCAGGTGGAGGTCCTGAGGAGTGCTGGCCATGTTCAGGTAGGTCAGGCTGGCTGGATTAATGCGGTGATGAAACTCACAGAAATGGTCGTTGTTGATGGCTACCTGAAAATGGGAGGAGTAACATGTCGAACCCATCTGTACATATCTTAATATATAATACATATCGGTATTAGATGTGTGAAAATATGTTGTCTGATCATTATGGTTAAAAGCTCTCAATATACAATAAAATATAATGAAATGCACTAAATTATGGCCATATATCAGGAAAGACAGTTACAGTACCTTGAAGGCTACCGGGTCACACAAGATGGTGACATCAAAGTTTTGTCCTCTTGCAAATGCTGCTGAGTTGGTGGCTTCCTCTTGGCCCCAGCCTGCTGCACGGGTAAATGCATTTCTTCCAATTATACCTTCTGCAACCCGACCATATATACAGAACCCAATTTCATCTGTTGGATCACCAGATGGACCAGACTGGAGTTTCAAGATGAAGCTGAAAATGGAGTCATTTGTATATTTTAATATAATTTAATATAATTGATGTCCTATCCCATTTTACAAGGGGTGAGGGCTCCAGGGCCGGGAATGGAAACATTTAATTGGATCTAACAGAGACCCTCCCTCTCAATTATTTTTACTCAACCTATTTTGAAGCAACAATGTAGTCAAGAGTCCTCACATTTCAACAGTTTCACCACTGTATTACCATTATTGTTTCTGTTAATGGTCCATAAGATTGCGGTCATGGACGGGAGTAAAAAACTTTTCAAATCAACAAAACAGAATCTACGGTAACTTGTCAGTGATTATATGCCATGCAACATATATTTGTACCACCAAAAAAACATTCCCTAATGCAAAAGGTATCAATACAACTACAGCAGTCTTCCTTTACCTATTTGCACTTGGTGTGAAGGTACCCGTAATGTGTAGAATCTTTCCTGGTGAGCAGCCTCCAGGAATAGGTGTCATGTAAGGTAAACCCTGCAATAAAGATGAACATTAGAGTACTGTATTGTAGAGCATTTTCATCATGTCAATAGTACCATAAAGAATTCCATATTGGTTCCTACTTGTAATGTGAAGGACTCAATTGATAGCAAATATAGTGGGGTACAAATGATACCTAGCATAACTTAATAACAGCATAACCTCTGAAAATGAACACTGTTTCGAAGACTTAATAATATGACATTTACATTCTCTCATTACTGCATTATAAACTTACTGGGTTATACACTGGTGGCCCCATCTCTTTCACCTACAGTATGCCTCAAGTCTGACCCAATTCTGAAATAAAGAAAGAATAATAATAATAAATAAAATAGTAAAATATTTATAACACAATACAGAAAATTACCTTAAATATTACTGTTCTTAGTAGTGTTTCCTCATCGGTAATTCTGCATAAGAGGTCCACCTGGATTGTTCCCACATTTTATACATTTTCATGCATATTTTTACTTGTTCTATTGACTGCTGCCCATAATATTTAGAGGAGATAACTTTTTTTTACCCTTACTTGACCTGACCTGACTTAACCAAACCAAGACCAAGGCAGACTACTGGGACCTAACCTGGGGAAACTATTGGGACCTAACCTGGGGAAACTACTTAGACCTAACCTAGGCAGACTACTGGGACCTAACCTAGGCAGACTACTGGGACCTAACCTGGGCAAACTACCGGGACCTACTGTAACCTGGGCAGACTACAGGGACCTAACCTGGGCAGACTACAGGGACCTAACCTGGGCAGACTACAGGGACCTAACCTGGGCAGACTACAGGGACCTAACCTGGGCAGACTACCGGGACCTACCCTGGGCAGGCTAATGGGACTGTCCAATGTTTACAATGGCAGGAAAACACTGAACTTAGGCTCTGGACAGCTGAATTTTTTTATATGCTATTATACCAAAAATAAGTGTAACCTCTTCTTAAATTATATTACATTATCCCTTTGTGAAATATACACAAATTGTAAAGGTTTGCCACGTGGACCTTTTATGCAGATATAGTCCTATCCCAATAGTAAACACCATTGATGAAAAGTGTCTTAGAATGGTCCAAAATAGTGGGTAAGACAATATAGTAAACTCAGTAAATTACTTCTCGACTTTTACCTTTATTTTTAGTTTGTGGGCAAAATATAACCCAAATACTACTACATAAAAGACCACACCCTGTACCAAAGATTAAATAGGTCGTATGCAAGAACAGTATTTAGTGGTGTTAACGATGGTGTAAGTTAGTACGACGCCTCCATAGACAAACAACAGACCCATCATACCAGTACCACGCCATCGTATACACCATGAATGTTCTTGAATATGACCCATATAAGTTAAAAGTAAGTTAGATGTTAGAAATGAAAACACGTAATTGAGTGAGTAAATTCCCTATTATTTCACAATATCTTTATCTTATCTAATCTTTAGTTCATGTAATACAATTTGTCTCGTTAAATTAAAGCTATACACTAACATTATCCAAATATATTTTATAATGACCCCAAGATGAGATTATAATGTTGATATTCACCTTCTGTAAATATAATATACTACCTGTGTGCCTGGCCTGGTGGTGCAGCTGCTGTGTGTGTGTGTATGTATGTGTGTGTGTTGTTCTCCTTTCCTTCCTTGGCTCAGTGGCTGTGAATATCAGTGTTGCAATTTCCCAGCAGCAGCAGGTCTCATCCACAAAATTTCCACAACTTCAACATCAGCAGAACATTTTCATTTTACCTCAAAGATTTCCACAACTTCAAAATGTCTACAACTTCAAAATTTTCACAACTTCAACATCAGCAGAACTTTTCATTTTACCTCAACAATTTCCACAACTTCAACATCAGCAGAACTTTTCATTTTACCTCAGCAATTTCCACAACTTCAACATCAGCAGAACTTTTTCATTTTACCTAAAAAAATCCCTGTTTACTCCCTGTTTATTACTAATGTGTTTAGGTTCACTTCAAAATAATTAATTAATGGAAATCTTTGGCAAGCCTCGTCCCCTCTCCTGTGTGTGTGGCTATATTTTCCCTCATTTATTTTTGAACAATTTTTATATCATTTTACCATTCATATCTCTAATTCTTCATGTCTATGGAAAATTCTCCATATTTGGCAGTACTGTGTCTATTACGTCATCGGGCTACATGTATAGTCAGCGGTAAATATCCTGTCACCTCATGAGTCACTTGCTTTACCGAGACACACACTATACTATATATATATTCATAGACTCGAGAAATACGCAGGTTTTCTACATCTAATAATCTCGAGTCTCTATATATTTTTTATTTATTCAATGAACATCTCGTGCCTCGGGGAAGCAAGTGAGGCGACAGGACTTTTGCCGCCGACTGTACTTGTAAATTTTTTGAGTCTGTCATGATACCATATCCTGAGGCCGGATACTGGCAATATTGAAGGAGCTCGTTTACCTTCCATTTTCTGACTACATCATGGGTCCCTTAAGGTGGTAATTCACTTTTGTTACAGTTGCTCCAGATTTACCAACACCGAATTTCCTCCACGCCACCACATACTCTGCTCTGATTGACCTGCTTGTCTGCGACCCTTCTTGTATGACTAATAGACTGTGCCTTGTATAAAGAGTCTACTATACACCTCTGGTATAGTAGTGAGCCCCCCCAAACCACTACAACACTCCTTTATGCAATACTCTTGCCATCAGTGTTCTTAGCTTTTTAAAGTTCTCGTTTAAAGGTAAATGTGGGTGAGAGTAACATCTAGAATCAACACTCAATAAAAATTTATAAAAGCTTTATTAATATATAAGACTTCCAAATACATGTGGCTTCCTAAACATAGTACTTTTTATTATATAATAATGAAATGTGAGAACAAAAGAACACAGACTAATGGGATGGTTGCAGCAATAGTATACGGAGGTACATACTCATATATTGCACAAAACCTTTCCTCCATACTCATACTAGTCTTCAATTTAACTGCCTCAAAAAAAAAAAAAAAATTACATTTGTTTTTTTTTCTAAGGCTTACAACGATATTACCTACCACAAGGACACCAAAAGTGTTCCTTGTAGTTCACAGGATAAACAAGAAACTCCCTTCTCTGAAACCCTAACAACAGCTCATGTCATACAGAATATACTTTAACTAACACTGGACAATTTACAATGTCACAGCAAGACACTAGTCATCCAAAAATTAAATGCAGTACCATACATGAACAATTTACCCTGCTCTGGAATCAGTCTCCAGGCAAATAGACCCATAACAATAGGGCATTGCAGCTTGACTATGCTAGTGCCAAAATTAGAGAATCTTGACAAGTTGATCCTCATCGAATTTATGAAAATGGAAATGAATTCCACACAAGTTAGGTTTTGTGGCATGTAACTTGATACCCTTTTTTCACCAAAGTTATGTGCAATGTCCAGCCTGAGTATCAAGTTAATTAGCATAGGCAAACAAATTACCTCTGCTGCAACCCATTGCCTGACTTGAACAGATCAGGTCTGTTGGCCCGAGGTTTGATTCTTAAGAAGGGTAACTATGTATTCACAGAGCATAATCTTTTTTATCTAGACAAAACTGCATATAGTATCATTTGTCTTTTCTATCTCTAGATACACTGTACAGTAGTGTATAAACATATACATTTCGAAACCTGTGGCAAATTAAATTCCAAATATTTAGGTCCACTTGAAAGCTGTTTTTTTTTTTTTTTTTTTTAATAAACATGAACTTGTACATTGTATCTGTGTAATTTGTTAGAAAGTCTTCATTCTTTCCTTGGAGAAAAAAACAAACAGTTATTAGTGATAAGTTTTAGCACCATAACTTAATGTTTCTAAGAGAACTAGTCAAAAGTTATATGAATTGTCAAATAGAACAACAACAGAAGTCTGTGATCAAACTGTTGGGCTAAAATTAAACTGCTACAAGGATCCATCCTTCAAAGGGAGATTTTTAACAATACATATCAGAATATTAAAGCCACAACCACAGCTTCCCTCACATAGTGGGAGAGTCTGGAAGAGAACACAAAATGATCTAGACTCTCAGTCTAGTGAAAATAATATACTGTACAGTAATACAATATGAAGGACAAGTCTCGCAATCACAAGGTCGAATGTCCAAATCCAGCCAGCTGTCTGGTGAATGCTAAAGTGAATATCAAGGGCTAGTTTAGACATGGTTTGCCCTTATGGAACATTAGACCTTTTTTGCACGGCTGTAGAGAACTCTTAGAAACAGCTGCCAAACCCATCCACTCACCATGAAATTCAGTGCTTTCTGTGCACAACAGTGATATCCATAACATTGTTACTTATACCCACAACCTAAATATATGTTGTTAAGGCGATAGGATGTCTTTGGTAGCTGGTATTTTAATTTAGAAGCCCAAGGTAATATAATCAATTGATATAAAGGGGGAATTTCTTTAAATTAAATTGTATGATGTAAAGGGTGGAGATGGAATCTGCATCGTTAATAAAATGAAGAAAAAGTATGAAACTATAAATCAATGCCCCCTACACGTGTCTGTATAATTCATTCTTAAATTGATGAAATGTCAACATGATTCAATTTTATTACAAAGGATAGGTGCAGTAACTCTCCCCATGTGTTACCAGTATCACTCTGAATACTCAATCAGCATTATTGGTGATTGTTTACCACCAATAATGTCACACAGTATAATATTATGATAACAGTTTAGAGTTTAAAGCAGCATTTAATGTTACTTTACACTAAGCAATGTGCTTCATGTGTTTACTGAACTCCATCCCCTATTCCACAGCATCAGTTCTGGTATGGGGCTTGTAGATTGATATGAGGATGAAGAATGCCACCCCTAGGCCTAGAAAACCCTTTTGGAAAGTGAGATGGTACTAGAGAATAAGATATCAAGCACAGAGAAAAGGAGGGAGAGTTATAGAATTTAAAGGGAGTGTCTGGGTCCAAAGGGGAGCTAAAAACCATGAAGTCCTGCCCACATCACCACAGGCAAAGTGTATGCACAGAAGTGGAGGAAAACTAAACTTGGACTTAAGATATGGCCAAGCCAAAACATAGCTGTTTGGTCAGACACATTCTTTTATTGTCCAATGCCGGAATAGTACCTTCACAAAAAATTGACAAAAATCATAAAATCTGTTTGGTACCAGGTTAAATACACTACAGTACTCAAAAACTGTTGTAGACTAGCAATATGTGTTTACATAATTATTCAACTGAGATACTGATACTATTATCTAGCCAACATGTAGCTCTGAAAATTGCTGACAAGTCATCAACACACAATGTATATGACTGGTTATGTAGCCACAGTATACTGTGATTAATGCAATAGTCATAATTGTTACTAAAATATTTTTACCCATTTTATATATAGTGACTATTTTATTGCTACCAATATTCAATCATTACCACATTTGCCACAAGATACACAGTATTTCATATCCCAAATATTCCTGCAAGCACCACACATAAGAATGGTGAAGCAAAGAGCAGCATTCTAGATTCCTCCACGTACTATGAAAAAAAAAAAAAAAAAAAAACAGCTCCCACCATCCAAGTCTACCCCTCCCCCCCCCATTACCACATTCATTTTGACATACAGTAAGATTAATAATAAACACTCTCAGGCTCAGAAAATGCATAGGTGCCATTAATAATATGCTTCAGAGAAAAGTCAGACTGCCAGTGCTTCATATCTATGTGAACTAATATGTATTGTTCACTAGTTCACTTCAAATGTTCAAATCCTGAATGACGAGTCTGAGAGTGATAAGTTTGTTCAACTTCCATTAAGTGTTCATATTTACTGATGGCTAGAAGTGTTCTTTTTTTATTTTTTTGTTAGCCATGCCTCCTATACATTGATCAGTAGCTTATACTAACACAAGAGGGTTAAACAATGTTATTTAAATATCTGATAAAGTTTCCTTCAGTACAAACATATTTATGGTCCAAATGATTGCATCAATTTCCTTCAACCCCAATTGCATAATATGCACTAATATTGTTGTCTTGTTTACTCTTTTTCATATTGTAGTAAAATGTTGTGTGACTTTTACTGACTTGGGCAGCAGCTCTTGCTTTATCATACAGTATTACACTCTTCAGCTTGAAGTGAATTAATGCAGTCACCTGTAGAAACCTGACCCACTTTTCAACACCATATCTTCTTTAATTCATGGGAATTCTCAATACCAGTGTCCCTTTCCCATTATATTTATTAAACTTTTAACTCCTATTAGCTGCACTTCATATTGCATACTTAGAAACAAATCATTATACCGGTTTATAAGTAGTAAATCATCGTCGGATTTGATAGGTCTGAATTTGTTTTGACTAAATAGCAATGTTACAGGGATGAAACTCGACTGATATGCAACATATCAAAACATTACAATGAAGGGGATTACATTAGGTAATTTACAGTATAAATAAGTTATTTATCTTTCATCTTATAACCTACTCTTGGACCTATAAAAGTACATCTAATTACAATAAATAACAGAGGCAATATTGCATACTTTTTCACTCGTCTCTTATGAACTCTTTTGAAGATAAAGGTGCAGAAGAGTTTACTATATATCAAAGGAAACTACCAACTGCTAAGATCTAGTAGTATCACTGCAGCTTAACAATGGTGTTTCCCAATTTCTTTTCAAAGTATCAGAAAATATTAGCAAAATAAGTGAGAGAAAAATGGAGACCCTGTACAAATGTGATATATAGAGAATACATCTACATTATTATTTACACAGTTGGAAATAAAACTTTAAAAATTACTTAATAATCATAAAACAAGTAAAGTAATAATGAAGATGAAAACTGGTGGTCTGTAAACACAGCTATCCCAAAGACTGTCCAAGACATTATAAAAAGAACTGGTTCTCATCTTGGATAGTTGTGTTAGGAGCAACCCCAAACCCAATATTGGACGGCTGAGCAGGACCCCATGGCCCTGGGTCGGCCCCAGTGGCAGGAGGGCCAGCAGGGTGCCCACCTACACCTGAGGGGGGAAGTCCAGACACACCCACTGCCCCGATACCCGTTGTTCGTAGCTGGTTCATGGAAGGCTTGGGGGCTTGGAAGGGGTTTGGTGGACTGGGAGAGCTGAACGGGTTCACACCTGTAAAAGATGAGGGTGCGAGGCCCGGTGTAGCGAAAGGATTGTTGTTGTTGTTGTTGTTGTTGTTGTTGTGATTGTTGTTCAGGTTGTTGGTGAAGGAAGAGTTGGAGGAGTGCATGGAGGTCATGGAAGTAGTGCCTGTTGGGAGAAATAAGACCCAAAAGCATGAAATTTGTCCTTTCCTATACACAGTCATTGCTATATCATACAGGAAGTTAGGGAAAACAAACTGGCAATAACATTCATATTTGAATACCATACTAATAAGCAATTACAATACTATCATCAATATTTAATCCATTTAAATTTTGTCAGAACTCAATATTGTAGCAACATTATATGACACCAAAAATAACTATTAAGTAAATATCTTATTTTTATATAGCAAAACTGTATGAGCAAATTGCCAGAGATGGAAAAAAATTTATGGCTATGTATGATATGCAAAACATTTATACCCTGTGAAGGCTCTTTGTGGCTTTAATTTAATACATCAACTGGTATTTAATGACTTGTCTGGCGTTACAATTAGTGTTCTAGAAGTTACACAAAATTGTATACAATGTCCAAAATACCAGCAGATGAATTAAACTAAAAACCATAAACATTGTCACATCATGGTAATACTCCCCAGAATATTCTATAAACTCTTACCCTTTCACCTTACAGGTACAGCTTGATATTGCTGAGACTACCTCACTAACCATATAATCATTATATGCATCATAATATAATACTGTACATATTTATGTTTTACTGTACAGTATTACACACTCAACAGATTATAAGTCTTTAAGTACTGTCCGTCTTATACTTTATACAGCAAATTACATAAAAAGGTGCAATTCTAAGACTTTCTAATTTTAAGAGCTAGTGTCATATGCTACACTATTTCATGAATGTATTTATATTTCAAACAAACTATAGTTCTATCTATCTATAGCTCCGACGCCTCGTTCCCTCCAAGGGGGTGGCCACGGCAGAAGAGTCTCCAGTTTTCCCTGTTCCCACACTCCCTCCTCACTTACTCCATCCCCCCTCCCCCCCTCACACTTCTCTCTCACTCCTTATTTACATTTATTCCTTCTACACCCCACTTACCCACTTCCTCACCTCCCACTTTCATTCATATCTCCCATCATCACCACTCTCCTTCCATTATCAATCTTTCTCAGACATGCATTCAATTCCTCCCAAAACACTCTTTCTCTCTCTCCCCATCTTACTCTTTTCATCCACTGGTACATATGCATATACCCAAGCATATTTCACCAACCCAATCTTTCCCATCATCCATACAATCCAAGATCAAAGTGAATACCATTTAAGCATGGGCAAAATTAAGGGAAATTTTCTCCCACTTTGAAATGGATGATTTATTACTTGCTTAAAATTGGTGATATTCACTACTCCATTAGGTATATTGTAATTGTATTACAGTACTTTCAAATAATGTAAATCAACTGTGAAAAACTGAACTTGAAGCAAGCCACATCACTCCCAAGACGATTAGTTTCAAGATGCACAATATAAGTATATCATCATCATTTGTCCCTACAGCTACAATCTTTTTGCCCTGGGTTTGGATACCATCTTGAAATGGTATTCATAACGCTTTCTAGATGGGTGTCAGTTATAGCAAACATTAACTCATATCTCTAAGCCGATATATACGGAGGTCAGTGGTCATATTTACCTGACTTGACAAAACAGTGACAGTTACCGTTTTCAGGTGCTCCTTTGTACCAAGCTCAATTCCCTAATGTTAAGTGTAATTGATGTTTATAATTCTTTTGTTCAGTCATGAGCCATAATGCTTTACTCATCCTGATAAACTATGAAGTGAATCAAGTGTTAATCTTTTACACCACATTGAACATACCTGAAACAGTAAAACATATGGTACAGATGGAAAGTAAACAAGCCCCCATCCACAAAGAACCCTTGACTTCACAGATGATCAGATGGGACAGACCCAATGGCTCATGACATACATGCATGTATCAGGTGGCAGTTACAATTTCTTAACTTATAATTACTGACCAAGAGTCCAGGGAGGCTAGTCACACCAACCAGGATTAAGCCAATACTACAAGGAAGAAGAGGAGAAGGGTTTAAGAACTACACCAGGGGCCCCACACCAATGCAGAAGCACTAACACCAGCGTTGAACTCTTAAGAAGCCTGTAAAGTCTAAGGGATGTTAGTAGTTTGACATACACAACAAATATAATGTTAAGAGGTTAGTAGGTAAGTAAAACAAAATAATTTACATACAGTATTCATATAAGGTACTGAATGACTGTCATGTAGTGAGGAATTGACAGAATAAAAACAATACAAAGTCCTATGTTGGTAAGGTCTACTAGAGATTAATAATAGTCAATATCCCCTTAGCAAATACTGACATGGGAAACAACAACACTCATATTTCTTGAAACTACTGCATCTTAAATAATTACATTTATTCAATATGCATATGAAGGTGAAAACACCATTTATGAAGCCTTTATTGCAGTGGTGGTGTCCCAACAATGGGGGTCAGTCAGTTCAACATTCTATCTTACTATTTGTAGTTAGTTAATTATCTATACTTATACATAGTGTTTGTATCTTTGGAGCAACACAACTTAATGGTCAAGCAAGAGGACTAAATATTGGTTCACATGGGTAACTTGGCAAATAATAGAATAATAAACAGGTAGGCTAAACTGAGATAACAGATACATGATGACAAAGTACTGTAATGTACTGCTACAGCTGCTAAATGTTATCAGTTTTATTATATTTTGAAGAACATGTGTATGAGTATTATGTAATGAATTATGATTCAGTAACCATCTTTGTGCATACTGAGTTAGAGTCCATGTTCTATTTTCATTCGTTCATGTTTATTGTATTTTTTTGGTTACCATTTTTTTTTTATCTATCAGTGGCCATGTACAGTAATGGAGCCAGATGCATCTCCATAAATAATTTTTATTACCAGAAACAGTGGATGAAAGTTTTGAGTGCACATAAAAGTAGGGCTGTGTTGTTTCCTGTAAGAAAAAAGTGGGGAATACACTGTTTACCCCCTTTTTCCCATCACTTATTTATTGGTTTACTGATGTTTCTAAAATTGTTGCGAAATACGGGCAATAAATAATTCTTACATGGTGTTTTCACCTACATTCTGTCAAGTGTTATTACACTGTAGAGAGCACAAATATAATTATGATCATAAGTTACATAGGAAATTGATAATCTGACTACCCTTACCCTAGTTAATGTGAAATATTAGTGAAATATCCCAAATATCATTATTTACATTACTTGCAAACTAGTTAAAAGGCTACACAGCAACTAACTTTTCTGGTGTACATCCCCAAAGTAATCAATAGCCATGAGGTAAAGTAAAAATCATTGACAATATGCATAAAATACACACCATTTGACATGGTGTTCATTCAATGCAAATTGTCCCAGGATATAAGTATTAACCACAGAACATACAGTACAAGTTTGAAGCAACACTCCCATGTTAAACCCATATTGGTAAGCTAACACCAGAACCTGAGTCTTACAGTGACTTACCTAAGCTTGCAGGCAGCTGCTTGGCTGAGACCAGGTTGTCCAGGTTAACCAGATTAGAGTTCTCACCAAGGAAGGCAGCAGGGGACTTAGACTTCTGAGGTGGAACATCGGATAATTCCGACAGGCTGCCAGTTAGTCCACTACACTCAAATATATCTGGAGACCCATCTGAGGATTGAAATATTATTCCTTATACAGACTGGTAGGTTGTTATTTCATTCACTTTCTTCTAAATGTCATGGACATAATAGCTAACTGAAATAGTAATTAACCTTGTATGTGTTGCCAATAACAATTAATTAATATGGTTTTCAAAAATGTACAAAAGAAAAGATATGAAACATTTCATTTTTAAAGAAACTGGAGAAAAAGGTCAAATATACATACATGTACATATACAGTACTTTACTGAAAAGTTTTTATTGTGGGAGAGGTAAACAAATTGAATATATCATACTCACTACTATTAGATGGCTTATCCCGTATCGAAAGAGCAGAGAATTCATCTACATCTCCATTATTTGTGGGAGAAAGAGGGGCAAAGGGGTCTCTGGCTGCTTTGGAAGCAACTGGTTCCCACGGGTCATTACCAGTGGCTGGGGGAGTCACTGACTTACTGGGAGCACCTCCACTTAGTACTGCCCATGGGTCATTACCACATATACCTGGGGGTAAAATTTAACTGTACAGCAAATACCAAGATGCTTCAAAATTCAATTAAGTTATAAAAATATATATATATATACTGTACATATTGTAAAAAAATACTATACTGTACAGTATATATATACTGTAGTACAATAAAAAAAGGTTTATGATTTTTGTACACATTTCAATCAACTAGACAAGTTTCATTCAACTCTACTGGCAACCATAGCCTATGCATTCATAGAATGTAATGTACATAAGTTATATCCACTTTAAAATTGTTACAACACTTAACAATTAATTTTCTTAAAAACTAAAGCACAGTATTAGTGTTATTTAAGATACTGACATTCTACCTTGGCCAGTCCTACTGAGGAAACAGAGCATGAATAATGAATTATATATGGTGTTAATACAAAGAATAGTTAATTCTTTTTCACTGTTACTCACCTGCCATTGGTGGTTCCGGTGATCTTGCAGGAGCCCAGGGGTCGGTTGTGGGGGGAGAAGTCACACGGGAGGGAGGACCTGACACAGGCGACCCCCATGGATCACTCTGAGGAGTACCATACAGTACATAACATTAACATGTGCAAGACCAAAAATTAAAATATTTTGACTATGAAATTTATGTGCATTAGGCGTAGGGAAGTGGCATCCCCATTTTTTTAATGGTGAAGTCAGCCTAAGATATTGTACATGAGGTGGGGAGTGAGGGTTGGGGACCCTGCTCTTTAATAATGACCCAACCAAAGGTTTATATAACCTCGGAATTGACCCATTGCCTGTCAGGGGTCCTGCACTGGTGCTATAGTCTGTCTCAGAAAACTGAGAGAAATTTTAAGAAAGCCTTTGCCAAGATCGAAACACAAGTGACAGTGTGAAGGATTAATTAATTAAAAGGTTCTATCGGGAGTCTAAACATGCCTCCATCCTTTTCCTTTCCTACACACACACACACACACACACACACTGCGCTGAAATATGTAGCCTTTGTTTATCCGTTTATCTAGCAGGGAGTAAAATAAGTTGTAAAATTATGTTTGGGTTGTAGAGATAAAACTAACCATGGGATATTCTTCCAGATAGTCTCATTGGAAGGAAATTGTCTTAATAAATGAGTGAAGTACATACGTGGCTCACGCCAGAACAGAGAAGGGCAGTGTGGCGAAAGAGGGGGGGGTGAGTAACTGGGGTTGACCGCCGTCAGGTCAGGCGTGTACCTAGGTATGAGGAGGGTTGAAGGATGGGAGTGGTCAGGTAGGAATATGAGGAAGGTTAATGTTGTTCAGTTTCATGCAGATAACATAATCATGCTGTTTTCGAATTTCGAATTAGGATTTGTAATACAGTAGTTTTAATAGTAACATGTCCTAAGTAAATATTTACATACTTTTAAATTTGAAAATACAATATCTCTCTCTCTCTCATCTAATCCCCATTTTCTTCACTGCTGGAATCATTCGCCACGTTAATGATGAATTCTTCCACCAGATGTTGGCGTACAATGTCATTTCTAATATGTTCCTGCTCTAATTTTCTCGTATGCTCAATACATTTTTGCCAATTTTCTGGTGTCACTTTCGCCACTGTATTTCTGGTTATTTCTTCCACCACACGCTTTGTCTGATTATTATTGGAATTCTTTTTTCTGACTTCCTCTTTCACCTAAGCCCATATAAGTTCTATAGGATTAAATTCACAGTGGTAGGGCAGAAGTCGTAATGTCCAAAGTCTTTTGCTATAGTGTTTATTTCATATTCTTGCCTGTGTTTGCTTCTTTCCACCAGATGTAGCAGCTCAAGCTTGGAGTGTTGTGGGTTGCATTGAATGTTGTTCTCTCTCAGCCATTCTATTACATCATCCTTCCGGGAGGCCTGTGTTGGTGCTTTATTGAGGATCTTAGAATGGTATAAAACGTCGTTGTCCATAATGAGCAGCAAGTGGGGTGGAATATTTGGGATCAACTGGGTACCAAACCATGCTTTGAAATTATGGTGATTCATTGATCCGTGATAATCTCCTTTGTTACCATTCTGAGATTTGAACATTTTCAAACCTCCACGCACGAATCCATCCTTTCCACCTGCGTGTATAATAATATATGGATCCTCTGCCACTTTTCACCTTCGGGACCAGATTTCCATCTGCAGTTGTCCAGCATTTATTTACACTCTTGTAACTTAGTTGTAAGGCAGTTGATGAAATGCAAATATGGATATCCAGATGTGACTGAAGCAAGGGGCAAACTGAATACAGCTGCACCCATTCATTCACTGTCTGAGTCATTGTCCCTGGCCAGCCTGTATTCCCTCAGGTCGAGAGGTCAGGTGCATTCGGCCTTTGACTTTAGAGTAAAAAAGACGATGTTCTATCTTCAACTTTCCTGAGACAGACTATAGAACCTCCCCACTCCTTGGAAAAAGGGAAATGGGGTATTGATAATGATGAATTTATGTGCTCTTTAAAATCAAGTCTAGAATTCAAGTACAGTCGGCTCGCCATATAGGCACTAAATTGGGAGCCCAAAACCTACACCTATATCGAACAGTTCACTCCATGTATTAAATACAATATGGTCGGCAGACCACCCCATGTGACATAAATAATAATATATACAGTAAAAGTCCTGTAATCCGAATTGCAGGGGACTGAAGGTCATTCTGACTATTGGTTGGACCTCCAAATACAGATATGGAAAAAGAAACACACAAATTATAGGATTACAGTCATCCCTCCGCTATCGCGCATAATTGGTGCCGTAAATAGCACGTGATAGCGGAAAACGCGATAGCGGAATTTAATAACTAATGGGAATAATTGAAATTGGTTCCAGGTACCTCATATTTCAAGAATTTTCCTCCCTAAACATGTGTTTTTTTACTAATATTTCTTTACATATAATGAAAACTAAAGTAGATTAGTAAGAAAATAGCATTTTTAACAGTGGACCCCACAAGTACAGTAGGCGTGTAAAGTGTTCTGGTTAGGTGGTGCGTAAATGGATATGCGTGACTGACCTTAGGGACTAAAGATTAATGATGAAAATTGGGATAGGTTCTTATGTCTCTCGAAAGTGACATTTTTTTTTTTACTATGAGACCTCAAACACGATGGAAATTCATTAAACATAATACTGTAGGACGTGTTCACATATGGAGAGTCGGGCGCCAGAGTCCGAGTCCCGAAAGCAGGCACCAGAGTAGGGTGTCCGACTGACTGTAAAATGAGCTACCAAAATATTAACTTAAAATTATTTTTCAAAACGATTGCATCCATATTAAATGGGTGGCGAAAATAGGTGAAGCATATCCGAGGAGATTTTATACAAAACGAGCGAAATGATAATGAATATGTTAGGAAATTATATCACTGTCCTCTGTGAAGTGTGTGTGTTCCTACCACTTCTCCCACGCTCCTTCCCCCCCTACCCTCAGTCTCTCCATTCACCCTTAGGTAGGTAATTCATGAGTTTCTACTCATACAATCCTATTTCCTTTGTTTATATTATTTATTCTTTGTAATTTTCTCATACAATCACTTGCACTTTTCACCATATCAAATGTCTGTACCGGGATATGTGTTAAAAGTATGAAAAATGCCCGTATTGAGTTGTTCACTATAAAGGGGTTAGGTTTATCACGAGTGTATCAAGCCAGCGTGAGTGACAGTGGGGTGGAAATTTCAGTTATCACTAAAACTCATTAAATTTTCATTCGTGCACAAACATTCCTTAGTTTGTATTAATTAATTTTGGTAATTTTCTTTAAAAAATCTCTTTCACTTAGTACAGTACAGTATTAATATTTCGCATAGGTACACCTAATAGGTGTGAGAGTGTGGGTGGCCCAGCTGTACGGGAATCATAATACTATATGTGACGATACACCCAGAAAATCCCCACATGTATGTAAAATATAAAAAATAAACAAGTTACAACGCCATGTACCAGACTGGAAGGCTAGTTTATCAGTCAACATGAGCTCCTTTAACAAATTTTGTCCGCCTAAAACACGAAAATAGTAAAAATATGCACCTTTAAATTACGTTACGCTCACCTATATTAAACTCGTTCCGCTTATATAGGTATTTTCCCCCCGAATATTTTTGAGTGCCTTCCGCCTATGCGCCTATATGAATCACGCCTATATGGCGAGCCGACTGTATGCTTGAGTTTGATCATTTTAATGGTTGCAACACCTATTAACCCTTTTTGATGGAGAGTATTTTCTGATGTCACCATTTAAATTTGTTTGGGTGATAGTGATTAAAATTTTATCCAAATCTAGTTTTAATTTCCTTTTCCTTAACTTTCTTTCTTAAATGGTCTATGATAAATCTTACTTTTTTTTCAATTCTTCATATTAATTACATAAGCAGTTGCCATAGTTATTTTTAAAACATTACCTGTTTTGGTGTTTCTGAACCACCATTAGGCAAAGCCATTCCCCAAGGATCTGTCTGTAACAAAAGATTACTGTATTTTAGTAGAATATTATGGTAAAAAATGACAAATTCCCTGACAAGTATCAAATTGTTTGATATCAGCCCCCCCCCCCCCAAGTTATAATGCAATATTGTAAAAGTAAGCAAGCATATTAATAAAATTAAAAATACTTTGGCAACCTGAGCATTTCATACTTCATAATACAGTATTTTGTTTTTATCTTTGTTTGTTATTGTCGAGAAACTACAAGACTGCAATAACAAACATTTTCCTATTTCAATGAAGAAATGCCATGTCTAACTACTCTACAAAACTTTTTAGTTTAAAAGCAGTTTATACTGTACTGTATAAAATATAATGTCATAGGTTTCCCACTGAAAAACAAAGAAATATGATGTCTGACTATAGGTTAAGATTACTAAAGTGAGGGATATTCACTTATTAATAATATTATTTCCAACATTTATCTTTTTACAGCACTCTAAACGTATGCATAAGAAACAGAGGTCTAAGAAAATGTACAAATAATGCTTGACAGGCCTGCTGGCAAAAGCACTATTATTTTAATGTCATAAAACTTGTATACAAAATTCCTGGGAAAACTTATGGTTTCATTAATATTTGCTTAAACGGTATGGTTTGGCTGTCCCAGAAGTTGGCAACCACTCACAAGCTAAATCCTGAGTAACAAGACTGAGAATGTTAAGGTATGTAAAAGTAATTACCACTTTACTGCTTCCCACCAGGAGAACCACAACACTATTCAAGACTAGCCAAGTACAGTATTAACTATTGTTATCCATTACAAATCAAGCTTTATGAATTACCACACAATATCTCTTACCACTTGTTCTATAAAATTCCCATTATTAAACAGGTCATCCAATGCATTCACGGATCCTCCTTGATTCCGCTAAAGAAAGTAATAATATGGGAGTTAAAAAACATTTATCACACAGTTGGAAAAACATACATATGATGTTTTGGGAGATCCCAAGTCCATAAATTCTTCATCAATGGCAATTAACAGAAATCAGTTTTGTTATCATCATTATCATCATCATTAGACCCAAAATGTAAATCCCACTGAAGAGCCAATGGTTCTGAGTGGGGGCACAAATAGCCATGAAGATATAATTAGCTAACCAAAAAGATATTGTAGATGTTCCCCTAAGCAGGGGGAAACAGGACAATGATGTAATCTTTTTAATTAATAAACATACTCTTAAAAACCTGTAACTAACCGAGCCTTATCAACCGCCCCGAGAGTATAAAATTTAGTCCAACCAGTCAATTAAGAGGCACATCAGCTTACAGTAAAGAACATACAGCCACACTTACTTACACATGCCTGAACAGGTAAGACGTTAGTCTACCAAACTGTTAGAGTAGGCTACACATTATGTCTCGTCACATCACTACATCACAATAAACTCAATGAAAATTAAGCACAACAATGAAATAGACTCACATGAAATTATATAGTGTTAATATTTTAGTTTAAACTGGCAGACTCAAGTTCCAGGCACCAACTAAGTTACCTTAACCGAAGAAGATAGTGGGACAGAAGTAGTACCAGTAGTTGTGTTGACTTGAACTGAGTGCCAAGGATTGAAGGAGGAAGGGACAGGGCAAGAGTGTCTTGTGTTCTCAGTGGTCAAGGCAATGGTGGTGGAAGTAGCAGTATTAGAGGATGGTGATGAATGTAAAGGACTCAAGAAAGCAGTGGGGGAGGAAGTGAGAGTGAAAGCGGTGGCAGACGAAGTTGAATAAGAATGTGAATCGCTCAGAAATGTAGATGATGTGGTGCCAATGATAGCACTGGAAGAAGAAGCAACAGGGGATGTGGATGATGAATAAGCTTGTAAACTACTCAAGAGAGCAGCAGAGGAGAGTGGCGTGAGTGAATATCGAGATGAAGCTCCAACTCTGTGGTGACGGCTTTCCTCTGAGGGGGAACTTATAAACAATGATGCTGGACGGGGTAAGGAAATAGCCGATACATTATGATTACTACTAACTGATGGTAAGGTATCTGCAGAGGCTGACTGGGGAGTGAAAGAAGGGAATGCATTTACTTCATCACAGAAAGGGTTCGAAGAGGCAGAGGCTGGCTTTTGATACGGGGGCACAAAACCTACTGTATTTAATGATGCATAATCTGTGTTTTTATTTGCGTGGGTTAAGGCTGAGCTGTGGGAAGGGAAAGGAGGAACAGGTGGTGGGGGAAATTCTGCACCAGGCAAGTTCTGGAGGAAGGAAGGAACCATATACTTGGTACGTAATTATCATGTACCAATAACATGTCATAAGGGATGCCTGCCCTGAACCAATGTCAATATAAGTTGCTAATACATACATTAATTTGTCTTAAAGTGTTGAAATTGTAACTATTTCTTCGTGTGTATAATGTAGTTTTTCTTTGGAGATATAGTATATGAGTTTTTCTTATGTTCCCAGTACATGTCCTAAGCATGGGTCTACTCACCTTGGTCTGTGTATGGTGTGGGGAGGCAGTGTTGTTGCTTGCACTTGGCATGCCCCAGGGGTCTAGCCCAGAGGAGGTTGGAGGAGTGGAAGCTGACCGAACACCTCCGCCATTAGCGCCACTATGGGGATTAAAATTTACATCTAGAAGGTCATTCATGGCCGACATGTCCTCTTCCTGATCCGGATTCTCCTCCTCCCTGCAGTGAAGAGATCAAAGCTCAAATCTAATCACAGCACTGAAATATCAGTGAATATACTGCTACAAATACACTAGTTCAGGTGGTATTATAATACAAGAGTACGGTAGAGTAAATCCATTGATAATGAGGGAGTAATGTACTGTACTGTGGAAGTACTGTACTTCAGCTTACAGTCATCATCATCAATATTCCATTTCCCCGGGGAGGCTTTAGCACCAGTACAGGAACCTCTGACATGCAAAAGATCCAGCTCTGAGTCTATTTGAGCCTTTAGTAGGGTCTTTGTTAGTGAGCTGGGACACGAGGCTGACTGCACCATCACAAGAATAGTGGGTGACAGGGAGGACACTTCTTATACCAGCTTACTGTAACTATGAATATACAATCACAGTGGCATTTACTTTGCAAGGGGATGCACTATACACATTTCAGTGGTACAGTATTACAATAAGATAATGGTACTTCAGCATGACTTCATTGCAACTTCTGGTCATATATTCAGAACATAAAGGTGTAAAGAAATCTTGATTCAGTGCCATGTATTTGGAAAGTAGTTTGACTTTAATTTTAATATCAAGAGGTTTCACCAATGGAATGTACAACACTAGCCTTTCAAGCATACCCAATGTTCGATCATTAATTTTTTTTATTTTGGCTATGTATCTTCTTTTCAATCACGATGACTAAACTAGACCTTCACTCTAGTATACATTTGGCCTCTATCCCTAATTCTGTTCCACTCCTTCATGCTTTGCTAATTTTTAAAATGTTAATGGTTTTCATCACCTGAACAAAATTACTTAGCCTTCAATCAAAGGTCCAGTACTGTCCCTTGTTTATAATACCAATACCTGATGATAATATTTCAAAAAGAATTCTTCAAAATGAGAGTAATGCTACATGATTTTATTACTACATGAGAAGTGAACATTATACTGTCCAGGGAAATATACTGTGATAGGATATATTTTACCAGTGAAGGTTTACTTCACTACACATTACCTTATATTTCAGTAAGTGTACTTAGAGAAAGTTCCAAGTTCTTAACACCAATCCAACAAATGTGAACCCAGTCAATGAGAATCCAGTGTTCTGTCCTGTAACACTAGCTAGGTTCAAATGTTAAGAAATATCTCTAACTGTACAAATATTTAGTCATGGCATGAAAGATAAACAGATGACATACCTGAAGTCCTCCTCACTCTGGGTGATCGCCATTTGCAATCGCACATCATCGGATCGCTTCTTCTGTTCCTCTTGCTCGGCTTCCTCCTTGCTCATGGCCAAGGCTAACTGCAACTGAAGCTCCTCCTCCCCAACAGTTTGAGGACGGGCTGCTTCCAGTTCTGTTACATTAGAGGAGCCTTCTGAAACTTACCGTTAACACCCTGGCTTTTCATTTATGAGTTGGATGTCTGAGTGATTCCTAATGACTGAATTCCAAACATACAAAAAAGGGTTTAAGGACACATGAAACACATAATGATACATGATGCAAATATGTCAGCAACTTGAGTACAGTTTTGGGAAATTATCTATAAGATCTGGAAAAGCTTCAAAATTATATTAATAGTTTTTATCTGGAATGCTCCCTATCATTAGTCATTTATAAACATTGTCAAGGAATCCTTTTTACTGATTTTATAATACAGTATTGATTTTATACTGCATATAAATTCAATAAATACATACGAGGTTCTAAACCAGATGGACCTTCCTTGACTCCATAAGCATTCCTCTCATTGGGTCGAGAATTGCTGGTTACATAAGTCTGTCAGAGAAAAACACACATATTAGACATATTATGAGCACAATGATTTAATCCTGACATACTGCCGATCAAAAAACCATTATCAATGAAGTTCTGTATAGTAGAACTTGGAAATTCCACCAACTCCCCCAGTCAGACAGATGTTTCTATAATATCTGGTTCACAAACTTTGAAGACTAAAGTGGTGCTTTATTTCAGAGGTCAGCCTAAATGTTCATTTGATTGTGAAATATGTGTTTGCTTTTCACAGTTGCCATTATTGGGAACACTTGACAAGCTTGTGTCTCCTAGGTATGAGTGAGTGAAATATAAATAAATAATACTCCATCAATATGTTAACATCTGAAGTATGAAATGGGAGCATTGACATTTCACATACCTAACACTGTCCCTCAGCAATTTGCATATCTGCAACTCAAAGTGCTATGGAATAATTAAATCAATAAACTGTTGGTTCACAAATATATAAGAACAAGATCTGACAATGCCAACTATTAGTAATTGTGAATGCAACTGCACCACAGTTACCAGTCAACAGCATACCCAGCTCTTCTGAGCTATCAGAAGAGGCTAGATGGAGCCATCATGGAAGGCTGTCCAGGAAGTAACAATACACCCCATACTATTAAACACTGTATGGAAGTCTGCACTGCAAATAACCACATACACCAACAATACAACATACACTCCTTGTGGACTTTATGGAAAAACCTGATCATACCTATGGCTTCCCTCAGGGACTCATTGCTGTTTAGCAAGGCATCCTGAGGAACACTATCATCACTGATATTGATTGTTCTCCACTCACATCAATATAGCAAAATGAAAGACATATCAAGTTTCTGAACTGAGCACTAAAAGTGGGAGCTGACTGGGAGAGTTATGGAACCCCTGGGCTAGAATGCACAAGTACAGTACATGCATTATTCCCTACAGTATGAAGTGACATATATCTGACTTAGAATATTCAGAGTACAGGTACTAGGGAAGCACCAATAAATATTTTGGCAAAAAAGAAATACAAGATACAGTAGTTTGATATAAGCTTCATAGACTCCGAAACACATGGAGCTTGATGTTAAAGCACCATATAAAAGCAAAACAAAAAATAAGGCAATTCAAATCAACATTTCCCACCAATTCTTTGCTGATCAAACATGTGTTAAAGGTTTTAACTGTACAGTACCTGAAAGGGGAAATAAAGCTTTGAACAAAATTTTACCTATACTCTAGTTATTTCCACACAAGCATGGCCCATAAGCTTTGTCCCTCTTATAGTTGAATGGCTAACCCTTACACCCACACACAGATGTGAAGGCTGTGAGGGGAAGTAGGAAGAGAAAAAATGGTGATCTAGAACACTTGCTCATGGCCAGAAGCAGTGTCATAATTTCCTAGCCTAGTTCACACCCGGGACTTACCACAACTAACAACAACATGGCTACATAATTATACCCTTCCGTACTTTTGGCTGCTTGTGTTTTATCTATAATTCTTGGCACTGTGGAAGAAAATTATGCCATCACCTTTCTATGTACCCAGGTTTTATGTTATTAATAAATTAATATACTTAGTTTATGTTAAAATTTGTAAAGTACTGTAATGAGCAGAATAGAGGAGTGGCTTATGGACCAAGGTAATGTGGAAAAACCAAAGCAATGTATGAGTACAGTAATGTATTTCTTTTTTTGCAGATATTTTTCTTGGTACCCTATATTTGTCAAGTATTAATTATATTGGTATGTTTACTGCATATAAGAGATGCTAACTCTGATATAGTACATTAGTATTAAATTACTATAATGTGTAAAATTAAAGTACTATACAAGAGTATGAATTCCCATTACAATTTTTTTTTTTTTTTTTTTACAAAACCCTACCTGGAACTGCAAGAGCTGTAAAAAGAATGAAGTAATAATCAGTCAATAATTTTCATATGTTCTTACACATACTCAACACATTTCCACAATGTGTATAAATAATTACTGATGCCGTAAAATTACAACCCATCTTGCCAACTTCTATACAGCTTGCAGGTTTTAACAAAAAAACATAGGCTAGTGCACAGTTGATAAAAAAAGCAGCCTTAAGGATGACTTCTGTGAATATGAATTATAATTTGCATCACCTTTAGAGTTTGTACTAGTAAGCACAAATCTTTTCTATACTGTACTGTGCCATACTCTTAACACAAAAATATAAGTGTAATGTACTTATCTGCTTTTCTGTACAGAGAAATAACTATCTTCCTTAGTTTAATAAATAACATTATAATGTTTCAAACATCAAGCAATCAATTCCCCCATAAATTATCTAGTTTCATTATAATCTGGACAAAACCATTTTAAGATAATTATTTTCCTCAACAGTCTTCACTCATAACTGGTACAGCATCTCTCATTTCAGGGTATTGTACACATGTAAACAGTGCTTGTTTATATATTTGTGTTTCATGGGAAACATCCTTTGCATAAACAAAAACACTGGTGTCACACCTAAAAATGTAAAACACTGGATCAGCTCTAAGATATGGTGACAGTACTGTACAGCACAGGACTAATGTTTAATATTTAGTTATATCCAAAGGAGTAATCCTCAAGAGGCATGAAAAAAAGTTGGCAAGAGGGTAATAGAAGCATTACAAAGCAAGTGTTATAGCCAAAACTAAGAGATTAATTAAGAATTTAAGCAAGTAATCAAGCAAGTACTTACATCATGATAAGAAGGACTAGTGGGAGAGCTTATATCCTGTGAAGGAAAGTGGGAAAGCTCTTCAACAAAAACATCAACTTTTTATAAATCATCTTCAGCAACACAAAGCTGCATGAACAACTGTACAAGTCCATTCATTATACAGTAACAATACTTTCAGCTACAGTAGCAGCAATGGCAACAAAAGTAAAAAATAGTGTACATGTACTGTACCTATAAACAAATCTTTGTTATTAGATTTTCTTCACACCTACTTTTGACACAGCTCTGTAACTGGCATGACACATAGTATAATGAATGGACTAGAGTTTACCAGTGTTTAGATCACAGCAATAATATCTGTAGCAGACAGAACACTTTGTTAGAACTAAGGGAAGACAGGTTAGCTTAAACATATGACCACTTAGACACTGAACATCATTTCAGTGTGTTATTATAATCATATTAAAAGTCAATGAAGTATATATTAATAACTTCCAAAATCACCTTATTGTAAAAAATATTTATAAATAACACTTTGAAGCATAATATAAAATTATGAAAGTTGCATAATATGTTGTGTAAGGCCTCTCCACAATAAAGATGGATTATTTTTTTTCATGGGTCCAATTTTGTAACATACAGCCATTAGGTATTACACTCAAAGCCAATTTCACTGCCATGAGGTGTGTCATTTTTATCATTAGTTTAATAATGATAATAACTATTCTTACAATTAAGATTATTATTATCTATTGTATTGGTGGTGGTGGTAATAGTTGTTATTACTATTATTATCAATATTATGCCAGGATGTACGGCATGATGTAAATAACTCCATTTCAGGGGATGATATTAGTTGTAGTTCCCATTGTAGCAGTAAAAGTAGTACAGTATTTTTATCATCTTCATCCAGGTTATGAAACCTGTTCCCCCCTCCAAAAAAGAAAAGCTCCACACCAAGTATTTCTGATCACCAACCCTCTTGACTGGAGAGTTGGGAGAGACTGAGGATGAAATATATGTTTTCAGTATACCCGTGCCATTGTGTAAAGGATACTCTATCGAACATATCATAGTACATACACTGTATGGGCCTGGCTTGTATCAATCTTCATAATGACTTTAAAGTCTATAATTATATTAGTGATAGGTCTATGTAGCTCAGTTATTTTGATGCTCCAATGAAATAATTTATGGGTTCAAACAATTAAACCTTGTTCAAGTACATCACACCACTGTACAATACTATATTGTCCCATGAAATTGAGCCTGAGTATAAAAGAGTACTAGTACTGTATATCCATGGTCATGAAACTGTGAGGGATGTCATTTACGTTCTGATTAACACCACAGAGATTCTTGTTACGACTATAGCAAATAATGTAAGCATAATCCAAAGAGTAAGCAAAATTAAAATCTTTCACAAAATGCCAAATGCTTAAAACTGGTTTAAACTCCCAAGTAACAGTGGAATAAGTTATTTGTTACATAGCTTTAGCCAGCTACATATGCTAAAATGAATTAGGATTGCATGTGCAAGTATATAAGACAAGGGCACTCATACAGTACAGTACAGGTACAAGAACATTTTCCCTACTACTGCTGGAAACATACTAGATTGGTTATTATTTCAGTGATAGCTTTTAATATAATGCCCACTATTTATCTTAGAATGGTTGTACTGTCAAATCAAGCTAACATCTGAGTACAATACAGTACAATGCAAAACATGGATACAAACCACTATTCTCTACTTTACTTCTTTCATCTTTACATCAATAAACTTTGAATATTTTGGCTGCTAATACAGCATACTACAAACTACAATACGGTAAGCAGAAATGCTGCAACTGCAGGAACACAGCATATGGTGTCCTTGCCAGAACACTGATTTGGTATCTCAGGATAGGAATCCATTATGCGCGTGTGTGTGTGTGTGTGTGTATAGGGAGGTGGGGGGCAGTTGTAGGAATTCATCCCATTGTAAGGTAATGTCACAGTGAAGACGTGGGTGTGACCTACCATATCTAAAAAGAGAATCTCTAGAGTATATAGGACACTTCATATAGTTTCAGAACAATTGTCACTTTCTTCTGCGGATATCAGCCACAAAAGGGAAAAGGTATTTTTTAATCTTCCCTAAATAATGCTGTCACCAAATTATTTGGCAAGCATGCCATTTTTCCACAGGTGAGGATATGTTCTTCACTTTGCTAATGATTATATCACTGTGTTGCTCCCTCTAACAGGTTTTTAAAATAATTTTGCTAATGATATGTTCATTTTTTGTTTTGTTTTTCTCACCAACTACTGTACTGTATAATTATACAGTATATTGGAAATGTCCATGATGGGAACACAAAATAACCTTGTGTTCCACAATCATATACACAGAGTGAGAAACAGATGAGTATTCCACCAACATAAACTATATTACCAATATTCAAGTCCTGGCAAGATTTCTACCACTAACTTTATATTAACTTCAGATTAGCATTATACTTTTGCTTTGTTAGGGTGACAAAAATATTTTTCCCAGACTAGCAATACAATATTTTTTTCACAGGGTAAATAAATATGACTACAAACGGGTCACATAATCTCCAACCTTTTCCCCATCACAAACAATGGTCAACTCCTCAGCATGACGGCGATCCTTCTGTTGTCAGGCAAGAGAGTTTTAAAGAGGATTCCACTGTCTGTTCTATACTTTTTGATGTTTATGAAAAGTACAAATAATTACTACTATACAACTGCTTGTGTGAAAATGTGCAAAACCTACTATCATTTTATATAGAGCTTTATATCTGTGTGAAAAGTAACAGAAAAATGACTACAGTATATACTGTATATATACGATATTGGCATAAAATTCTACATTACAGTAAGGCCGTGAGAATAGCATCCCTAACATTACTGTCTGTGAAATCACTACTCTTGAGGCAAACTTCTTACTTAAATAAATCAAATTATTTTGGGACTTTCTGAACTAACACGAACTTTCCTTTTTATCCTACAAAGGCTAGTGGGGTTATGACGACACCAACCTGTGGTGTGAACGGTGATAGTTTAGGCTGAAAAAGTATTGCAAAACTCCCAAACTATGTACAGTTTTGACAAAATTAACACCCAGTTTTGGAGCCTTCCCTGAAAGTGCTCCATTACATCTGTAAATCAAAAGCCTCCAACTTAAGCAACCAGGTTTCCAATCACATGTTATATTATACTCTTTAGTCATACATTTCTCTTATTTACTGTAATTTTACTTTGGCCAAGAAGTGTACTGGTGTGCATTGAAAGCAAGAAATTACATTTTAAAAAGGAAAATATATATTTAAATGAAGAAGGCCACAAGTGCATTAAACTATTTCTTTTTACCATTTAGTTCTCAATTACTAAATGTTTAACTTCTCTCTGCTTTTTTGTAAAGTAAAGCAGATTGAAGGTTTAGGCACTTACAGTATTACAGGTGCCACAAATTTGTACTATCTTCACAAAATACCCACCAAATGGAGCCATGTTGACCCATTTCTGCTTTTATGATGCAGAAGGAATCAAGAGTTTAGGCACCTAAGAGCAGTGCAGTAGTTGGTGACCATTTAAGGGTGCAGTTAATAAAAAAAAAAGTTGGGAACCATTAAATAAAGTAATGAAATAGAAACATTCAAGAAAAGGGAAAAAAGTAAATTGCTTGACCCTGCATTCATGAAAGATATTAGGCTTGCATATTCCTTCTAATGTAATATGCTGATCAAAAAATTTGGCTTTTTAATAATTTTTTTCAGAATCTCTTTTGTTATGCTATATCAGTTCATTATATCAACCAATATATGATTATTTTCATAAATAAGAAGTGAAGTTAGTGATTCCTCCAACTGCTATCACCAAATCTGACCATATAAAGTAAACTAGGTAATTTCTTGACACAGTTCAAATGGATCAAAAGTCTCCAATTCATTCAAAGCATTTTTACCACCTCCACTCTTCCAAGATCTTCATGAACACATGAGCAGGTTCTGAAAACTCCATCTCTACTACACCAGTCTGGGTTTTCACATTGGTATAAGCATGAGCTTCATTCTGGTGGATTAACCCTCTTGCTCACTCACAGTTCATAAATGTAACACAAAAATCTCCTTGTGTACAAATCATTACCAGACACTGAGGTTAAAATTTCTGAAGCATTTGGGCTGACAAACAGATAATTTGAGCTCAATTAATAAAGATCAAGTACTAAAATATTGAATAGATTAAAATCTAGTATGTCTCACCGGTGTATAATTTGTGTACAAGAGGGTTAACAGGCAATAAAAGTAGCAATATATATGGATATATGGCATGTATGTGAGTTATCTTATGGATCATTTTCATTCATGTTGTTTTTCCAACTTGGCATAAATAGTTGTAAACTTTCTGGCATCAATATTCGCACTTCTAAGTCATTTAAAAAAGTATCGAGATCCATATGATTGAAGAGAGGATATTAACAGATACAGATGAATCTATGAAGGGTGGCAGCTATTCTTTCAGTACCATGTATGAGACATGAAAAGCAAGTAATTATTCCATCTTCTAACAATAATGTTTCTGTTTCATACGATTTAGATGTCTACCTCTTGTTACCATGATTGTATATTGGAAAAACAAATGCATGAAATGAGTTGGAAAACCAGATAAAGTAAATGAAAAAACTGTATATGAATGCTGGCAGCTCAGACTTACACTATCACTTCCAATGCCAGAAACGCTCTGCGCAAATCTTTCCTTAGCTTTCAAAGCTCGCACTCTCTCATTCCGCAGTCTCTCATCATCCTGGAAGAAAAGAAAGAGTTTAAATAATGTGAAAGAGTTAATTTATACTCTGCTATATACTACTATTCAGGTTATTTCAATCCCTAATCTGAAAACTTACCCATAAGAAAAAGTCAGGAGCCAGTATGAACAAGAACAACTAGAAAGATAATTGCATTTGGCAAATATGAAAATTTTGCAACAATTCCAGGTAAAACTTTGCAAGACAGGAAATTCATAGGTTCGCAGGTAACGGTGCTTCCTGGAAGACTCCTTATCGAGTACAAATGTGTGGATATATACAATGTGTTGGTCTGCTCTAATCAATATGTTGCAAATAATAACACAGCAAAAAGCTAATTAATAAAGTACTGTACTTTAAGTCAGATATTCTTACCTTAAGAAGAGTGGCCAAAGCTTTCGCTTTCTCTCGAACATTCATTCCCTGATCTTTGTTTTCTTCAACATACTGGAAGTCTTTCAAAGTTTCTATTATAAAGATGTGATCTTTGCACTGGTCAGTTACCTGTAAGAAGAGATTAAATTTAAAAACTGAAACTTCCTAATACTGGTACTGTAATCCCTAATAACAGAAATCAAAGATATGAATTTTCATACCGCAGTTAAATAAACAAGATAAATATAGATGAAAACTCTCCAATTCAATTCTAAAATATCCAATTCCGAAGTACCATTGCATTAGAGCACTTGTTGTAATGTTAGCTGCAGGGAAAGTTCAGAGACTATTAATTAAAGTTGCTTTGTACCACTCATAATTATGCATCCTTCTGAGGTGGCTACTTAAACAGAAATAAAATTTCTGATGCACAATACATCACTTGCTAAAGTTTAAAAGTACTGTACAACCATATCAGAGAGTAAAATGCACAACATAAAATTAGGTGAAATCTTAGATATCATTATTGCTCCAAATATATAATTACCATGAATATTAAATTCAGAAATAATATTACCTTTTCACTGCCAGTCTTAATAAGATATTCCAAAAGAACCAGAGCTTTGTAAACATGTCTCCAGTTGCGTCCATGATCATTGAGACGCTTCCAGATCATCTGCATGATCTCTGTGAAGGCAACCACATTGTAAGTGAGGTCTGCCACCTCTGACATCAACGTGGATGATGGGCCCCAAGGGTCATTGCTTGTTGCTTCTCGCACTTTAATCTGAAACAAGAAATTAATTATAATAATTGTCCTCTAATATTACACTTTTACAGAGAACATGTACGAGTCTCATATGTTAAATTTTTACCCCACAATTACAAATGGAAAATTATAATCCCAGTACTGTACTGTAAGTTATTTAAACAATTATGGAAAAAATACATCCTTAGGGTTAAATCACCCATAAACAAAGTACTTTAAAGGAATAAATAAGAGAGAAATGTGAGTGGAAGGGAATGGTTTAATCAAGAAAGGAAGGTAATGTGGTGTCAAAGCTTTAGACAGATAGATCATGTTCAAGGAGGTAAATGGTAAGCACTAAAGATTTAACTAACTTAAATTTCACAAGTTAACAGTAATATGGTCAATAAATATAATAATATAACTACCTGCGCATCTGTATAATTGTGGGCAATGTTTTTCAAATTCCGCCTCAATCCCGACACATTCATCTGCAACGCCATTTTTAGAGGATGTGTGATGGGTGACTGGCTTGAGGGAAGTAGGAAGTGGTAGAGCTGTTGCTGCTGGTGTGGCCAGTACTGGGTCACTTTACATTCATTACGACTCACTCACCCCAAACATCTTACATGCCAACGCTTTAATCTAAAGAAAAGAAAAAGTAATATACATTACAGTACTATAGTTGTTTACATATGGTCAATTTTCATAATTTACTTAAGCCAATACTGTACTAGAAAATAATTTGTACCCTATACCATTTCTCACAAATACAAAAGTTTTAATAACTTAGGTGTAATTGTAGAATTAAAGTCTTACTGGGACATTGTTAATGATGTAAATGCAAAGAAGTCAACGTTCCCTGGTATGACATTTAGGACTTGAACAATATGCCTTGAATATATAAAACAGTTCTCAGTGACTGATGCAAATAAACTTTCTGCATTCTGAAAACTCATGGAGGTAGGTTCTGATACTTTTTTTTTGTGAACTTTGGGGGACAGAGACTAGTGAATGTCCTCCTGTTTACAATGATGAAATTGCTATTCAGTAATTATTATCACTTGTCATTGGTCTCTGCTTCCCCAAAGTTCAGAAAATTGGACATGAAATGTTCCAAGATCTGTTTCTTGGAAAAGCGTCAATCAAGAAATTTTCATTCCTGTCGCAAAACTGAACGAGCACAAAGCCACAGTTGGAAGAATGAGTTGCAATATTTCACTATACTGTACAATGTTGCCGTATGCTTGACAAATTTATAGCTAATTCGCATTTTTTTTTATTGTTTACTTTCTATACTACATTAATTAAGTGTATGTATGAAATGATAAACCAGCAACCGTCAGGTTATGTGCAGAAATCCCTTTGTCCCGACTACAATAATGTAGGACAATACCTCACAACTGGGACGTAAACACGGAAAAAAAAAATATTCCACAGTCCACTAGCAGAATGGAATGATGAATCCTTAATCAATGTTTTTCTGATCACCTCCACTGACAACTTTGGTGAAGAACCCACACTAAAGGAGCACTACTAGGTTATACCAAAGTCAATGTCAGGTGCAAAGTTTCCACCACTGACCACGATATATCATTGATGAGAGAGAATACCACAAAAGGACTTCCACCAGGTCTAGAGACACATTACAGACTAACCTACCTCCCTTGACTCATCACTTGTCGGGCTTCCTACGTGTTACCCTTACTATGCCATCGACCAAATTGTAATTAGCCATACAACGAACAACGAACAAGATACAGTACTCACTCACTTTTTCTCATACAATCTACAAATCTTTACGCTAAGTATAGTTGGTAAAATAATTTAAAACAATGAGAATAAATCAGGGACAATCCAACCTATTGTATACAAAAAAAAACTGAAGTAATTATGTTAAAAAGTTCTGAAAAATACAGATCTCCATTTGAACTAAAACGAGACAGAAAAAGGAGAAAAATAATAACTACCAGAACTAAATATTACAAAAAAACTAAATTTTTACTATATAAAGAGATTTACTGTAAAGTACTGTATATTCAATGATACTGTACCCAGTGACTACGGTACTTGTTGAGCAACTAATAAGAGTGTACATGTGGTAATTGTTTCAAGAGCTTGATACAACATAACTACTACAGTACAGTATAAGAATTTCAAAGAAAACCTAATTGTCATTAATTTTAATAATGGAAAAGAGTATTATTTTTTACAATAGCCTAAGCTTCATGTGGTACCTCTAACTAACATATACCAAAAGAATATAAATTACTGTATGTGAGAAGGGGAATATATCAAGATCCCAAATACAACAGAGAGGCCAATGAAAAGTTACCAAGACAGTGTTTTTATTTTTTTCCCTAAGAAGCCTGGTGCACCTCACAGCCAAGGTCCTCTTCATCCCACTTCCCCAAGCCTTAGAACTGCTAGCAATGGGATTAACCTCAAACTGCTGAACAAGGCTCCCTTTACAGAACTTCCTTCCTTGAGCCATGACGCATGTACCACTAACCCAATTACACACTCTATGGAACAATTTATATAAACAACTAATTCACTAAATACAAATAAATACAATATACATTACCCGTTTATCTGTACTGGTAAATATCAAATGACGTATACTGAACCAGAATGAGAAATGGAGTATGTATAAAGGCCAATACAAACATGTTAAATGCTTTTAAAATGAACTTAACAGCATTTTAGACTTGAGTCTTCCATTAGTAGAGAAGCTCACTGCAGCATCTTTCTCAACAAAAGACTATCTCTACTACTGTGGATGAAATGAATGGATGTGACTCAACCCCTGCTTTAGGAAATCCCCCTGAATATGAGACATTTCACTGGTTTTCAACACATGCCTTAACCCTTTATGTAACTTCCAATTACCGGTATGTAAACTGATGTATAGTACTTATGTATGTGTAGTTTCTTACAGTTCACTGCAAGACTAAAACTTTCCACTAAAGAAGAAACAGCCAAGAGGTAGGGTTCAAGTAATAAAGCTGTAGTGTCTTATGTACTGTATGTGTGTACTGTTTCGGTAACTATAGTCTGACTAATCTAAACTGGCGAGTGTGACATTCCCAGCAGGATATACACTATCTGCCACTTCTGTACAACTTGCTCTCTCTCTTTAAATCAGCTGTAAACATTCAGTACCAGTATAATTTTACTTGTCTAAATATAAAGATGGACTTTATGAATGATTCACTCTTTGTTAGTACAGTCATGGTCAATAGTCCTGCAACACCTTCCAATGAGATGGCTTCGAAAAATGATCCGAAACTATTGCTGTTGGTCTCTGCAATATTGGTTTATAAGATTCATTCAAACGGCTCGCTTTTATTCACCAGGTTGCAGGACTTTTGACCATGACTTTACCTACAAAATTTATGTAAACATATCGCATAGGGGCCTCAGCGGCATTGCCAGTGCAGGTTAAGGTCACACAAAGGCCCAGGTACAAAGGGTACAATTAGTGAGGTCAACTGGAGTAGTGGCAACAGTGTACATACAGACAGATATGTCAGTCACCAATTTTGACTAATCAGAGTATAATATAGTAGTGAATCATTACCCACATAAATACATCTCAACAACTCACCATGTAAAGACAACATGTGATGGTTTAAAAGTTGGTAGTTGAAAGTCGCCCCTCAAACTACTGTAATTCTGTATTCCACACACAGGGTGAGAAGGAATAGTGCAACCTAACCTAACCAAACTGAAAGCTACATTACTTCTAATATAATAAAGTAGATTATTGGTTGTTTCTTCTGATACAGTATATGGTTCAGATGGGTGGACATAACATAATCATAGATGGCAAAAGACTGCTTGGGGTTATCTAGGTCATCCACATATCTAACCTTGAAATATTCCCTCCTGTTTGGAAGTGTGTCACAAACTTGACCAGTTTCTAATACCCTCAGATAATATACTAGAAAATGTCCCCAAACTTCACCTATGGTATATGTACTGTATTTCCTTGGATAGGAATTCGTTAAAATCAATACCAATACTGATAAATGTGTCATTACTATGGCTGCATCCAGGGATAACAACTGTACTTCCTTGTACAACTTACATCAAGAGTCCCTAAGGAAAAAAATCCACAGACGTCCCTCAGAGTACAAGTGTATACCATATAGTTGCTGTACAATACCACAGCTTTGGAAAAAAAGGGAAGCCTTACTGTTACAACCTACATCATATTTATAAATACTCAAACAATCTCCGGTAAGCTCCTCTCATACAGGTAATCAACCAATCTCCTCTTTATCATGCTCAAAAAGGATATTCTACCAATACTAATGAATTACTGGCTACATGTTACCTTGGCCGACAGCGTTTTTATGCGTACTGAGGCTACAATTAAATTAACTAATTATTTTTTAAGTGTTTATTCAATTTAATTTTCTTGCTTTATCAAAGAATGTATTAGCATCTAAATAAGTTTTGCCTAAGAACACTGTATGTGATCACCATCCCTCCTTTTGGACACCTTTTTTTATATGAAAATCTAGTAAGTTCCTTCTGGCAGCCTCATGTAAATACTTTGAAAGCTTGAATGAAGAAGCTAATGTAAGTTGCTGATATGAAGAGTGAGTGAGTATATAAGTGAGTGAGTGAGTGAGTGTGTGTGTGTGTGTGTGTGTACCCTGGTCTTCAGTACCTGGGCATGAGTGAGAAAGGAATGCCCTGCAGATAACACAGCATGATCTACGCTCACTAGTACATTATCAGATAACTTTAAAAAACACTGAAGACTGTCTAGTAAGTACACAGACAAGGGAAACTTAAGATAAAATTAGAAGCACCAGCAAGGAAGCAATTTACTACTGTAGTGAGTCATCAAATATACCATGTGTGTGTGTGTAGGCTATGTGATTAAGTGTGTGGGTGTGTGTGTATGCTATGTAGGCCATGTGAATAAGTGTTTGTTTGTAGTGTACCGTTACCAGGAGAGTGTGAGTGACAGTAGTTCAATAGCCAACCAGCCAGCCAGGAGGACTAGCCTACTGCTTCCTCCAATATCATATTAGTGTGTAGGATTCAAGAAACAAACAAACAAAAGAATCTCCCCTAAACACACAGGGGGAGGATTGGGGGGGGGGGGGGTAATTAAATTAGGTACATCAGAAGAAAGACATAACACAAGATGAAATAAATAAATAAAAGTGTGTGTGCATGTGTATTCTGCAACCCCTACATACCCCTTTTTCTACAGTATGGATTGATTTAGTTAGTTAGTTAAAGGTAGTTAGTTAGTGTTAGTGGACACAATCAATGTAGTTAGGTTAGTGGACAAAATCAGTGTACAGTAGTTAGTTATTTAAGGATGATAGGTATGGTAGGTTAGTTAGTTAAGGTAGGTAAATAAAGGTACCATAGTTAGTGGACCAAAATCAGGGTAGTTAGTTAGGTAAGTAAAGGTATTGTAGTTAGTTAAGGTAGGTAGGTAAGTAAAGGTACAGTAGTTAGATAAGGTAGGTAAAGGTACCATAGTTAGTTAGTTAAGGTAGGTAGGTAGGTAAAGGTACCATAGTTAGTTAGTTTAGGTAGGTAGGTAAAGGTACCATAGTTAGCGGACCAAAATCAGTGTAGTTAGTTAGTTAGTTAGTTAGTTAAGGTAGGTAGGTAGGAAGGTAAGTCAAGGTACCGTAGTTAGTTAGTGGACCAAATCAGCTGATCACGGGAGTATGTGTGTATGAAGTAAGGAGACCTGCGCCACTCCAATACACTCCTATTATACACTTATTTCCACTCATTACCGACATTTACACCTGTCATATCATAGCTCAGGTCATTAACTCATCACCAGGTCAGTGTGGGAGGATTAACCAGGTCATTACAGGTCAAAATAAGTGAGTGAATAAATGAATGGAACCTTGACACACATCGTAAACAAACAAAATAAAATTACACCTGACCATTACATTTATTTATTTATCATATATTAACCTCTACCTTCCTCTGTTTATCTCACTCATATTAACACTCACCTCTAAGGATACTGGACGTGTGGTTAATATAAAAAAAAAAGGTTTAATTTGGTGCAGTCAAAATGGCGTGCACTTCCGCCCCAACCGAGCCAACACTCACAAATGAACCAACAACAAGAAGAGGGAGGAGAAAGGAATGTCCACTATGACAGAAAATGGTCTCAATACTTAAGTTACCCATAATAAGAAGAATAAATAGATTGATATTTAGGGGGATACTATACTTATTTATGATTTACTCTTTTTATGTTTTTAATTTAGCATACTCATATTTTAAATAGATTGATAGATATTTATGGGGATACTAGGCTATACTTAATTACTCTTTTTATGTTTCTAATTTAGCATACTCATATTTTAAATAGAGAGATAGATATTTAGGGGGATACTATACTTATTTATTACTTTTTTTTTTATTTTTCTATTTTAGCATACTCATATTTTTACTCGTTTTATAATAAACCAAACACTAAAAAAAATTCAAGGGGGAACTATACTTTATTAACTTTTTTTTTTTTTTTTTAGCATACTCATATTTTTTCTCTTTGAATCAACCCACCACAAAAAAATATCAAGGGAGACCTACACTTTTTTTTTTTTTAGTATACTCATAATTTTACTCTTTTAACCCATCACTAAGTTTTTTGTTGTTTTTTTATACCACCATTATTATGATACTTATTATATTCTCTCTTATAAGGGCCGGGACACATGGGAGCTTTTTTGTGCGTTTAAATGAACTATTTCACCACCATTGAAGAGGGTGCATGAGTCGTCTTCGAAACTGTATGGTTATAAATTAAAGAATAAAACATTTTACACCATAGGCGACACACTCTTATTATATATTTTGGGTAAACTACTGCTGACATACATTTTAATCTCTGCCGGTGTATCATGCAATCGTGAGGACCGTGCAGATATGAGGACGAGAGATAAAAGCGATTTTAGGTTAGTTAGGTTAGGTATAATCGTTTTTTCTCTCTCGTCCTCACATTTGCATGATACACCGGCCGCTACGTACCGTTTACTTAATTGTTTTAGAAAAGGACAGCTGGACCATTAATTAATACATACAAAGGGACTTATATTATAATTAAGGGGAAATTCTCTTGTTGGTAAATTGGAAGCTTACGTACTGATTCATTTCTCCTAACTATACCACCAGCAGGAAACAGACCAGACCCCCTCAATGGTAATACTATACATTCTGGGGATCTGCCTGTTTCGTGGCATAGTTAGGAGGAATCAGTAACCCTCCAATTTACCATAAGCTAATACTGTAGTTATATGCAGAGGAACATAGTAGACGGAATTAAGGGGATATAGAGCATCCTTTTGGTACATTATAGGTGTGTGTGTGTGTGTGTGTGTGTTTCGTGGCAATAATTGAAGAACTCACTTACCTTCAAATTGTCAGACTACATCACAGGGTCCCTAAATAAATAAAAAAAAGTCAATAGGCTAGTTAATCTTTCTCTCAAGGTTATGAGTATCAAATCTGAATATGGGTCACTTGGACAAGAGCTATAGGCTTGGTGATAACACAACCATTGCAACAGACACTATAACTCAGATAATACTGTAATAATAACGTTCCTGCAAGTTGCTTGATAATCTATATATCTAAATGAAGAGACTCTGTTTGTCTGTCATGCTATACAAATTGTCATGTGACCACCTACAGCGTCAGGAATTCACACACGGAAAGTGTGTGACAGTGAGGGGGGACAGAGGATATTTTCGTCACAAAAAACACCCCACTAATTACTTAATTACACATACTTCACTTTTATCGTATGCCTGGCAACCCACTCGGTTTGTTTACATTCCACCCGTCCGTGCGTTGCACGGGCTTATGGTCTAGTACTATAAACAATCGAGTGTTGACAAAGATAACAGCAGGGAATATGAGTCTGTTTTGATGTATGAAGGAACCCTATAGCTGTGATGTATATAGTCAGAAAATTGGAGGGTAGTAAGTCCTTCAAATATTGCCACGAAACACACACACACACACCAATATATAATTATAGATGGAGCTTGTTTCGTGGCATGGTGGTCAGGAGGAATCTGGCAGAAGCCCCCGATCACGGGGTCCTTAAGATTCCTCCTTTCAAAGCCTATCTGGAAACAGAGCCAATGAATATAATATAATGGTGTCCTGTTGCTTGGAATAGTTTGAAGGAATCAGTTGCTCCAGACAGATTTACCAACAACAACAATGTGCATATAATTCCCTTAACAATTAATGTTTCAATGATGTAAAGGAAAATAAAACTAAGTTCATTTGTTTTCCCCACTTTCTCCTCATTTATTCCTCCAATTCTCCATGCCACTTCATCATAATTTTCCCTCCGTGTGTGTGTGTGTGTGTGTGTTTGTCTTGTCCTTCAACTAACTTATTATATGGTAGCCAACTGGAACACATCCATGCAAATCTTTATAAACCTACTAACTAATCTTTACATTTTTTCGCTATACATTCACTTACTATACAGAAATGTGTATTGTTGGAAATTCCCAAAGTATTTAAAAATTCTGTTCCAGGTGCAGCTTAATTAAATTAAAAATATTTTATTGTTTTATTAGAGTTTATTTCATGAATACAATATTACGATGACTTAAGGGGGTGCGGGAATAGGGGGACAGGCTT